>JAGFBZ010000503.1:0-42500 GCA_018398805.1 Hirundichthys speculiger | reverse complement strand
AGAAGCCAAAATCCTTTAAATGTTAATCTTTTTCAGTTAGTAATTCTGATGCATGTATTTCCATCAGTTCAAGGAGCCTTTATTTTTTATATCAGTCAGTAATGAACCTTATTTAAGTTATTGTGAGATATCAAATAGGTTGTTTGATAGCTTTAAGAAAATGTTTGAAAGGCTTGACAATAGTTTTTCATTGGAAAAAATAAATATCAGTTCATATAAAAAGTCAAAACTATTTTTGGTTTTGTTCATAGTATTAATGTAATGATCTTAGGTATATGTGTGTGTTATCGGTTATCGGTATCGGTTTTAAAACAGTTATCATGCATCCCTACTTTTCACATACCAGCCTCCACCGAGCCCCAGACTGGACCACCAGGGCCCTGATGCCCATGAACAGACCCCCAGCTACGAGTCAATTAGTGGGACAGAGTGGGCCCATTTTAAGAGTTAATTCAAATCTATAGTTTATGGTGATGTTTGGAAAAAAAAAACAATTTTTTTTGCGTGTCACTATTCAGAACAACCTTGGATCAACAGTTTCTAACTGCGAGACCGGAAACAGTCATTCACCAACGTTTCTATTCCACTGCAAAAAAAAAAAAAAGTACTTCCTCGCTTTGACCTCTAGGGGCAGACTTTGTTTTTCGGAAACCAGCCGTCAGACAACTCCCCGAAGATTTTACTTGCATCTTCTGTACTTTCCAGTTATTACACGAGTCGAAGTCTTCAAAGCATAAAAGAATAAAAGAAAGTTCTCCCTGCGGCATGTTTGGCAGAGGCTCAGCAGAAATCAACACCCATGACGCTCATCCTCCTCCTCCTCCTCCTCCTCCTCCTCCTCCTCCTCTTCATCCCCTGCGGCATCTCCAAGTGGGTTTCTGGCACGAACAAAAGCGGGGCATTTTCACACAAGAGGGTGTGAGACAGTTTTAGTCAAAAATCCAGCGTCAGTGCTGGATTCATGAACACAGGAGACCAGACAGTCCTCTCCTTGTTTGGAGAGTGAATGAAGGAGGACTTCTGTTGAAGAAAGGGTGTGGTGGCTCCTTCTGAGTTGGAAAAAAACCTAATAAATGAGAAGAGGCGACCGACAAAGAGAAGCTGAACACAGACAGCTGTAGCTGAATGACTGACAGCAGAAAAACTGAAGCCTGTTGGGACGATTAAAGGTGCAACCATCACCTTAACACCACCATCCTTTGTTTGTCTACGCTGGCTTCACCTGTCAGGGCTACACCTCTGCAGCAGGAGCTGGAGGCAACGTGAACTTGACTCATCACTGCAGGCTTAAATTCCTGCAGCTCACATGTTAAACTTGAAGGCAACTGCTGCTCACGAGCCGTCATAAAACAGAAAAACCCCACCAAGACTTGAACGGAGCAGCAACACTGGTGCAGATATAACTCCAATATTAGCTAATACAAGCTAATATTTCCTCCTCAGAAGTTATCATTGAGCTTCTTGTAGTTCAGCTCACGTAGTGCTGGGCAATATGACGATACATATCGTGGGGACGATAGAAAAGTGTGTATCGTGCCATTTCTCTTCTATCGTTTCTATTGTTTCTAACCTAATTTTATCAATTATTACAGCAAATATGTAATTGATGATGTTTACTTTAGACACTTTATATTGGTTTGCAAACTTTGCACTACAAGGTTACAGATTTCAGAAAGTTGAAAAATAATTTGTGTTCATTTTTTATAGCTGAACTTCAGTGCAAAAATTTCCTCTCAGAAACTGTTGTGCACTTTAAAAAAATGTGAAAGCTACTGTACCTCTGTACCTACCTGTTTTTGCTGCACTAAAATGTATGTTTGTGACAGTTCAGCTAAATGTCCTTTCAAAATAAAGTTGAAAAGTAAGCAATTAAATTTTTGTCAAACTTTTCCGAGAATAACTGAAAACATACTTTATTATGCTATATCGTGATATATATCGTTATCGTGATATAAAATAGTCCATATCGTGATATATGATTTTTTCCATATCGCCCAGCACTAGGCTCACGTGTAAATATTAGGAAGTGTTTTCACTGACAAATGGCTGGTTTCAGTCCCACCAGTTGGCTGTTTTTAGCTTGGCTAGCTTAGCTCCTGCTAACCCAGGATGTTAATTCATATCATGTTATATTCATTTTTTTCCCATTTTTTCAGAAAATCCTCATTTCAAGTGTCGTTACTGGAACAAAACCAGTTGCTGGGCAGAGGCGTGGCTTAGTCACCTGGCACGCCCAGTTTTCAAAACGGTACAAGGAAACATCAGCAGCACTGGAAAACTTCACATATCTGAATATACAAACTGCATCTGGGCACATAAACCTCCGTTTGAGTCAGAAAATGACTTTCACATCCAAACACATGCCAGCGTCAACACACCAGGAGGTGCTGCTGAAAAAAACCCCACAATCCCATCAACTAGACGAAGCTTAATTCGTCCTTCACCTGGATGCTATCTGTGGAATTCTCCTGAATGCATCGTAAGGACGTGAGCAAGCGAGAGCAGAAACCACAACCACCATCACCACCAGCTCTGCAGCTGGGAAAACATTCCCCAGTCATGCAGATCATGGTCTGAGCATCCAGCTCCAATAGATCCTCATCAGATAGGCAGCAAAGAAACAGAGGAGATTGAAAGCCAAACATCCTCTCGCCCTTCAGCGTGGACTCACACCCTCGCCGACACACATTAAAATGCTCGCGGAGGGTAGAAACACCCAGTCGGTTTTGTGAGACTTTGATGTCTCACTGGTTAAAGTCTGCAGGTCTAATCATCTGCAGGACACAGCTGAGCTGAAATGAGGTAAAAGCCTTAATTACACATAAAAATGGGAGTTAACCACAGTGGAGAAATGTCCTCGAGGCCCTGTGGAACAGAAGAAGCGGCGTGAGTTGGTTTTAAGAGGCCTGGCTGCAGAGAGCCGCTCGTTTTCTGCTGCTTTTATGTCAAGGTTGTTTGTTCGTGATTTTTCAAAACATGATCAACTGATTCACGAAACAGATTTCGTTTTCTTCTTCCAAGTTCCAGTTTTCTCAGGGCTTGATTCTCCCATCGGCTCTTAAGTCGATACTTATGCACCTCTGCTTAAAATGCTTTCCATTAAAGCACATTGTCCCATCTCTGCTTCAGGTACGTCCACCTGCGCACATCTGGAAGGTTCTCATAGAGGGACCATTCATTGGAAAAAGGAGGCAGACCCAACCATGATGCCATCTAGAGCAGAGTTTGTCCAACACCTCTGAATGCCATTGAAATCCATGAAAAATAGAAACAACACTTCAAATTTGAACGGGCGTCCTTAACAGTGAGCATGACCTGATCCTGTAGCCTATTAAAAGATCTTTTAAAAATGCATGTGAAGATTTAATGTTTGCCAGTCCGTCCAAAACTCACAAAGGTGCCTACTGCGCAGCCTGATCAATTAATAGCTTGATCAGTCTTATGACACAAGGCCTAGATGTCTATTAAAGTGATTAAAATATTGGAAATGTTATAGGATTGGCCAATGTATAATTCAGATTCAATGTATAATTCAGATGTATATTCAGCGTAGGAATGTATACATTTTTAGATCGGGCATATTAGCTAGAAATTGCACTACAAGGTTACAGATTTCAGAAAGTTGAAAAGTAATTTGTGTTTATTTTTTTATAGCTGAACTTCAGTGCAAAAATGTGTTTTTCCTCTCAGAACTGTTGTGCACTTTAAAAAAAATGTGAAAGCTACTGTACCTCTGTACCTACCTGTTTTTGCTGCACTAAAATGTATGTTTGTGACAGTTCAGCTAAATGTCCTTTCAAAATAAAGTTGAAAAGTAAGCAATGAAATTTTTGTCAAACTTTTCAGAGAATAACTGAAAACATACTTTATTATGGTATATCGTGATATATATCGTTATCGTGATATAAAATGGTCCATATCGTGATATATGATTTTTTTCCATATCGCCCAGCACTACTGACGCCTGCTGTTTAATCACTATTACGGGTCAAAGTTCACATTAAACGTCCTCATCACCATTACCAGCTAACGTCTTTCAATACTTTTTGTTTTAAATTAAGAACAACATTCTCTAACAACTGGACCTCACAGAACAAAAGAGAGATTTTAACTCGCCAAGCATCATCTGGCGTGAGCCTAAATCGTGTCACTGTTAAACTGACACGATTATGAAAGTGCTAAAACCTGCAGTTCCTTCAATGATGACACTGGCTCCACTGGCTCTGTCTTAAAATGTCCAATTTTAGAGCAGAAATTTAAAAAAAATATATACACTAACAGCGTGGTCCAAGAATCTCCACTGGATCAATGTTGTTCACTTTCTAGTAGAGTTCAGCATCCTCAGTCTTTTTCAGGTTCCTTTTGCCATTTACTTGGAGAAGCGGGTTGTCCATGCCTGTTTATTTTCATATTCAAATTGGTCTACTTGAGGGAGGAGTAATGTGCTCATGTATGTGCGCTCAATTTCAAGTTGACTGCAATGTACTAAGAAAACGTGCATGGATTCACCCATATGCAAGGTTTAGTACATCTGAATTGTTTTGTGTGTACGAAAATTTCCATGCAGATTTAGAATGAAATTCACGCAACTCTCAGTACATGAGGTCCCTGGCCTGCTTGTTCTGTCCATTTACAACATGGTGACTACTGGTGACAAAAGTTGGGCTAAAACTGGGCTCACACCACTGCAGGTCAGGGGGCATATAGAAGGAAAGTCCCGCCCTCACTCTCCCTGTTCCAAGCAAAGTACTGAGTTGCCATGGCAACAGAACACCTCATCTCAGAACCTTTATGACATCATCGCTCACCCAGAATCCATTAATTTCAGTTCATTTATACGAACCACTTTGTCAAAGACAGAGCAGTTGTTGATTTTAACACACCAGAGTTAAACAGCTTCGAGCAGAAACATGCCCATTTTAAGCTTAGGTTTCATTGTAGGGTATTTAGTCACCAGTGGTGTAAGAAAACTGTTTGTCTTATACTTTGAAGAAGAAAAAAAGGAAACAGAAGTTGTCAAACAATCAGGTAAAGATGTTGTCAAAGGCTCATTTGAAAACGCTGTTGAAAATGTAGATAAAGACGGTCGAGACAATGTAAAAAACTCAAATGAAAATTTAAATGTAGATGTTAAAAAAAATGACTCTAAAAGCTCAGTTGAAGACATAGTTGAAAATGTAGATGAACATCTAGACGAATGCATTGAAGACTACGTAAGAATCTTTTTTACTTTTTTAATTTTAGACCAAGACGTTTTAGATGACGGTAAAACCTCAGTTGAAAATGTAGATGAAGCCATTAAAGACTATATCAAAAACTTAAATGAAAATTTAGATAAAGATATTCAAGATGGTGCTGAAAGCTCAGTTGAAAATGTAGATGAAGACGGCAAAGAAAACCCAGATGAAAATTTAGATAAAGATATTCAAGATGGCGCTGAAAGCTCAGTTGTAAATGTAGATGACGATGGCCAAAACTACATAAAAAACTCGGATGAAAATTCAGACCAAGATGTTCTAGATGACAGTAAAAGCTCAGTTAAAAATGTAGATGGAGACATCAAAGACTATATCAAAAACTCAAATGAAAATTTAGATAAAGATATTCAAGCTGACACTAAAAGCTCAGTTGAAAATCTAGATGAAGCCGTTAAAGACTACATAAACAACTCAGATGAAAATTTAAATACAGATGTTCAAGCTGACACTAAAAGTTCAGTTGAAGACATAGTTGAAAATGTAGATGAAGCCGTTAAAGACTACATAAACAACTCAGATGAAAATTTAGACCAAGATGTTCTAGAAGACGGTAAAACCTCAGTTGAAAATGTAGATGAAGACATCAAAGACTATATCAAAAACTCAAATGAAAATTTAGATAAAGATATTCAAGATGGCGCTGAAAGCTTAGTTGAAAATGTAGATGAAGACGGCAAAGACTCCGTAAAAAACTCAAATGAAAATTTAGACCAAGATGTCAAAGGTGACGGTAAAACCTCAGTTGAAAATGTAGATGAAGACGGCAAAGAAAACCCAGATGAAAATTTAGATAAAGATATTCAAGATGGCGCTGAAAGCTCAGTTGTAAATGTAGATGAAGCCGTTAAAGACTACATAAACAATTCAGATGAAAATTTAGACCAAGATGTTCTAGATGACACTAAAAGCTCCGTTGAAGATGTCATTGAAAATCTAGATGAAGACGTTAAAGAAAAAATCTCAAAACCCCTAAAGTTTCTGCAGAAAACAGTAAAAAGATTACAATCACACTTCAAGAAATAGATAACCCATCAGCTGTTCGATTGAGGCCGAACCAGGCCAATAACCGTCCCATTACCACTTCCAGTCCGTCACAGAGGCTGTCCGAACAACTTCCAACAGGTGTGCAGTGACGTCCGGTGCCTCAGCTGAATTACCTCTTCTCCAGGCCCGAGATTAAGCCACGGTTGCGCTTGTCTGTACCATTCTATTTTCTAGCTTTTTTTATTAGCAATGGCTATCATGGCCTTAGCAAGGCTGGTAATTGTTGTCATGTGTTCATGGTAGGTTGAGGCTGCACAGTGCTCGTGTGAGTTCTCTTCGGATGTTCCGGCTTCTTCTCAAAGACATGCATGTTAGATTAACTAATGGTTGTAAAATTGCTCACAGGAGTGATTGTGTCTGGGCATGGTTGTTTGTTTCCACATGGTCCTGTGATGGACTAGTGACCTGTCCAGGTTCTACCCATGCCTTTCACTCTGGGATAGGCTCCAGCAGATCCCTGGGACCCTGTATAGGAAGAAGCAGGTATGGATGGTAGGTTGATAGTAGGTCATTAACTTCAGTTAATTTAACATTCTTTTTCTTTCTGACTACATCTTCCATAGTGTCTTTAGTCAGAGGCTTCTTCAGATCTGCTGCAAGAGATCCTTCCTCAACACAGCTGGAACCTTCTACAATCAATCATTAAAGAGACTTAGATCATGACAGTGACTGCAACTATCAATTTCCCTTCGGGGATCAATAAAGTATTTCTGAATTAAACTGAACTGAATGTTGTGGTGACAACCTGACCTCCAGAGGTATCTCGTATCAATCCAATATTAGGATGGGATATCAGTCCTGATGTCTGTTCACTTCAGATTTATTACTGTTATGTGACGTACACTAAGGATGTAATGATATGGAAAATTTGATATCTCGATTATAGTGATCAAATTATCACGGTTTACAATATCACTGTAATTCTTAATTGCTATACAAGTGTCCAAAAAACACATACATTAAAATAATTTCACAAATTCTTGCGATTTTGTTGTCATACTTAAACATTAGAAGCCAAAACTTTCACATGAAAAGGGCAAACTACTGGCACAGAAAGAGATTATATGTTAAATAGGGCTGGGCAAGTTAACGCGTTATCATCGCATTAACGCATTAATTTATTAATGCCGACATTTATTTTATCGTGCGTTAACGCATGTTCCCCACATGCTTTTGTTTTGAAAAGTCTGTTACTGGCTGCTGCGGAACCGGAAGAAAATTGGCAGGTAAACATTCGGACGCTAAAACAGACGTGGAGAACGGTAAAAATCTGTGAACTTTACAGTTCAGGTAGCTACTCAGGTAGCAATATTAACAATTCTGTCTGAAAAAAAATCTGGACTGACACAAAACTTTTAAAGCCCTTTGTTCAAGACGATTGTGTCATTTCCTCCATGTTCCATCAGATCTGCTCCATGTGTTCACTGTCCTGCTGTTCTCTAGCTGGTTACTGCAGTGCGGCTCCATCTAGTGGCACAGATGTGTAATGACAACAGAAAGTCTAGTCCTTTATTGTAAAACGACCCTCTATTTGAGAATATTACTTCTAGAATAAAATATCGTCCTATATATGGGTCAATACGGTAGTTTGATCAAGGACTTATTAAGCAACGGATGAGTAATGCTCGGAAATGAGCCTCAGGAGATTCTGTACTCGTCATGATCTGAGGAGAAAAAGACTGATGTCAGATGCACAGCTGGAGAGGCTTTGGTTCATCTATATATGAGCTGAGTTTTCATTCAGATTTCCACAATATTGCAAATATTATAGTATGTGATTCCAGTGCAGCCATGATACCTGAACTGGTGCACAAAGACATTTCAGGGTCACTAAACTGGACAATTAAACATTAAAAACAAACTCAGTCCCATAGCCCGTTTTTTTCATTTTCTATTTTTGATCCAAGTCTAAAATTGAAATATTGAAAAAAACAAGCATTTTTCTTTCATTTGTTTTGTCTTAGATTAAAAAATAAAATAAAACATACAAAACAAATAACATAGCGCAGACGTGCTTCAAAATTGAACATAAATCAAAAATAACTGGGGCATACCGGCGACAAGATAACTGTGGGACATTGCTACGAGAGTAAACACAGCCCTTAAAGCCGGCGTTTTCCACCACTGAACACGGTCTCAAATCCTGACAAATAAAGTCGGCAATGGACTCCGTAATTTTCTGCGACCTCGGTGAAGTAGATGGAAACTGGTGGCAACAACCGCCGTCACTGTCCAGCGTGGTTTGTTTCGAATTGCGCCGCAACTTCTTGGGCTAGCTCTCAGTTAGCATTAGCTTGTCCGGGTGGTGACATTTCACAGGGGTGTCAACGGGAAATTGGAAAAAACACTGAAACGGGGGGGGGGCTTGAGAAAATTTGGAGGTGCTTAAGGAGGCATTCTGAGCACAGCATTGTGTATTTGTCCATATTGTTACTTTGATAATGAAAAGAACATTTTTTACTTACTGAAGATCCAACAGACTTAACATTTTACTGAAAATGTTTGATAGTGAAAAGAACATTTTTTACTTACAATTTGTAAGTAAAAAAATGTTCTTTGTGTTTCTGCATGGTTGAAACAAAAACCTGCAGCCTTTAACGGATCAGTTTGACACCCCTGACTTAAGCCTTTACAATATACCTGGGGGGATAATTGACGTTACATAATGAAATGCAAAACTCGCGATCTGGTGTGGCTCACTTCACAAGTTTGCAAAACTCTGCTCATACTTAAAATCAGATTCTTACTTTCCCTCAACAGAAAATAAAAGATAAAAATGGCACAAAGTTTAATTATTCCTGCTAATGTGAGAATCCACTGAGCATAAGACTGAGGTTAGATATCAAAAAATAAAGTAGTTGTTATGAAACAATTAAGTTGCCTATTAAAGGCAAAAATTCAGAATGACTAGTGATTCAGTCACTTGTGAACTTCAACAGTAAAACATCACTGACACCAAGATACATGGATTCAAAACTTTAGTAAGAGTTATAGAAAATAGCATGTTAAATTCAACATTTCTGATGCCTATAACTCTGAACATTTGCTTTTCTTAATTTTTTTTTTAAATCACAAAAAGCTCTGCTGAATAACTAATACTTCAGGCATGAAAATCCCCCACCTTTCAGCGAAATTCGCCGTTTTGAAGTCAAAAAGAGAGACCTACGTGAATCATGTAGATTCGAGGAGTTTTCTATTTTGAGAGGGGAGGGGGTCAGCGTCGGGAGATTTTTTTAAAATTGAATTATCATATAATTGCCCTAATATGTAAACTGAGCACTTCAGAAATCGGCAATTTTAATGTACTTGGAGGTTACTTTGCTAAGCGGGACGAAACAGGACACGCCGGTGACGAGGCAGACGAGCTTTCGTTTCCTAGCTACATTTACCAGTGGTGAGAAGCGCTGTATTTTCATTTGCGTTGTCTAACAATAAATAAGTACAATAAGGAATAAACACCTCTCCTGTGAATTTAAAGCTAATAATCATACATCCAAACAAGAAAGGGAGAAAGAAAGGGAGAAATATCAGAAAATATGTGCTTCAGGCTTACTTGAAGGTTGATCTGGCTGTGATAGCGGCTGTATTGTCAACGGGCTCATTGCGCATGCTCTGGTCTCAATCACTCAATCAACCAATCGCAATCGAGAATTCACGTCACGTTGGTGGTGGAGGGTACCCCCCCCCACCCCACCCCACCCCACCCAAAAATATTAAACCGGATCTGCACGTATCTCAAAAATGACCCCCAGGATGGAAAAAAACTCAGAAATCAGCGAATCCGCGGAGAATTGACACCCCTGATTTCAGGTGGGCTCGCAGGTTGGTGGTATTTCCAGAGTACTTCACGTCTGCGTGACACAGCTTGCAAACCGCCATACTTTTGTCTAAATCTTTTCTCTTTCCTTTTTCTTTTTAAACCAAAACTGCTCCCACACATCTGCTTTTAAGCACGCAGGCGCTGGGTTTATACTCGCCGCCATCCTCCTGACTGGCTCAGCTCTAGCTGGAAGAGAAAGAAGCTTCTGGATAACTGGTTAGAAATGCTCTACAGCGACACTAGCGGCTGGAGGACTTAAACACTCGTGCGGGACAAGGGGGTTTTAAAGGGAGCTTACAATATGGATACCTGCGGCTGAAATATCGATATATATCGCAGAATCAATAAAATCACCCAACCCTAAACTACAGCGCACCACAGATGGGACGAAGCTTCAGTGGTCAGACTCATTCGTCTCCTTGAGACATCACCAGCTGAAAACAGCAGCCAAGAAATGTTGTATCAAATGGAGCAGAGACGTCGGTGATTGTTGGAAGCTGCCCTCGTGTTCAGACAGGCTGCAAATGCTACAGTCAGCAGATATGAAGCGCCTCCGTCCCAGCTCCAATTACGCCTCCCCTTTGTCTCTTTACGTCCCGATTCACAGACGTTCATTTAGAGCAGACCCCCCCCACCACCCACATGTGCACACACACACACTAGTTGTTGTCTGCTTTGATAAAATATGCGATCGTGTGTTGCAGCAGAGGCAGCTCGGCCACCCAGGCCTGGGGCTCCAAAAGCTGCAAATCTGAGAGAAGAGGGTGTGAAGCCTGGACGAGCCCAATCACTCACATCCACTACAGGTAGTAAAGCCTCTTTTGGTCAGATGGAGTTCCTACAAACACCAGGGGTCCTCTCATTTTTACCGCCCGCTCTGCAAATGACCCAGCAGACTCATCAGAACAGGATCAAAACAGCTTCACATTCAGAGCACAAGCCTGAATTCTTGAGAGGCCTTTCTGCATCTCCAGTCCCGTGTCCCTGCATGAATGTGTGGGCACGTCTGAATGTCGGCATCGCGTCCGTGGGTAGCGGGCACGTGTGTGTGCGCGTAGCCTGCAGCGGACAGAAACCGCAGCCAGGTGAAATTACATGATGAAGAGCGTCTGTCTGGTTGGGAGGGGCCGACCAGCCCTGAAGAAGGGAAAATATGAACGAGGGGCGAATCAGCAGCCTCCACACACACAAACAGCAAACTGGGCAACATGAGGACGAGTGGCACCAAGAGGGCAACCTTTTTAAATCTGACGCCAGAGGCACGGAAAAGTGCAGTTCCTCTGCCAGCCACTAGGGTCTGGCTCCAGCAGTGAGTCAGTCTCCGTTGACCATGTTAAAATGTCCAACTTCACAGCAGAAATAAACAAAAAGTCACAAATATATAGATAATTTGGGCTGTGATGCTAATGGCTCGTTTAACATATAAATTGATGGATTACTGCTCTTTAATCCAGTTGGCTTCAAAAAATTTGAAGGGCGGCAAACGGTGAGCAGCTCACGAGCTGACCATGACGCTCAGCTGAGCAGTTGGAAGTAGGGGTGAGTATTGGGAAAGGATCTCACAATACAATATGTTTCATGATACGATATTATCATGATATCGGGATATCATGATATATTGCTATATTCTACCCAGTTAATATCAAAATTAAAAGTAGAGATGAAAAATCAAGCTGATGTATATGTTCGTCAGATGATATTGATCATTCAGAGGACAAATTGAGTCAAAACTATTTGCTTCAAAACAACCTATTTATTGTTTATTATTAGTGTTTTTGCACATTTAAGTAACCATTGGTAACCAATAAAAAAAAATCAATATCAATATTGATTTTGATATCAATATCAAAAATCAATATTAGGAGCAATGAAACGCTCCTGGGACCAAGTGGCATTAAAAGACATGCTGGATCATCATCACCCATTAACACAATATATTCAGTGGCTCTTTTGTCACTGCAGCAGATCTGTGCGCCCCCATGTGGTCAGAAGTGGCACTGACACATAGAGTGGCTTTAATGTCCAAAACACATTAAGCATCAACACAAAGATACTTTTAAAAAGTCATTAGACCTCTGTGGTTTAAGCTGCCTGCTGAAGGTTAGCTTCGTACCAAAAACAAGAAATAAACAACCGCTTGATGTCTCTTTTTCTGTGTGTTTGCTTAAAGCTGATCCAGGTCAGTTTTAACGGGGTCTAAGTCATTTCTTCTCCAAATTATCAAGCATCTCCACCTACATGGTAGTTTTGTTAATATTTACCCTCATTTAGTCTCACTAACTCAAAAACCATCAAAAAGAATCTACACAATTAGAGCACATTATTTATTCATCAGGATCATTACACAATGTGGTGGTGTTCATTTTAGCTGAGCAATCGTACTCCTGTTGTTTCTTCTGAAACTTACGGACTCATCATGCAACAGATTTTAGCTGCTCATCAAAGCTGTTGGGAGGTCCCTTCACATCTTTACACTATTAACTTAAAGTCTTGGTGCATGTCAGTAATTATTCCTCCAGCGCAATCCTTACCAAGGATGTCTGCTATAGCTAGGAACCCAACAACGTAACTTCTACACTTCACGTTTACCTTCTACACCTTGAACTGACATCCCCCTCAACAAACGCGATTGGTCCATTTGGTGCCATTGGATTTCCTTCTCCATATCACCTGCTAATACTCGTTCTTTGTCGTTTTCGACCCAGGTAGAAAACTAGATTCAGTAATGGCTGCTGTTACTATATTAGCTCCAACTCACATCAAACATGCTTTACTTCCTCTGTCGTCATATCTGAGCTACAAGCAAGCTAAATGTTGCAGAAAAGAACCCACACCGCCACCTAGTGTTCAGTTGCGTAATTACAGAGTGACAGACAACAACCAACAGAAATATGTACTAACCTTGACGTAGGTCCCAACATGCTACGTACATAGAAGCATAAATCACACGCATTCTAACTCAGCCATCTGCCAAGTGACACAGCGACTGGTAATTGATGATTTTGACCCAAAGAATAAATAAATATATAAATGTAAGACTACCACCACCTGAAAAGAGATGCATAGGGACCGAAAAGACAGGTACAAACCACAAAGAGGTGCAAAGTTATCAAAAAGGCGGGAAATGACCTACCAGAAGACATAAAAGTCTACAAAAGGGAACAAACCAAGTAAATCATGATTACGACAAAAAGTTGAAAAACTAATATACGCCACTATATGCACACCCACCTGAAAAAAGAATGGCTTACTGCTGGCTTTAAAGGAGCTCTTATTTAATATTTATTTCATACGTGCACATATTTTTAACTAATTTGTGTACTTTACTATGGTTTTATGTGGAGTGCTACTTAATTTCACGGTTTTCAGAGAAGCGTTTATACTTCAGCCTGGTGATCTTGACTGTACTGGAGTCAGGAGGGGCCCATCATCTGCCTGCACCCTTGGCCTGCACCACTGAAACTGTCAAAATAAGGGAAAGGAGAAAGGCAGAGCTGCTTCAGCACACAAGAGCAGAAAAACACAAAAAACACAATGAAAGCAGAAAATAAATAAATAAAAATAACAGAAAGTCTTCACAGCAGGTGAGAGCACGAAGCTCCAGACCTGAATCCACCAGAGAAAACACAGAGAAGCAGACAAGTCCACACATCCACAACAACCACACTGCAGCCAGAAGATCTAAATTAAACATTTTATAAAATAACAAAATATAAACTCATTGAAAAGTGACACTTTCTTTTTGAGACACTGCTGACTGAAATCCTACAAAGTTATCACATTTATTAATGATTTTACCTGGAGCCTGAGACTTTATCTTCACGGCCAGCAGCTGCAAGAAGATGCAGGTCCACCCGCTCAATCTGGACCACCTGTCACGTGGACGCGTCATGACCGCGGTGGCCGTTAATTCCCGATTCTGGAAACAAAATTAAATTAAATCCTTCTGGGTTCCTGGAGGAGTCGCTCTCATGTCCAGCAGATGAAGTCGACAGCTCCAAGTAGGAGAATAAAGCAGAGTTTGGGATCTTTCTGCCACCCCCCGACCACCACCCGGGGAGGACCTGCGCACCTTTACGCACAGCAAAGCGAGAACCACGCTGCAACGTCCGGTTGGGCTTTTCAAAGTAAAGGTTTTACGACAGGCACTTCCGTTCAAGAAAGAAAGAAATGCGACGCAAATGCTTCAGTACAACATAAACTCTTCATAGAAATACAGACTAAATTCTTTAGTAATTTAATTTAAAAGCTTTTAAAATAAAAACAAAACACCATGTCTTTGGTCACCTAATCCAAACCAGTAGCCTTCAAAACCAACCAGTGACTTACTGGATGTTCCAACTGGATTTGGAAGTCGGAATTTTCACAAAGCAGTTGTTAATCCCGATAAACAGAACACAAACATATCCCACAATGCACCAGGACAAGTAGTGTGACAAAGACATAATGAACAGCATCGACGACATGACCGTAGTGTTGTTGGAGAGTTCACTGAGCTGATGACAACCGTTGGGAAGCGAAGAGCTTTTTTTTTTTTAAATAAATTTTTATTTCAAAGCATAAACAACACTATGTTTATCAATGAAGAACATCAAAATAATGTACATAGTATAATAGAAAAAAAAAAAGATAGTAAAAAAAATAGTAATATATTTATATATATATATATATATATATATATATATATATATACATATATATATATATATATTATATTAGGGCAGGGCAAGATAACATGTTATTATCACGTTAACGCATTAATTTATTAACGGCAACATTTATTTTATCGCGCGTTAACGCATGTTGCTCACATGCTTTTGTTTTAAAAAGTCCGTTTCTGGCTGCTGCAGAACTGGAAAACAGTAAACATAAGGAAAAGCTAAAACAGACATGAAGAACGGTAAAAATCCGTGAACTTTACATTTCGGGTAGCAACTCAGGTAGCAATAATAACAATTCTGTCTGAAAAAATATTCTAGACTGCAACCAAACTTTGTGGTCATTCCTCCATGTTCCATCAGATCTGCTCCATGTGTTCACTGTCCTGCTGTTCTCTAGCTGGTTACTGCAGTGTGGTTCCATCTAGTGGCTCAGATGTGTAATGACAACAGAAAGTCCAGTCCTCCATTATAAAACTAATTCAGTTCTGTGGCCCATTTTTTAATTTCGTATTTTTGATCCAAGTCTAAGATTGAAATATTAAAAAAAAAACAGGGTTTTTTTTTCGTTTTTTTTTTTTTTTTTGTTAGATTAAAAAATAAAAAACGTAATAAAATGTCACTTTTTAATTTTTTTTAAATTTTTGATTGACAATTGAAAATGGAAAGAATAAATGACACATGTATTGGTAAAGTTACTGAACTTCAACTTGGACATTTTCATTTTAAAGTTCTCCAGATGGAGGATTCAACAGAAACAAGGTTATTTGTAACAACTGACAAGTTGAACTCCCCGTTAAAAGTTTCTGCTGTTACCTCAGAAATTACCTGTTTTAATGTTCTGATTGTGCTGAGACACAATCATTTTGTTGGATTTTGTTTGTAGACTTTTTTTTTTTTTTTTTATAAAAACAGGATGACATTATTACCCTGGCAGTGGCCATAAGCTTTATTTTATTTTACATTTCTTAAGATGAGATTTACACTAAATATGTGTTACTGACAAGTGCCGATGTTAAAAGTGTTTGAACAACAAATGTTATGACACTTTAGTTCATATGGCAGCAGAACATTTAAATAAAAGTGACTTTTACACTACTTTTAAATTCATTATTTGATTTTGCGTATACAATGCGATTAATCGCGACTAATTAGGGAAATAATGCGATTAATCGTGATTAAAAATTTTAATCGTTGCCCAGCCCTAATATATATATATATATATATATAGTAAGTCGTTTGTCCGCGACTGTTTGCGTGACTCTTTTTTGTTGCGTTTCCGTTCTCCTACACAACCGGCAACGCACCTGTCCAGCGGACTACGGAAGCCTCTTTGGCTCAAACAATAGCTGTTTTGGCGCCACTAGAGTCCCGTCGTGTCCACGCTGACCCAAGTGGGCCGCACTCATCACCAGAACTCTTTTGGGTCGACCTGAACACAACCCACGTGGCGGCTACTTACCTGCTCAATGAACAGCCACCATGATGCAGGGTGACCTGTCAACCATTAGATGCTCGATCACTCAAATTAAAAGCTTTTATTTTGAAAGTGGTCGCCTTTATTTGAGCGGGATTTCTATTGAACGTTCTCATCTGTCAAACTGTACCTCCGCCAAGAGGCCCAAGAAACACGTTTCAGATGATTTTATGAGGTCTGACTCCTCATAAACCTTCCCTTTGGGTCGAAGGAAAGCTTTTAAACCAACTTTATGAACCAACTAATGAGTCATAACTTGTGTGGCAGCGGAGGACAGCAGAGCTGAAAAAGTGTCACTTTAAATGAAAGAGAAAATTAAAGTCCTGAAACGTGATCGTGCATATGAAATGACAGAATCTTCCTCAGAGAACAGTTCAATATTTGCAGACATGTTTCAGATAATGGAGCTGCTTCTCCACAGATGTAAAGCCCTCCATGTGTGTTCAGACATGTTTGCCTGCAGCGTGACACCTGTCTGCGGTGTCGACTCAAAGCTGCATTCCTCCCCGAGAGAAAGGTTTTACGTGATGACAGATCCTTCTTGACTCACCGTGACCAGTCAGTAACTGAGGAGGAGCCTTAACCTGATTAAAAATACCAACACGACTCTGATTAAACACAGAAACTCATGCATTTGAAGAATAAAAGCTTGCAAGTTTACATGACTTGATTATTTTCTTTGATAATCGTGTGAATGGATTTGGTAACATTTTGGAGGACTTCCAATTTGTTTGAATTTGCAAATTGACCTTTATAAATTCACCATTATAAAAAAAGATACAAATTGTGGTATTCAGGCCATTCAAAGTTGCTTCATGTTTGCCTGCTGTAATTTCATAATGAAAAGTTCCAGTTCAATAATGTATTCTGACTGATGGTGATGATGGTTTTGAAAGCTGATTAAATCAATAAACTGAGTCTGTTTCAGAGGTCAGAGGTCAGCAGTAACGTTCAGATTTCTGGGTTAAATCCATTGCAGAAGTGGGAAAAGCTGCAGTTCTTCAACTGACCACCAGGGGCTGGCCTTGTATATGGCTGTATTTTTGACAGCTGGTTGTCTAGACAAGGACATCAGGTAAAACTATACATATGAATCTAAATTCAAATCTGAGACCATGATTCCCTGTTGGAAAAAGATGAATGCCCTCACCCTAATCCTGCAGCAGCTCCGAGGTCGGAGTAAAACTGCTTCAGAACCGGCCCACGGCCGTTCAGCGTTCTCTGGGCTTTAGCTTTAGAAACAAGGTTAAAAACTTCAACGATCTGGGAGGGACTCGGAGTAGAGCTGCTGCTGCTCCTCCGAGTCCAGGGGAACCTGTTGAGGTGGTTTGGCCGTCTGGTTAGGATGGGTGTCTCCTTGGGGAGGTGTTTTGGGGGCATGTCCGACCAGGAGAAGGCTCCAAGACACATCTAAGATACACTCAAGAAATCATCTTTCTCAGCCGGCCCAGGAACTCCTTGGTGCCTTCCTTGAAGAGCTGGAGGAGGTGGCTGAGGAGAGGGAGGTCTGGGTCTCTGCTCCACGAGCCAATCCTGGACAAGAGGAAGCTGGACAGATGGATGGATCCATAAAGTTCAAAAATTAGGGATGCACGATAAGTGTTTTTTAAACCGATACCAATAACCGATAACACACACATATACCTAAGATCATTACATCAATACTATGAACAAAAACAGTTTTGACTCTTTAAATGAACAGATATTTATTTTTTCCCAATGAAAAACTATTGGCAAGCCTCTCAAACATATTCATAAAGCTATCAAACAAACTTATTTGATATCTCACATTAACTTAAATAAGGTTCATTACTGACTGATATAAAAAAAAAAAGGCTCCATGAACTGATGGAAATACATGCATCAGAATTACTAACTGAAAAGGATTAACATTTACATTTAAATTATTTTGACTTGTGGTTCCATTTAAATTAATACCTTTAATTAAAGTAAATGAGGTTCAGTGATTTTTTTTTTTTTTTTATCTCATGGAAGCTTTAAATGAGAGAGATAAGGGAGAGGAGAGGGGAGGGGCTTGCGCATGTTAGCATTAGCTCGCGTTAGCGCGATTTCAAAACTCCATGGAAGCGATTGTTATGTTGTAGGTGGCTGATCAGGTTTTACGTTAAAGCTTGTGCTTCCCTCCTCGTAGAATTCACTCTGAGGATTCGTCACAAATAACCACCAAACTATCTTCTTCTGAAACTTTAACGAAGTTCCACGCCGCCATGTTTGTTGTGATCAGCGCTGTGCTGCAGGCTGCATTCAAGGTGTAACGTAAATTCCCACGTCCCCTCGTTTGCTAGTCGTTCTATTTTTTTTTCTTTTTCATGTGTAACATGAGGAGAAATACTGCGAATATCAATTAAAGTCAGCAACTACTAAAATTATGACCGAGTTAACGAGTTGTTTTCTGGCATGAGGGGGTATTCTTGATTTTCCTTAATGAGAAATAGTTTTTCTGATTATGCCGACGTTACTTGAACATAACATTCACTGCCGGTCATTCAAGGCTCAGAGGGAGCGAGGCATTGCCATGTTGACAGAAATATATATGTTATTGGGGCTATTTGTCGTGATATCGGAGTTATCGGGATGACGTCATAATTTTCTGTTATTGGCCCGATAGTTATCGTGCACGCTTACCAAAAATTCACTCATAGCTTATCATAATTGTTAATAACTATAGTATGCAGCTTGTTCATCATCCTCAAGAGAAGTCAGGATGCTCCTCATTATCTGTTCAATATATCATTTTATCAGACTAAACCAGGCTTTAATCTGGGGAGTCCAACAAAAGAAAAATCCATCACATTAATTAAAAAGTGCTGAATAAACTGGTTTAAATAAAAGACTACACTTCTGCAAATGTTTGTTCTGCTCCTCCAGATTCCCCCTTCGTCCTGTAATAGCTCCACAGTCAGAGTCAGCGTCTCGGGTTTGTCAGAACATGCCTTCCCCGTCTGGATCCCCCTGCTCCTCACTTCAGTCTCAATCCTGTCTGCACATGTAAAGATAAATCCACTTTCCAGTGTCATTCCTACGCTCATCCTCACACTTTCAAAGTAAATTCCACCCATCTGCTCCTCTCAGCTGCTCTCAGCTGTCAGAGGTCAGGAGGACTCATCTCAGAGACGGCGCGCAACGCTCAACAACACCTGACGTTTCTTTCTGAGGTAAAAGACAACCTGACAGCGTGTCCTCCCGTCGACCTGCAGAGGAGAAGATTACTCATCACTGTTTATCTTTCCAAAGGTCGTTAGTCATGACAGAAACTATTCCACCACAGCAGCATGAAAATGAGAAACAAACATCCTGTTTCCTGGTAGGAGGCTCTGGAGAAGTTTTGATGAATGACTGGACATGTTAAACAGCTTCTGGTCTTTTTTTTAGAACATTCCTTTGAGATCTTACAACCACACTTCCAATAAAGGAATAAATAAAGCTGCGTAAAAGCATCAATGAAAACTGAATGCAACAGTCTCATATTTTATGCCCAATAGAACATAAAAACATAAATGTTTAAACTGAGACGTTTGACATTTTCATGGAAAATATTAGCAATTTTGACTTTGATGGCAGCAACAAAAAAGAGCCTCTGAGACGTGAAGATGGGCGGAGCTTCACTAATCTGAATGAAACAGTCCACAGCAACAGAGTGAAGAAGCATGTTGGAGGTAACCCTAACCCTAACTCTAACCCTGGAGGTAGCAGAGGTTCACATCCTGAGGTTCTCTCTGGGAGAGACCAGGATGGAGAGGATCAGGAAGGAGAACGTCAGAGGCAGAACATGTTAGATGTTCTGGAGAGAAAGTCAAGAGAGACCAGACTGAGATGGTTTGGACATGAACAGAGGAGTGATGGAGATATCTGGAGAAGGATGATGAGGCTGGAACTGGAACAGGAGGTCTGGAGGAAGACTGGAGAGGAGATTTATGGATGGAGAGAAAGAGGACATGAAGAGAGGAGGATGGAGATAAATGGAGGAGATGATTCACTGAGGAGACCCCTGAAGAGAATAGCTGAAAGGAAAGAAGACACAGCGTCCCAACACTTTTGGAACTGAGGTTGTACGTGACATCACAACATCAGTATGCAGATTTATCCAAAAACGCTCAAACTTTCTTCTGCACCAGATTGTAATTATCTGCTGTAAAGTTGGACATTTGAACATGAAGGTGAATGGAGATGAAGGATCCAGACCCTAGTGGTCATTCAGGGAAGTGCACTTCCTCACTGACCTCAGAGGGTGGAAGTAGAGGATGCTCCTGACTGTCACTGACGTAACATTTAATTTAACATTCGTTAAATAAGATGTTACGTATTCATCATTTACCGTATTTTTCATATTATTCATGATAAACAGAAACCAGTTTCAGGTCGACTCATGTTACAAATGTAGAAAATGAAGGTGACCTGAGTTGGATCTGTCTCATTCTGTATTTTCTTTTCTTCATAAAATCATCCACAGGTGGAAACGAGATCGTTTTCAGTGTTTGGAAGAGCAAACAGAAGCCAGAAAGCTCTGGTTCTCCTCTAACAAGAACACATTATATCTGCAGCTGAACTGGAGAGCATCGTCAGACCAGTCTACACGCTGGACTGGAAACCAGAATGGAAGCACCAAGAATCTTTCCATGTAACGACTTTAAAGGGGTCAAATGTTGGATCAACAGATTATTAGAAATAATTGTCTGAAACCAAACTGTACCTGAATGACGGAGTTAAAGACTCCTGCATCTGCAGTCAGTTTGGATTCCTTCTCTGCAGAACCTCCATGAGGTTCAGAGCTCCAATCATTGAGAGTGTGGAGACCTCTGGTGGACATAATAATAATAATAATACAGAACTGAAAACTTTACATCAACACTTCTGACCTCAACAGCTGTTTATTCTATGAATATAAATTCCAACTGAGATGCTGAATAAGTCTGATTCATTGAAGGCTATTTGATTTAATTCATTATTCATCTTTACAACAGGAAGACACTGTTATAGCCACTTTAGATGCAGAGAAAAGCTTTTGACTGAGGCAATAGGAAAATCCTCCTCTCTACGTCGAAAAAATTAGGCTTTGGAGATAGGATTAGGGTTAGAGTTAGATTCTCCTAACCCTAACCCTCCTTATATTTTTCCCTGTGTACAAGATAACTCAAAAACTTATGGATGGATTTTGATGAAATTTTCAGGAGTTGTCAGAAATGTGAAATGGAAGAACTGATTTCATTTTGGCTGTGATCCGGAAGAAATCCTGGATTCTGGATCACTTTCAAATTTTCGATAACATTGTTAATTATTGCCTAAAACTCATGAAATTTGACTCAAGGATTGACAATGGGAACCTCTATCAAACATTGAGGTTGTTTAATTGACTTTGGAAACAAATATTGCATGAAATCTTCATAGCATTATTATTCATTTTATGTGTGCATCACAAAATAAATGAAGATATAGTACTTTTTTATCGGTCCCATATTGTCAGTGCTATATGTACGACTAATATTTATGGTGTAAATCGATATATGGGGGAATTGTTGCACTTGGTGGAGGTCTACGCTCTCGAAAAGCTTTTCTATTTATCTTAACACCTCATCATTTTCACACACTTCTTTCGTAGGAAGTACAAAGTTACTGCCTGTTTATGAAGTACGGACCATATTTGTTCTGATTCAGCAGTGAAGCTCTGAACTCACCATAACCGAGTTACGCTGCCATCTGAACATTTTTAACCCTCTGCAGCTGATCAGCTGTCCGTCGTTTCCTGCTGAAGGAGCGCAGACTCCATCCATCCATCATCTATACCCGTTTCATCCTCTGAAGGGTCACGGGGGGGGAGCGCAGACTCAACAAGTGGAAACCAAAGTGACTACAAACTCAGCTGAAAACAGTGTAAGCCCAAAATCAAAGAAAGAATTAGTTTCAGAAATGTGACTGAAAATCCAGATGTGGTTCAGGTGCAACGAAATGAGGAAAAAAAAAACAGTGCAGTTAAAACAGGGGCTGATTTTATTTGACTTTAATGAGAAATATAACAAGTCCCTCTTTTCAAAAAACATTAAAGTCAGTTAATCAGAAATTCCCGTGATATTCTTCCCTAAACCTTCTCAAAAGTAGCATTTACCTTAAATAAAGTTTTATCTAAAAGTCTCTTAAATTAGAACAGATAAAGTGAAAGCTTTCAAAGTCAATTAAATTCCTGCTCAACAGATAAACAAAAGTGAATAAAAACTGTAGTAAATGTAGCTGTTGACCAGGTAAAGTAACCGATGAAAACCTGTAAACTGTCGTTCTGACATCTGCAGTCAGAGAAGAAGAAAAACCAATAAAGTCTCCTGCTTTTTCCTCCGAGTGGAAGAATGAAAATAGCAGCTAGTTTGGTGCCAATCAGCTGTGAGGGTGTGATGTCACAACACGGATGTAGATGTAAAACAAGCAGCTTCATGTCTGAACCGTCAGACTGTTTCCACATTAACTACAAATAAAAGACTGACAATTCAGTCTCAGTCTCTGCACGTAAAGATACAAAAATGTAACGACTCGTTGCACATCATGAATAAAATGTACCAAAGTAAAGTTTAAGAAATTAAAAAAAAAAAAAAGCATTTTGATCTCTTCATTAAAATGTTTGAATCTTCTTTCAAGTCCAAGAAACATGCATTTCTCTCAGTCCTGTTACTTATATGACACATATATAATCGTTTAGGTACTAAATATACTTGGGAGTAAAAATGTTTTCAGTAAAAGGGAAAATAGGTGGAGGAAGTGCAGCGTCAGCTGTCATCTTGACGTCTTTAAACCTTATTCAGGTCTCTGAGGAAGTTTCAACTCAACGTTCCTCCAACCTGCTTCACGGCTGCAGACGAGTAAATCTACGCAGCTCAGATCTGAAGATCGGAAAAGAAATGACTAACGACTATTCCTCAGCTGTGACGCATCTAATCTGAGCCACACCAGCTAAAAACGCATTTCTGTGGTTTTTGGTTGGTGGGTTTGTCAACGTCTGATGTTCAGCTGACCGTGGAGCTGCTGGACGTCCTGGTGCACAGCTTCTTGTTCCTGTGGTTCTCCTGTTCCGTCGGACTGCTGGACTTCCTGATGCAACCATCTGCATTAAAAAACAAACACCAACAGAGCTTTGATAGACGCCACCGCTCTGCATCCTACCAACGACCCTCATAAATATGAGGAGTCAGCTTTGGAAACATTGTTTTTTTTTATCATAAAGTAACTTACTGAGAAGGTGAGGAGAGGTCCCTGGAGAGACTGAGGGGCTCCTTCGCCACTGCGAGAAAAGAAAGAAGCCAGACGGTTGAAGGATGTGAAAGCTGTGGACGTGTTTCAGATGATCTACTAACCCTAACCCTTCACGGCTTAAAACAGAGACATATGTTGACCAGTAAAGACAGAGAAGAACATGTCCTCACTGTGAACCTGCTGATGTCCTTCAGGCTGCTGAATCTCAGGTAGGAAATGTCCCCCTTGTCCTTGTCCCTGTCCTGGTCTGAGGAGTAGATGTGTGTGATTCCAGCTCCTCTGATCAGAGGGACGCACTCGTCACACGGGCATTTCGTCACAAACAACATGGTGGGCTCCTCTGCCTTGATGTCCCGCGTCCTGAAAGCATCGGGAGGGTTGAAACAGACGGGCCTTCACCTGGCACGCAGGTGTTACAGGAGCCGGTTCAGACCTGAAGGTGAGCGCGTTCTGCTCGGCGTGGACGATGTATCGGTATTTACGTCTCTGGCGGTCCTCCTGCTTGGTGTCCATCTGGGGGTACTCGGCGTACGTTGAGCCTTTGGGGTAAGCGTTGTACCCACAACCCACCAGGTACAGACGTCCTGTTCCGCTACAGCCGACCTGAGACGAGACAGCAGCTCAAAGACTCAACAACCGGGTCAGAAAGAAAAGATGTACTCAAGCTTTTTTTTCCTTTTAAAACACCACAATGTATTTTTTTTATGTATTACAGAGCAGCATAGTTGTCAGAAATCATTAGCAATCAAATTCTAACTTTCAGTGAGTATGTATAAAAGTTAGGGCTGTTATTATCACGTAAACTCAATAATTTATTAACGCCGACATTTATTTTATCGTGCGTTAACGCATGTTGTTCACATGCTTTTGTTTTGAAAAGTCTGTTTCTGGCTGCTGCGGAACCGGAAGAGAATTAGCAGGTAAACTTAAGGAAAAGCTAAAACAGACATGGAGAACGTTAAAAGCTGTGAACTTTACAGTTCAGGTAGCAACTCAGGTAGCAATATTAACAATTCTGTCTGAAAAAAAAATTCTGGACTGCAACAAAACTTTGTGGTCATTCCTCCATGTTCCATCAGATCTGCTCCATGTGTTCACTGTCCTGCTGTTCTCTAGCTGGTTACTGCAGTGCAATGCATGAGTAAAATAATATATTTATGCTCATTTTATCGCTCTGTTAAATGTGTGAATGGCTAATAAGATTTCACTCCTGGGTTACAAATTAAATCAACGTGAGATCAGAATCAGAATCACCTTTATTGTGATTGTAAGTGCACTACAACAAAATTTGTGTGCATTCTTCAAAAAGGTACTTGTGAGGCATATAGGAATATTAATAGTATTAAATATATTTAAAGCAAAAGGAAGGCAACGTAGTAATTATTAAAGTGTATATAAAATGTAAACCAAGTTATGTCCAGTCTATAGAGTGTTCTGTCGACTAGTATGTTGCACAGATGATCTTACCGACTGTCCTTTTGCCCAGATAACAGTACCCACACCGACTTTCGGGTCCTCTGGAATGAAAATGAGAGTTTTGCAGGTAAAGAAAATAAATAAAAAGAACAAATACCACAGGAATATTGCTCAAAATGATCGTGCCATTTATCCTTCTACAGGAATGCATTTGTTGGTGGAAACCTTTAAAGACTAGAGGCTCAATGTCTTCAACTATTTTCCCACATTTTTAATCGCAGTGTTTGAGCCCTCATCGTTCACTGTGATCTGTAACAGGATACAAACCAGCCTTCAACATCAAACTCTCATTTCAGGAATGATTTTGTGACAAACAGACCTGTCCTGTACTCCAACAGTCTGGCCTGGAGGATGCAGTGGTGCGCCACCTCTGGAGATACTTCCTCATGATGAGGCACCGAGGTCGCTGGCTCTTCTCTGGATCACATAAAACAACAGTCAGAAACAATGATGGCGTACATGTTCAGACATAAAACCAGGTGCGTCTCTGACCTGTGGAAGCCGTAGTTTGTCTGCGGGACCCCGGCGGCCACCGCTGCCAGGACGTCCACCAGCTCCCTCATGTTGTGTCTCAGGTTGGAGAAGTAGGGCTCCACACAGAAGTTATCCAGGCCCATTTGGATCAGAATCTCCCTGTGCTGCTGAGAGGTACCGACCAGGAAGCGTCTGGAGAAATCTCCCCGGTGTCTTATGCGCTCCCTGTAAAGTGTGACACGTTCGAGGTGTTTAAAGAGTTTTAGGAGCAGCTCTGAGTCTTTAGTGCTGCTGGATGTGAACCCGACCAAAGCTACGTCCGTTAATTTAAGAATTAAATGCAGTCGGAGCAGCATCGCTTAAATCTACATCTGGAAATGGACACAAGGTCCAGTGAGCTTAAAGATGAGACAGATGTAAAATATGCTGCAATTCTTCATTTTGTTTACTGTATAGTTTTGAATGTACATATATTATATAGCACCTGCCACTTTTTATATCTTATTTTTTATATTTTATTCCTATTTTATTTTATTCTATACAAATGCACCGGGGAGTTGCACTCAAATTTCGTTGTATGCAATACGATGACAATAAAGGCGATTCTGATTCTGATGTGTCATTTGAGGGAGTGGTACGTATGATTTACTGCCCTCCAGTGGTGAAGTTGCATATTACAACCGACCAGAAGATCCCGTGTCAGACTCGTTTTCACTGAGGGCCACATCAGCATCATGGTTGCCCTCGAAGGGCCAGACTGACAGCATGAATGTAACTAAATGCAATGTAAATCAAAATAAATTAAACAACACTTTAACATATTGTTAAATAACGGTTTATATATTTATTATGTATTCAAGTTTCAAATATTTAACTCATTATTATATTAAACTCAGGGTTTGTGGTTGTAAGCGGAAGCGATTTTGTTTTTCATGTGGGCTAAATTTAGCATACTTAGCTCCGTGTTTGCAGTCAAAATGCCGACTGACGCCGCCTCATAACACAAAAGACTGTTTTTTTCATCTTGTGATACAAACTTATATTCATTTTCCCGTCGTTCATTTAACTGTCTTCCTTGTGCATCAATTTTTATTTTCTTGGACATGTTGGGGTTAGTTTGTAGAGGTTTTTCTGAAGTCCATCAGTTCTGAAAATCATCTTGATGTCTCGTTAATGTTGATACCGTTATCTTTGTGGGTTAACGAAATGCATTGTGGGAGATGTAGTTTATTGTCAATATGAGCTTTGAAGCGGTGTACAGCTTATATTAAGTCTTAAAATATTGGCTTATATGTAAGCCAATAATGCACAAGCTCTTGAGGGCCACATAAAATGACGTGATGGGCCACATTTGGCCCGCGGGCCTTGTGTTTGACACACGTGCCCTAAAACCACCATCTCTGTGGCCCACCCAGACCTTTAATGTGATCAACGTAGACGACTAAAAGCTGGAGGTCCGGTATTAATGTGAGGGTCAACAGATAAGGTGACACCTGTCAAATTAAGTTGACAGTAGAATCATTTGTTTTTAGCTTTGTCAGTTGGTTTGTTTTATCATGCCATAAATATTTTACAGTAATTACAAACAAAATCAAGGATTTAAAACATATGTTTATTTTTAATGACCTCTCTTTGGGAAACGCTGCCCTAAGAGACGACGGTGGACGCTCAGTCAGCTGACAGCCAGCAGAGACTCCATAACTCCAGCCGGAGCAGTCACATGCTTTCTGATCATGGCTACAGTGACAGGTGAGCAGGTGCAGAGGTGTGCAGGTGCAGCGCGGTACCTGCTGAAGAGCTCAGCTGTGTTCAGCTCTGGGTCGTCATCAGCCATCCGCTTGATGAAGTCAGAATCTCTGGACGTCTCGCTGATGAACTGCAGCAGGTCGGGAGGCAGCGGCTGCAGCACCACGCAGACGTGAGAGCGGCCGTTGGACTTGAGCTTCTCTGCCGTCACGGCGTCCAGTTCAGCCTCTTCACTGATGAAGCCAGAGGGGCCGTTGGAGGCGGGGTCTGGGTCTGGGTGGTCTGGAGATGTGGACCTCAACATGCTGACCTCAGGGTCTCCAGGCCAGAAAGATATCTGACTGACTCCAGCTGAAGGAGAGCAAACAGCATCAGACACAGCTGTTAAGTTCAGTGTACAGTTGCTACAGGAAGTATTCAGACCCCTTTAAAATGTTCACTGTTTCATTGCAACCATTTGCTAAAATCAAACAAGTTTATTTCTCATTCACATACACTCAGCACCCCATCTTGACATAAAAAAACAAATGTAGAAATTTTTTCAAATGTATTTCAGAAGAAAAACTGAAATCTGACATCTGTGACTCAGATTTGACTCACATTTCTGATCCTTCTTGAGATGGTTCTGCTCCTTCACTGGAGTCCAGCTGTGTTTCATTAAACTGATTGGACTTGATTAGTAAAAAAGGCACACACCTGTCTAGATAAGACCTTACAGCTCACAAAGGATCTGCTCAAAGAGCTCAGAGACAGAACTGTAGAAAAGCACCGATCTGGAAAAAGTTACCAAAGGATTTCTGGAGGACTCAAGGTTCCTCAGAGCACAGAGACCTCCATGACTGAGCAACCGTGGGAGAAGTGTCTTGGTGAGAGAGATGAAGAAGAACCCAAAGATGACTGTGGCTGAGCTCCAGAGATGCAGTAGGGAGATGAGAGATCGATGCAGCCCTCCACCAGTCTCCACCAGTATGGCAGAGTGGACCGATGGAAGACATATGAAGCTCACAGAGTTGACCAAAAAACACTCCCAGACTACGAGACATAAGATTCTCTGGTCTGATGAGACCAAGGTTGAACTTAGTGGCATTAACCTTGTATTGGGCATCACCTGCCCAATACAATCCCAGCAGTGAAACACGGTGGTGGCAGCATCATGCTGTGGGGATGTTTTTCAGCTGCAGGGGCAGGACGACTGGTTGCACCTGAAGGAAAGACGAACGCAGCCAAGTACAGAGATATCCTGGCAGAAAACTTCTTCCAGATACTCAGGACCTCAGACTGGGCTGAAGGTTCACCTTCCAGCCAGACGAGACCCGAAGCACAGAGCTAAAACTACAAAGGAGTGGCTTCAGGACAGCTCTGGGACCAGTCTAGACTGGCCCAGCCAGAGCCCGGACCTAAACCCAACTACAGCTGGGTTTAGGTCCGGACTGGAGAGGATCCAAGTCCTTCCCCATTTGTTTTTTTTTTTCTGTCAGGATGGGGTTCTGAGTGTATATTAATGAGAAATAAAATTAATGTTTTGATAGTAGTAAATGGCTGCAATGAAACTGAATACTTTCCGTACCCACTGTGTTATTTAACTACAATATTAAAGCTGCTTTACAGTTAAGGTCAAAATTATTATCCCCCAAGAAACTCTTGAACATTTCCCCAAAGTACTTATCAATGATTGCATCATTTATAAAGCGTTATATAGTAAAATCATATATTGTATAAAAGAGTACAACATTCCTAAATGTTAAGGCCCCTGTTTGGTTTTGAATGGAAAACAAATAGTAAAGCCTTCTTGATTAAAAAAAAAGAATAATTAAGAAAACAAGGGTGTGAGCTGAAAATGGTTTGGTAAAAAGAGCTGATGTGTCAATAATCCAGCAAACAGCATGAAATGTTTTATGTAAAACCACAGTTTCAGGCAGTAATACTTTTATAATATCTATTTAGGTCGACTGACTTCTTTCAGTCTGGCTCCTCATCCCTCCGTCCTGACTCACCGTTGATGATCATCTTGAGGCAGGTGGCGCAGGGTCTCCTGGAGAAGAACAGCTGACAGCCGTCCAGACGAGCGCCGTGCTGGATGACGGCTGCTTGTCCCGCGTGGAGCTCCGCCCCTGAACGGTGAAGGCCCATCACCCTGCCGTCCCGCACCACCACCAGACCCACCGCGCGGACCTGAAACGTCACCAGTTACTTCCCAACAGGTGTTGAGACGGCGGCACAATACCTGGAAGCAAAGCTCTGTGTGTGTGACCAGGTGTTCCACTGACCTGGTGACTGTCATCCTCTCCAGGTGGATCCTGAGGGAACAACTCCATCCACAAACTCAGCAAGGTAAAGAGGTTCACCTTTGATAACCTGGAGCCATGACCTCATTTACAGAAACAGAACACAATGAAAAACATGAATAAAAATGTGAGAGTTAACTGATATAACAGCTGGATCAAAGCTGTGTTGAGGTGAGGAGTGATGGACATTTGACAGGTAACCCTTTTTGCATGACACTTCCATTTACACACACACACACACACATTTATATATGTATCTATAAAACACTCTCCAAAGGATGGATTCTCTTATAGGAGAACATTTAGAATCAACTGGATCATCAGTGCCGACACTTTCACGGTCACAGTCTACAAGGTTACAACAGAAGCAGGTGAGACTTGAACATCTGCAGTCTGGATCACCTCGGATCCTGCTGTCCGTCTGGCTGCTGCTGTCTCTCGTTTCCCGTCGTTGCTTGGACCGACCCGGTTCGGCTCCGTCTTCCATCTAGTCCGCCGGTTAGGGACGGTTGTGTGTCGCTCCTGCTGTCAGAGAACAAGAGCAACATCAACAGGGTCCGAGGAGAATCAATAACAACCGGACTAACCTTTGAGTTTGACAGGGGAAAAAAAGGCTACGACTTTTCCGGTTTACACTTTCAAAATAAAAGCTTCCAAGAAGCCCGACTTTAATCTACATAGACATAAGTCGCGTTTGTGTGTAATAATTCAATACAATGACATTTCAGTATTATTTGTATAGCGTTTATTACAATATAATTAGTCTCTCGACGCTTGACAGAGACTCAGATCACAACCCACGAGCACATATTTATATCAAGTATTGTTTCTGTATTCCCTGAAATGACACAGGGATAACATCGAGAAGAGCGCAGTTTATTCTCAAAATAATAATAGCAAATAACACAATAGAGGATACATTATTCAGTCCTCTGTCGATACACAACAAGGTATAACATCGTAAAGTAAAAAAAATAAAATAAATGTTACGCAACAACGATGTTAATCGATGAAAAAAGTCTCAAATAAAGACAATAAGATGGTTTCGTAATATTTATGCCTTTAAGAACAAAGAAGACACTTACATTTGTAGCTAGCTTTTATTTGCCGCCATCCTTTTCGAACTGCCGTCACGCCAGCCCTCTTTGAAATATTTGTGCCGTTTTGCTGTTGAAATTACGGTAAACGCTATGACTAGCGTTTTCAAAATAAGAGTGGTTATGTGTGACTAAGATGAACAAAAGAAACAAATAAAAAAATAATAATTACTTCACTACTTCGAATGCATGTAAAAATCCACTATACTAAGACTACTTGACAAGGTTAAAAACTAAAATATCCTAGTTTCCCCAGACTCATTCCACTTCAGGCCAATAGTAGTGTGTATATAGCTTATGTTTAACATTTTTTTTTTAAAATATTTTTTGAAAGCTATATATACATTTTATATTATTTTTTGCCTATTTTCTTTTACAAGTACTTCTCCAAGCCCTGTTGAAATTATTATTTGTCCAACCTGTGCTGCTGTAACGACTGAATTTCCCCGGTGACGGATTCATAAAGTAATATTCTATTCTATCCCATCTGGGAATGTCACTCAACAAGTTTCAGCCCAATCTGATGTGGTATTTCAAAATAAAGTGACATTAAAATCATGTATATATTCAGTATACTACCACTATTTTGACAAGGTCATAAAATAAAAAGTACTTGTTTCCACAGACTCATTCCACTTCTCACTAATAGAATCCCATCTGGGAACGACACTCAACAAGTACTTTTTATTTTATGACCTTGTCAAAGTAGTGCCAGTATACTGCATTTATACATGATTTTGATGTCACTTTATTTTGAAATTCCACATTCCCAGATGGGATAGAATAGAATATTACTTTATGAATCCGTCACCGGGGAAATTCAGTCGTTACAGCACCACAGGTTGGACAAATAATAATTTCAACAGGGCTTGGAGAAGTACTTGTTTAAAAAAAAAAGGCAAAAAAAAAATAATAATATAAAATGTATATATAGCTCTCAAAAAATATTCTAAAAAAAAAAAATAAATTGTTAAACATAAGCTATATACACACTACTATTGGGCTGGAGTGGAATGAGTCTGTGTATAGTGGATTTTTACGCTATTCATAGCGTTTACCGTAATTTCAACAGCAAAACGGCACAAATTTTTCAAAGGGCTGGCGTGACGGCAGTCTTTTACAAGATATCTTGGCTAGATTACCCAATGCCTTCTGGGTAGCCCTTATCTCCAAGGGTGGTGCCGGAGAAAATCAATTTTGAGGGCGATACAGCCCTCAAACTTGTCCCTCAATTTGACGTTTAGAATCGGGACAGAACTTGCATTTAGCAGGAGCGCACATTTTTTGAGATTGAGGGTTAATTCACCGTTTATTTCGCCTACCGCCATCGTTCATTTGCAGCCATTTTATTTCTTAGAATTTGCTGCACTTCCGTTACTGGCGCAGCTGACGGACGTTGACTTGACAACTCCGGACCGCTTCCGCAAACAATCTCTGACGTCTACAAGTGGGCGGGACCGACTTTTCCGCAAAGACGGGAAAAGAGTAAATTTTCAATAAACTTGCATTGCAGTGCCAACAAACACCATTTTTTTTAGTTATTTATTTTCTCATATAAGCTGCAGTGCCACAACTAATTATAAAAAAGATCTGAAAAATAACCACAAGTATGAAACGGCAAAAGAACAGAAATCCAAATTCCATCATTGTGCCATAATAAACTGAAGCATGTTTCTATCATCTTCACAAACAGCTCCAAAGTAAACAAAAAGCTTAATACAGTGAAGGAGAACTTTTTCCAGGATTGCAGGTTCATATTATATCTCATATTTATATATATAAAAGAATCTGAGTGCACCAGGAAAAGGAAACCTAACAGGGGAAACAGAAAGTGACCTCTTCAGTTCTTCAGAATGACCTGGTCAACTACACCTGGTCAGCCACACCTGGTCAGTCACACCTGGTCAACTGTACCTGGTGTAGCAGCAGAATGCGAACGCGAGAACCTGCAAACTTTGGTCAGCTGAACTTCAAGGAATCAGAAACTTCAAGAGGAGAGAAAAAAAATATGAAGCAAACATCTGAAAGATTTCACAAAGATTCAGCTGGAGATGTTTGTGCAGTTTTAGTGTCGCTTCTTTTCTGATGAATCTGCAATGAAACCTACAAAAAATAAAATGCACTATGAAGGAAAACAAGATCTACTTTCCACATTTTTCACTCGTGTCCCCGCCTTCGCTCTACTTTTAAGACGAGATGGAAAACTAACATAAATCATGTTATTTCATTTATCCACATTACATCAAATGCTTCACATGGATTTCTAAAACTTTTAAAACTGCAGTGGAAGAAGATAAATGATACGCAGCGTTTCAAATGTTCATTTTTACCTTTTTTCTCCCATTTCTTTTTTAATGATTTGGACTATTTGTTTTAATGAAAAAAACAAAAAAAACATCACAGAAGTGATGTAAAAATGACCAACAGTCAGATCTGGATGTAAGTGAACATGATGACTGTAAACAGGACAAATTCTCATCAGAAACTCTTCAAGAGTTAATTCAAATTCAACAGCTGGTCCAACAGCTTCATCTGAAAGAACACAAACAAGCGTCTCAGTGCTGTTATGAAAATGTACATCCATTATCCAAAATATTTTCATCAATTATGTCTTTAGTTCCCCAGATTAGTGCTCGTCCAGCTGTTTGGTCTCTCAAAAAAAAACTTTGCAGTAAAGAGAAACATGAGAAATGTCAGAAAAAAAAAAAGAAATATGAACAGCATATAAATAATCTGACAAACGTGGGTCTCCACAGGTCTCGAGAAAAGTGCGCAGTTCAGATCCACAGACGATGCAGCTGAAGCTGTTTTTAACCTGATGTCCAACAGTTAAGAGCCTCAGGAAGAAATAAACGGAAGCATCCAGAAAAAGCCTCCATCATGATCTGATGAATCAGCAGGAATGTGATCGGGTTCGGAGCTGAAGGTGACCTTTGCTCCTGAACGACCGCAGAATCAGTTCTTGAAGGCTCCGCAGCAGCTGGCTCTGCTGATGAAGTCCTTCAGCATGGCGCCGTCCACCTGCCAGAAGGCTTCAGTCTGGGTCACCTGAGTCAGATGGTTCACGCAGAACCTGAAGCAGAACTCCTCGAGGTCCTGGTGGGGAGGGGGCGGGGCAAAAAAAAAAACAAACCAAAAAAAAAGGTCAAAACATGACTGACATGCAACCGTTACGTGAGTATTTTTTTGGTCGCAGGAAAAGCGGAGCGTTTTGTTGCTACGTTACAAGTTTAAATCGACCTGAAGTCAAAGTCAAACCAAGTCAACTATTTTCTCCCTGTGAAGAAGATTTTAACGGCACGATGACATCGATGACACGTCCCTCTACTCTATTTTAAAAATAGATGGAATCTATGTTAGAAATAGTAACATAAACTGAAATGATGGCAAATTATGTTTATTGTGTTCTGTGTTGAAAAACAATAAAAATTTGTTCATAAAAAAAAAAGAAATAATAACATATGAACAAATGTTAGCTAGAATTAATAATGATGGTCAGAACTTTAGGAGATCATGGAATGGTTTCTTTTCTGCTCATAACATTGCAGTAATGATTTGACTGTACCACTGTGGTTGCTAAATAATTCTGCTACATATGTATTCACCATTGGCCTTTGAAAGTATTATGTATCAAGAATACTGTCTGTTCATGAATACTCAAATAAAAACTTAAATTACAAAAAAAAAGTGAGACTGACTACCACGCCTCACAGCTTCGTAGGACGACCCACGACCTCAGGTCATCTGCCACCGCAAACACGAACGGGAGATCCATGCACGCGAACTTAACGGATTCAAGATCCCCGTCCAACCTGCAGCGGCGGGAGTACCTCTGCATCGTAGCGTATGGCCGCAGACAGCAGCGTGAAGGCGTTTTCCACGGTGATTCCTCTCTTGATGATCTGCTGACAGAGCCGTTTCAAGCGGTTCTCACAGTACGACGTGGCCAGGTCCAACAAACCTGCAGCCGGCACACAAACACACGGCTCAGCGACACGCGTCTCCACGCCACCGCCGCCGTCATGAAACAAAGCGCACGCACGACTCACCGATGGCATCCTCAGGCGGCAGGTCGACGGCGTCCGTGTAGAGGAACTGCAGGAAGGATCTGTAGACGGCGTAGGAGAACTGGCTGATTTCTATCACCTCCTGCTGGTCCTCCGTCCACTGGGAGCGAAACATCGAGCGGAAATGTTCACACCTGGACGCAAACGAGAGGAACTTCATCAGGTTGAACCTCTATGACAAGAACGGCTGTCAGAAAACACCTGAACATCTCCCACTGCTAATTTAAATCTCAGCTTTATCGGGTCAAAATGATCGCTCATCTTCTCCTAAGTTTTTCTAGTAAACTATATGACACTAAAGCTGTCTGTTCTGTTTAAAGGAAGAAAATAAAACCCAGTTTAAAAACCCAACACACCTGATCTTCAGCACGGCTTTGTGAACGTGGATGCATTTGCCGTCGACGCTGAACATGAGGTCGGCTGTTTCTGGACTGTCAAACTCTTTCCTAAGAGCCTCCGTTACTGTCATGAAATCATCGTTCTCTACAATAAAACAGAGAACAGTTCAGAGCTTCACAGCACTTCTTCCTCTGCTGCAGATGAGTTTCACTATGAGACAAAACCGTCTGCTTCCTTTCGTCCTCCTGCTGAGGACCGACGTCTCTGAACTTCCTCACCCAGAGACATCAGGCGCCACATGACGGGGGGGGTGGCGAAGCAGGCGAAGACGTCGTCTGTGTTGGTGAGATGTGACAGATGGGGCAGGACGATGGACTGGCCCCGACACTGACCCCACATGTACACCTGGAAGAGGAGACACTCGGAGAGTGATGTCACACTGGGACAAAGTATTTTCTGGCGCCTCAACGTCGCTGAGTTATTACTGGATTTTATTACTGGAGACAACAAGCAGCTCAGCGTATGTTTGTTTCTTTTTAAGAGCCACAGCCTCAAACATCCAATCGGCAACAAGCAACGAATGATTCAAGATCCTGCGCCAAAGTCAACCAGCTGATGAGTCAAATAAGTGCGTATGTACCTCGCCGCTTTGTGTCTTGGCTGCTGAGGTGTGTGTTGAATGGCACGCTGCAACCTCGACCACCCTGCTGAAAGACGCACACGTTCATATAAAAGTACAAACACAAACATTACAACAGCGTTTGTCCTACAGTCCTCCGGCTCACATCAGAGGAACTCCTTTACTGACAGCTGTTTACAACCAGACTGGAAGTTCAGGTCCAGAAGGAGGATACAAGGACAGGAAACAGGAAGGTTCAACTATAACAGGACGGGGGGAGGGGGGCGGGGGGGCTGCTGAGAGTCTTCGCTCCGTACCTCTCTTTGTCAGCCATGATCTGGACAGGACTGAGGTGGTTGCTCTTGTTGCCGGTCCCCAGTTGTCCGTAGGTGTTTGCCCCCCAGGCGTACAGCAGCCCTTCGTCCGTCAGCGCCAAGCAGTGGCCGTATCCCGACACGATCTGTAAAGAGGAGACGGATTTCAGAGCGACTGGAGCTGCAGACGACAAACCGATCCGTCTGTTTATTCACCAAACAAGAACACTGAGGTTCGTGCTCATTTATGAACAGCTCAGGTGAGTCAGTTACAGGACGCCACTCGTCAGCGGTCGCCATGCGTCCCACCTGTTGAATGCACATCCCCTGGAGCGACACGAGGCGACAGGGAGTCAGCTGGTTCCCGTTGTTTCCGATGCCCAGCTGCCCATTTCCGTTGTAGCCCCAGCCGTACACCTGAACACACGTCACAGCTCCATTTACTGTGTCAAGTCCAGGTTTGTCACTGTAACCAGTGCGGTTAGAAGTCTGGTCTCACCTCTCCGTTGTCAATCAGAGCCATGGAGGACGTCTGTCCACACGTGACGCCCACGACGGTCTTACCCTGCAAGCACCCAGTGACTTTCCTGGGGTACGGCTGGTTCGCCGTGGAGCCTGAACCCACCTGGCCGCAGTTATTGTAACCCCACGCAAACACCTGGGAGGAGGCGGGAAACGTTTAACGGGAATGAGATAACGGAAACGCTGCACGTAAAACATGCTGTCACGGTTTACTGCGAAGCTTGAAGTGCAAAGACCGGAAGAAAACTTCTCCGGTTCCTGTTCAGGTGAATCTAATTCTGAGGCCTTTATCTACCTGTAACAATGACATCACTGTGAATCCATCACCTCAAACACACTTCTTTACATTAAGTAACGCTGGAAATAGTAACAGGCCTCCCCTCTTACCACACAGACACTCAAGCTAATGAGCTTTAACTCCTCTGGTCCACGAATAAGCTGCTCAGAGTGACACCAGCAGGGTGAGAGACGCCTGAAGGCTTCCAGTGACGGATCAGAACCCGCAAATGAATAAATAAAAACATCGCTTTCATTTACGCTTCAAAATGTGTCTCCTAGAGAGAATGACTGGACTCAGAAATGTGACATTAAAGCCTTAAAATGCTGAGGAGAAGTCTACCTCTCCATCCTGAGTGAGAGCCAGGGAGTGATGGGAGCCACACGCCACCTCGATGACCTTCTTGTTCTGCGGGTTGGACGTGATCAGCACCGGCGTCAGTCCCTGGTTGGTGGTGCCGTTCCCCAGCTGGCTGTAACCGTTGTGGCCCCACGCAAACAGCTGTCCGTCTGCAACGCATCAGCGGAGAGCTTCAACAACACATTACCTGCCTTCTTTAATGAATGATAAACTGCTGGAGCCCATCCCTCCTGTCGCCTATAAATAAAATGTGCTATTATTATAATTAAAAGGCTCCTGGTGAACCAGAAACCTTCTTGTCATGAGGCAACAGTGCTAAAAATTCAGTTTAACTCGGTTTAGTTTATTTATTTGGCATCAGTTTACAATAAAATCAAGCTCAATATTAAGATAAGTCCAATAAAAATGTAGTTCAGTTCTCCACATGGAGCTGAATTTATGAGTGACGCTCGCATGCGAGATGACCTACTTTCCGTGGCCAGCAGGACGTGGGGTCCGCTGCCGTAGCTGAGGCTGACGATCTTCTTCCCCCGCAGCAAATCCAGCTTTTTTGGCACGATTGTGCTCGCGTTGTCGCCGGTGCCGAGGCAGCCGCTGCAGTTCAGCCCAAACGCAAACACCTGGGAAACGACAGGACAAGTCGCACCTGTGTGTTGATGCGTAGCAGCAGATAGGTAACGGGAAGATAAACCTGGGGGGGGGGGGGTCCTTTGGGACTATAAACTGTAATCAGTGAGTGCAGAAGAAACAATACTGTAAAAAAAAAAAGAAAAAAAAAAAGCTAGAAAGACATTTGAGAAAGTGTTGTGTTCCGTATAAAGAGATGGTTTGGACAGAGGAGGGATGATTAATACTCTGGTGGAAGGATGATGAGGCTGGAGGTCTGGAGGAAGACCAACGAGGAGATTTATGGATGTAGAGAAAGAGAACATGAAGAGAAGAGGATGGAGAGGACAGAGTTAGACGGAGGAGATGATTCTCTGTGGAGACCTCTGGGAACAAAGGAAAGAAAAGGAAGAAGAAAACAAACACTTCAGGCAGATGGATGTTATTGATCCCAGGATGGAAATTCCAGCTCAGTGGTACGAAGGTGGAACACTGATCCTGGCTGATACTCCAGTCAGAAAGAAAGTGAAAGTAACTCAGAATGTTGCTTTCACTTCCCTCCATAATCATTAGAAAAAAAAAAATACACACAAAATGCCATTTCCATCAACCAAGTGAACAAACAGGCCTGACATTATGTGAGATCTGTGATCAGCTTCCATAAAATACTTGAAAGAACAGCTGAAAGAACTGATGAGATTCAAGATGAGACTCTAAATGTATCATTCAGTTCTGTCTTCATCAACAAAGATAATAAACCCAGATAATAAACCATGTTTGTGTAATAATCCATCCGTGTTGGTTCTTCGGTCCTGGTCCTCAGGGCTCCACTGTCCTGCTGGTCTTAGATGTTGCTCTGCAGCACACCAGATTTAAAATGACTCCATCACCATCTTCTTGACACCGAGCTCTACACCGGTCTGTCAACGACCCACTAATTAAAGCGTGGTGTGTTTGAGCGGGAAAACATCTAAAACATGGAGGGAAATGGAGCTCTGAGTGACCAGGACTGAAGAACGCGGGCTCGGGTCACGTAAAACAGCTATTAGGAAAAACTACAGGAAGGTTTTAAAAGGATGATACGACTACATGTGTAGAAAAAGAGTATACTGGTTCATCAAACACACACGCTGCTTACCTCATTTTCATGCGTGATGTAGATGGCTTCGTTAGCGGAGGTGCCAAAGACGCAGGCCTGCCGGACTGCAGCTTGCTCCTCGCCGCTCAGCAGCGAGAACAGGGGCCATTTACTCACGTCCACCATCGCGCCGGCAAGCTTTCCTGGTTGGCGAAGAGGAGGACGGGGAGGAGGAGGAGTCAAGGATGACGGGGCAGAGGAACGTGGCACGGGCGGGGGATCACGAGGGGAGGTGAGGAGGTCTGGAGGAGGAGGTGATGCTGTTGGAGGCGGGGAGCGAGGAGAACCATCCCTGCTGGCACTTCAGACGGGACGAGAGGAGAGAGGATATAAAAAGAGGTTACACATCACTGGGTTTGTTTCAGTTTTGCTGTGTCCATGTCTAATAATCTAACCAGAAACTGAAGTAACAGTACATTTGTGTACAACAGGGACAGAAACACACACAGACATCGATGCCCTCTGAAAAAGCATGCCAAAATAAAATCTGTGGCTTTTAATCTATCAGTGAAAAAGCATAAAACTGACTGTTTTAGGAATACAGGATGAGTCAGCGTGATCCTATGGCAGTAAGGGATGGCAGTCTAAGAAGCAAAAGTGGTCTGTTATTCCTTAAAGTCTTCACACATCACGTGCTGGCTTTAAAAGATGACACACGTTACAGAACAGAAGCTATATTATTCTAGTCTTGCTTCCAAATGATCTCATTCAGTTGTCAAATTTAGTTTTCACTCAGCCAATACGGCCGAATGTGTCAGCCAAGCTCTACCTTTCTAGAAAAAGTCTTTATATCGTCAGAAGCGTATTTTAAAAGCAGCAAATTGTTAAATTGTTCAAGTTTTGAGTGAAGTTCTGCGTGGCGCCCTGTCCGCCAGAGCCAGCCAAGAATACACGCTGTCAGCGGAAACACAACGCCGCATTATTTCATGTAAGCGGTCTTGTGCTGAGTAAATGCAAAATTATACATGTATATCAGTCATTCTTGCGGGGTTAAACGTGCAGGTAAAGGTAAACTGAAGCTGGTAGCGGAGTTAAGCGCTTTCTTTCCTACCTAAAGCATCGCTCCATAACAAGGACTCAGCTGTGAACAGACAGACAGACAGCGGCAACATTTCAGCCCAGCGGCGTTATCACAAACACACACACTTTTATAATGCGTAAGACAATCAAATTACCCGAATAAAACCGTGTTACCGGCGTTTTAACCTGAAAAAAAGATGCGAATCACCGATGCGCGGCTGCATCGGAACTGGCCATTTCTTCTTCTACGCTTTAACATCCGGCAGACTGATCACTGCGCAGGCGCAATGCTGCCCCCTCTCCGTCCATCAGTGGGAAGACGATTCTGACCTGATCCGAATCAACTTTATTCTCCAGTTTTACGCAAAACCAAACGAGGAATTTGATTTTGACTTTGCATCCCAAGGTTCACTAAAAAAAATAATGATTAAAAAAAGAAATAAGAGAAGAAATAAAACAAAATAAAACCTAGAGCACTTTAAAAAATATATACACTATATACAAGACAGAAGCAATTACAGACTTATGTGAAAATGACATTCTGAATTTCTGAAAGATGAAATGAATGAATGAACGAATGAATGAGTTAATTTTCCTTACAAAGCCTTCTTAGAATCATATTTAACATAACCAGTATAAACAGCATGACACAGTATCTAATGATTTGTGGTGAGAATGAAGAAATTCACAAAGTAAGAGACCTTAAACTTCTAAACTATTTGATTCCAAACTGTTTCACAGTTGGGTTAATCCCTCTTGAAAGACTCAAGGCTTTATAAGTTTTATTTGTTATTACATAAACCTGCAAAGCTGCACTTTGCTGGTTTAAACTTCGTTCTGTTTATGTTCCGGTGGTAAGGATGTGCTGGTGAGGAGGCTGGAGGAGCCAGAGCTTGTGTAACAGAAACCACCAGATCTTCACTGTGTTTTAAATGCATCTGGGTGCAAAAGTGTAAAAGACAGCTGAGGTCCTTTAACATCTGCCAGAGGATGCTGCAGATGTTCCATGAGTCTGTGGTGGCCAGTGCCATCCTGCATGCTGGTGTCTGCTGAGGCAGCTGAGGGCGAGGGACACGAAAAGGCCCAACAAGATCACCAGGAGCGCCAGCCATGTTGTTGGGGAGAAACTGGACTCCCTGTCAGTGTTGGGGAGGAGAATATTGTTCAGATTAAAGACCATATTGGACTTTCCCTCACACCTTCTCCACAAGGTGCTGATCAGCCACAGGAGCTTGTTCAGCAAGAAAAATCCATGTAGATAGCAGTGAAAATAATTCATTATGACAGTCAGCCAGAAATGAAACATCTCCTTTTGAAATGTTTTTTTCTTAAGTTTATTTTTTTCTAAAGGCAAAAACTACAGTGCTGAACTCTGATCAGTTGTTTCACCACCTCTGACAATTTAAGTAATTGTTTATGAGTTGATTAAAAACATGTAGTTTCCCAAGACATTAGTTATTCTAAGTAAATTTTGACCCAGCTACATACTTGAATTAATTATTTTATCCCATCTCCAAAAAAGACTGCAGTAACTTAAATAAAACAGCCGCACGTAGTTGTAATTGTCAACGCTGGACAGTAGGGGGAGCACTGTCACATAGATTTAACTAATCTCTCCTCCAAAACTGGTACCAAGGCGTTCTCTGAGTTTCAGGTAAATATTTTTAAATAGAGTCAGTTTATGTATCTTTGGTGGAGCAATAATGAAGTCTGACTGGCCATCATCTACTTCAGCAGAGGATTGAAGAGGAAAGTTTAACCGTTTGTTTAAGGGCACCAATCTGAGTCAAAACCAAGAATGTTGATCACAATTTGTAGAATCGCTTCCACTTGCGGTACGTTTTTTTTTTTTTTTTTTTAAACCAACCCTGTTTGTGTTGCAGTCAGTTGTGGCTGGACAGTCACGTGATATTCCCTGAATGCATTTTGTTTCTGAGCCAACAGATCAATATGTCACTGCGATATCACTTCACTCCAGAGCTTGGTGTTCAACACAAGCGCTCAGTCGACAAATATGCCACTCAGAGGAAAGTGCTGACACTTTAGGGATCGTAAATCTAATTTGCTCTCTTCGTGCCAATATTTTTAAATAGACTGTACTCTGAGACAACACAGCTCTGAATATAAAAGTGTCAGTACAGTAATACATTTAAAACATGTACTCCTCCTCTCACACGTTCTTGCAGCTTTAACTGTGTTCACACTGAGATGAGAAAGCTCTGTTTTTCCAATAATTCTCTTTGGATTAAGGTCAAGACCTTAAATAGACTTTTCAAACATTCACATACTTGCTCATAAATAAGATCTTGCTTTATGACAAACCCTCCATCACAGATGTCCTTTAATCAAACATTTTTAGATCCATTAATGACAGTTTGACTGGGCCCACACCATCACAACCACAACCACAGTTCTGCTGAACAGTGAATTTGTTTTTCTTTCTATGAACATATTGCCCAATATCTTCTTGTTTTTGTGATTTCTATTAAAGTGCAGACAAACAGCAATGTTCTTAACATTAACCCTTGTAAGAGAGGCATTTGGTGCACTTAATTCACAGTTATGTCACGTGTTCCTTTGTTTGCTCCTTGTTGGTGCACCCCCCCCTCTGGAAGGGAACAATTCCTTCCATCTGGAAACAATCTGACT
>JAGFBZ010000502.1:34607-62756 GCA_018398805.1 Hirundichthys speculiger | reverse complement strand
TGGGGGGGGGCAATGGCCATGGTGCGAGGGCCCGATAAACGCTGCTTGCAGCTTTAATTTTTATTTGCGTTTGGCTCTCACCTCTTCATGTACCTCCTGAGCTTCTGTAGCTTGTCAACTCCTCACAGTACTCTATGACACTGATGAGGGTAAGTCGTGTTGCTAGATGCTCTTGTGATTTAAAACTTTTTTTGTTATAAACAAGATCTATTGAGATATCTGCTGGTGCTACTCAATTACATGTAAGTAGTAACAAGGTTACAAGGCTGTTTTGTGTTGTTTATAGGAGTTACTTACAGTTTTATTCTTGATTTATTTTTGCGCCCATAGTACGATAACTGGCTAGGTGGCTAGTTAAGAAAGCTAATGTGTTGCTACCCATCTTTATGCTTTCATTTTGGCTACTTAGGAGAGCAGCGATAGAGAGAGCCAGACTCTGAAGGCGTGAATGTCTGTTTATTGACTTCTGCAGGTATGTTTTAAATGTTAAATGTGATTATTTTATTTTTTTGCTTTCTACCCACTGTACGTTCTTATTGTCCAGGAGGTGTCACTGTTTACCCTGTTTATTATTCTTTGAGTTGAAATTGTTTAATATAAGTGTTTTTCTGATATTTAAAATGGCTGATACTACTGCTAGTTTGATCTTACAGTAAAATACAATCTATAATATAGTATTTTAAGAAGAGATCAGATGACTCCACACATGGGCGTGGTAGTGGGGGGGGGGGCTTGACTACCCAGGGCCCGAGTAGGGAGAGGGGCCCATGAAAATCCAAATTATATTTTTTTCCCGAATGAATTGGGCCCTCCAATTAATTGGTGTCATGCTTTATTTCATATATTGATAACATCAGCTGAGAGAATGAATTTTATGTCACAGTTCTCCCAACATATTGGACATTCTGGAGGCCCCCTCTTGGAGGTGTGAAATGGTGTAGTCCGCCCGACAGTGGCCGGCAACAAGTGTAACGTCAGTGAACCCACATTGAATTGGCATCATGCTGCCCAAAAAGCAGAAATCGAGCTATTGCAAGAAGAAAGAGAGAAGAAAAACAAAGAATGCAGAATGAGGGGGGGCAGCTGTTGACTGCTTTCTTTCCCAAAGGTGAACCGAGTTTGCTTGTTATGCAAAGTCTAATTAAAATGAACGTAGTCCACTCCAGACAGCTGCTGCTGATGTCTGTATGCTCACGTCAAGTCTTTAGCTTAGCTAGTTGGCAACCAGGCTGCTGTGGCGTAGTACAAGACAGTTATGGGCCTCGAAAATATTGTCAACATGAACCAGTTTCAGAAACAAACATGGCGCACCGCAGCTTGGAGCGCTGGAGCGCAGTGGCCAGTCCTGCGGCTCTTCTGAAATGAGGCTGAATAATGAGCAAAGACAAGGTGAGATCGTTGTTCAGGCGAGCTCCCCCTCTGACTACCCCTACGGGCTTATGGAAGAGAGAGAGAGCTGCGCTGGTAGATCGCTGCTAAATGCGCGTGTTTACCTTAGTTCATTAAGACCATTTATACTAACATAGCGAAAGTGAAACTCCGTGATGAGACTTAATAAATGATCCACTTAGCATATCTGAGGCATATCACTGAAATGCCTATCAATATAGGCTCAAATGCAAACTAGTAAGAATATTGAGCAATAAAGCAATTATTTTTTGGTTGGAAAAGCCTTAGCATTGCGGTGCAGTGCTTAAAGCTATGTCAATGTGAATAAATTCATATGTTACCAAAGCAGGAATAATCATGTTAATAACTGTGATCTCGATATCAATCAAAAAATGTGATTATGATTTTTGCCATAGATAAATAGATAGATATGGGTGGTGAGAACATGAAAAACAATTAGCTTCCGCTCAGATGGCAAAAAAAATGGCTTAAACCTTTTGCCTTGATTGCTGACATGCTGAATACTGTGTGTTAAGCAAATAATTTTGCTTGAAATACTACCCTTCTCTTTTCTTAAACCCAAACCCCCTCCTCCCCCCTCTCCCCCTTTTCGACCACATCACCGCAACCGCCACACGTACATACAGGGGACTTTGAGTCCTTGCTTCACAGACTCTCATGGCCTTCCATGCCTGTTGCATTCACCTTACCTCGAGTTTGTTACACCCACCACACATATTGATACTCAGCGCCATCATGACTCTTACGCTGACCAATGCCCAAGGGCCCTCCATGCCCGTTTGCATTCACCCAACAATTCCACTACTTCTTTTATTATTTTTATTTTCTGTGCTTCCTCTCTCTGTCTAATCCTCTTTCTGTCCTCATCGTCTCTCTGTCCACTCCCTCTCTGTCCTGTCTCCCTCTTTTCTTCTCACCCGCTGCCTTCGGCAGAAGGCCCCCATGACCAGGTCCTGCTCATAGGTTTTCCTCAAGTGAGTTTTTCCTTGCACTTTGTTGACGACATTTTTTTCCCCTACGTGGGAGTTTTACTGCCATTATCATTGATTGATTTAATGATATAATCTTGTTGAGATTTGTCGGGGTCATGCTCGGGTCTCTGAAAGCGCCTAGAGACAATTGTCATTGTAACAGACGCTATTAAATAAATTGAATTGAAAATTGAATTGAATTAATTAGGCTAGTCTAAGCATCCATTGTAGGAAAGCATATCTGATTGTCATGATTTGCAGTGGACAGAAGGAGGACCAAAGAGCAGGAGATCCCAAAAAGCAAAAGGTTTATTACCAAAAACACAAATGTCCAAATGTCAAGTTCCAATGATCAAAAAACACAAAAAGTCCAAAATGCAAAAACATAACTTAACTTAATCACCAAAAAAAAACAAAAAAGAAACCCAAACAATCACTAGACTACCGGGCTAGACAGGAAGAGTCCAGGGGGGCGGCTGCAGCGCCTGACGGAGGCCCAAAGCAGTCCAGGGGGGCGGCCTCGGCGCCTGACTAAGGCCCTAAAACAGTCCAGGGGGGCGGCCTCGGCACCTGACGAAGGCCCAGATCAGTCCAGGGGGGCGGCCTCGGCGCCTGACTAAGGCCCTAAACAGTACAGGGTGGCGGCCTCGACGCCGGGCAGACGGCAGAGACAGTTCAGGCAGATGGCCACTGTGCCAGTGGACGGGAACCAGGAACTGATGAGGCAGGCAGCGCCGGCGGACAGGGACCAGGAACTGCCGAGGCGGATGACCACGGCGCCGGCGGACAGGGACCAGGAACTGCCGAGGCGGACGACCACGGCGCCGGCGGACAGGGACCGGGAACTGCCGAGGCGGAGGACCACGGCGTCGGTGAGCAGGAACCAGGAACTGACGAGGCGGAGGGCGGCTGCGGTGCCGGACGGGAGCCAGGAGGTGATGTGGAGGGCGGCCGCGGCACCAGAAGGGAGCCAGGAGGCGACGTGGAATCATCTGTGACTCCTGCTGCAGCAGCGTCGGCGGAGTCTCGGTCGGCTGCAGCTCCTGCTGCAGCGGCATCGGAAGAGTCTCGGTCGACTGCAGCGGTGACGGAGGAGTCTGGACCAACTGCAGCTCCTGCTGCAGCAGCGACAGAAGAAGCTGGACCTGCTTCAGCTCCTGCTGCAGCTCCTGCTGCAGCGGCGATGGAAGAAGCTGGACCTGCTGCAGCGGTGACAGAAGAGGCTGAACCTGCTGCAGCTCTTGCTGCAGCTCCTGTTGCAGCGGCGACGGAAGAGGCTGGACCTGCAGCGGCACTGGCTGGGTTGGGACCGCCTGCAGCTCCAGCTGCAGGGGCCCAGGAAGAATCTCAGCCGCCTGCAGCTCCTGCTGCAGGGGCCCTGGAAGAGTCTCGGCCGCCTGCAGCTCCAGCTGCAAGGGCCCTGGAAGAGTCTCGGCCGCCTGCAGCTCCTGCTGCAGGGGCCCAGGAAGAATCTCGGCCGCCTGCAGCTCCTGCTGCAGGGGCCCTGGAAGAGTCTCGCCGCCTGCAGCTCCATTGCAAGGGCCCTGGAAGATCGGCCGCTGCAGCTCCTGCTGGAGGGGCCCTGGAAGAGTCTCGGCCGCCTGCAGCTCCAGCTGCAGGGGCCCTGGAAGAGTCTCGGCCGCCTGCAGCTCCAGCTGTTGATTATAACCTAAACCACTTAAGTTTTTACATCGATAGCTATGGCGTTGTAAGGCCAAAAACACTGCTTTTATGCATTCGGTGTTTTCTTTTCTGTCTGTTTTAGTCACATGATGACGTTTAGTGGGACCAGGTATTAAAATGAACAAGAAAGTGAAGAAAAAATGGTGGTCTAATAATTTTTTCCATGACTGTATGTTATATATATATATAACAATTCACCTCCAAGGAATATTTACACAAAATATTAATTGTGATAATAAAGTATTTTGCTATAAAAATATAAAAAACTAAGTTTGCCAAAATTGTATCCAAGGTTTTTAACAAAATATCCCACAGCCAAAAACACAAAAACACCAAAAGATCAGCAGTTTCATGATAGATCGAGCTTAATATTGTAGGGTGACTCGTGTAATTTATTAATATCTTAACAATGTTTGGGGTGCCACTGTCTTTTATTAAAAAATGGAAAAATTGGAAACGGATGAGTCATAATTTCGGTCGGTTCTTGTCGAGTTGGATTGGCTGTGGAAAATTCAAATATCAGAGTCGCCAATACATTTTAAAACATTTATTTAGACCGGGGGTCGGCAACCCGCGGCTCTGGAGCCGCATGCGGCTCTTTAGCGCTGCCCTAGTGGCTCCCTGGAGCTTTTCAAAAATGTTTGAAATGAAAAAGAATGGGGAAAAATATATTTTTGTTTTAATGGTTTCTGTAGGAGGACAACATGACACAAACATTCTTAATGTTTTCCAATGCTGTAAATATGTGTATAATAAATATTAAATTTCAACATTTCTGCCAACGAAGATTGCGTCATGCCTGCGACACACGTTTCTATCAGCAGGGGGGGATGCCGGGAGGTGGCTGTTGTTTGTGTGATTCGGTTCTGCAGAGAGAACCTCTCTCTGCTGGTACATGGAGACAGGGATCACGCAGGCTGGCTAGGCAAGTGAGCCCACGAGTAGATTCACTGAAATCCCTGATGAGAATTCACAGGCGTTGAGAGTTCAAGTCCATAACCGCGAAGCGCTGTCATGAGTGGCATCTCTGCGGCACCGTGGCTCAATGGGGCTGTGGCTGGAGCCGACTCGTCCTCACTGGTCAGTCCTTTTCAAAGCGATCAGTGATGGTTTGGATGGCTATTTCAGCAACTGAAATTGTGCTTGGAAGGAGTATTTTCACCGGACATTTTGACCGGAGAGATTATAAAATCCCGTTTCACTGCTGCGTTTCACCCTTGCACTGACTTACTTGGCATTTGCACAGAAATCAACTTAAACTGTATTAATTTGATTTTTATACTTTATTTTTCAAAGGCTGCTGTTTTATTTTTTTATAAATGCAGGCTGCGTTTTATTACACTTCTTAGGGGCAGATAAGAGGCACCTTATGCACGTTCCATTTTGATGTTTTTTCGAATCAAAATAAAAAATGACATCAACAATCTGATTTCTTTATTGTATTTTTAATTTCATCAAAGCATTGAAACATAATTCATTAATATTGTAATGAAGTTAAACTTGAGGCTGCATCAAACAGAGTAGTCACGTGGTGCGTATTCTCTATCCACTGCAGGGAAATAAACATTTTATCATGAAGGCATTATGTATTTGTAGCAACTTAGTCAATTTGATAGTAGACTATATAGCTAATATAGATACATACAGCATGTGTTGCCTTCATTATAAGGCTTTTAATTTTTTTGCGGCTCCAGACATATTTGTTTCTTGTTTTTTTGGTCCAATATGGCTCTTTCAACATTTTGGGTTGCCGACCCCTGATTTAGACAGACATGAAACACAAACATATAAGACACTTATATATATAAAATATCACATCAACATTAACGATTTCTTCATTTTTGGCTATAGCGCATGACAGGAAATGACGACAGAGGGTAAAGGAAGGAAGTGAATCATAATCACAAAGATGGCGGGTACCGAAAGGGTTGCTATGGCTAATTGGCTAACAAAGTGAATAAAAATAAGAAAGAAGGGGCAATTCTCAAACTAGTTAGCTGCCGAATAATGGGGACGTGGGGCCCGGACGTGGTCCGTGGCCACCGATCCGTCTGAGCCGTAGACAACTTGGGAGACACTGATCTATCTCGTTTCAGCCTTACCCTGTGGCGAGTCTGGCAGCTTACGTGTCCTTGGCGCACCGGTTAACACACGGCTCGCAGTGGGCTCTCCGGGAACCGTCTTTTGGCCGATCGCTGAGGAGAGCCTGCAGTCAGGGTCTCCGGACGTAGCGTGTGACTCGGGCGGATGGTACCGCTTCCGTTCGTCTGGTGGGTCGGTTCCGGAGTCTCGGAATCCGACCGGGCAGACTGAGACGTTCTGGTGTCCCCGGACACGGCGCTGGTCGGCAGGAATCGGAAGTTAAATAGTTCAATGGCTTGATGAGTGGCCGTCAAAATTGACGTGAGCCCCAAAAAGAAAAGACGAAATAACAAAAATAAAAATTTTAAACTAATGCAAAAATCTGGTCAGCTTGGCTAAAAAGGTTCTAAGCATGGGGCTTCAGGGTGTCAAACATCAAAGCGTTTTAAGTGCTCCCCGCCGCACGTGAAGGCAGACTTATAAAAGAAAAGTTGCTATCAAAAAGTCCGCTACAACTAACTTTGGTTAGTTGAAATTATTCAATGATTTGTTCTATCAAAAAGTCAATGCGGTGCGACTGGCAAGCTTCTGTAAAATGAGAACAGAAAAATGAGCGCAGAATCAAAATCAAATTAAGAAAAGAAAATGAAGCAACTGTGCGCAACTGAAGCAAATGAAGCTGAGTGCATTCCAACACGGTAACTTGAGGGTCAGGCTTTCTGCTAGAGAGCTTTCCCCCGTCAATTTTGGGCCAGTGAGTTCAGCCCAGGCAGTGGGGGTGACATTCTTTGGAGAATGAGTGAGGAAAAACTCCCATTAGGTAGGGTCGTAACGGCCGGCTTTGACACCTTTAGTATCTTTCGATGAAGAACAGATGCTTTAGAGGGAACTCCTTCCACTGACTCCCTCCTTGGGCAGAAGAGTTATATGGTGTCTAAGAGCTTCGGGCTTAGTGTTGTCATGGTAATGTGGGTATCTGCTGGTTTTTATGGCTCAGTTGCTGTATGGGGGGGGTTTCAGATATATGGGTAAAAGTCCACAGTCCCAGAGAGGCTGCTGTCCTACAGCAATTTTAATTAATAAAATAAAATCCGAGGACGGAGATCCTACAATATGAAAAATGATTAGTGTCTTGCCTAATAGCTCAGAATCGTCTGGGGCGCATGCGCACGCAGCGACCCGTCAGTGAGAGTTTGGCGTCCTCGTATCGGTCTGTTTTTATTTGTTTGTGATCTGTTTTATGTTTTGTCCTCAACTTCTCGGGAAGTTTTGGTGCACAGTGCGGCTAAAATGGACTTTCTTCTTCGCCCTACGGTGTGTTTCTGGCTGCTGATTCTACTGCTCGCCCTGAATGACAGCTGGTTTGTCAGTGGAGACAGGCTGCAGTATAGCAGAAATGAACTGCTTCGACTTAAATACATGGTATCGGCCAGCGTGTCAGATATAACGGCACAGATTCCGGATCACATCCTTAAACTGCCTAACATAAGAACTGGTGGTGAAAAACGAAGGAAGAGAAGCAGAAGGAAGTGTGGAAAGAGAGGAGGTGTGCGGCTACCTATGAGGAAGCTGAGGCTCAACCGGGTTCCCCTGCCTTCCATGATCCTGGGGAATGCCTAGTCCCTCCGGAATAAAATGGACGAACTTCAGGGAAACGTCCGCTTTCTGAAGGATTTTAAAGACTGTGGGATTCTGACGTTCACAGAATCTTGGCTCAGTGAACGTGATCGGGACGCAGACCTGCTTATTGATGGCTTCGGCGCGCCATTCCGTTTGGATAGAGATGCAGAGGTAACAGGGAAATCACAAGGAGGCGGAGTCTGTCTTTATGTAAACCAACGGTACTGTCATCCCAAATCTGTGACTGTCAGAGAGCGCATCTGCACTCCAGATGTTGAACTTTTATGTGTATCGTTGCGTCCTTTCTACCTGCCCCGTGAGTTCCCGCAACTTTTTATCATAACTGTCTACTTACATCCGAAGGCCAATGCCTCTGCTGCCTGCAGTGTCATCCATGATGTAGTGCAGAAACTGCAATCTGTCCTTACCTGATGCCCCGATCTTCTTACTGGGTCATTTTAACCATGTCTCCCTTAAAAAAACACTCCCTGACTTTCATCAATATGTAACCTGTCCAACTAGACAGGATAAAATTATTGATCTCTGCTATGGGTCCGTTAAGGATGCATATAAATCCCTCCCATTACCTCCCCTGGGCTCAGGGGATCACAACTGTGTGCATCTCCTGCCTACATACAGAACTGTGTTAAAGAGGGAAAAGGTCCATACAAGAGACATTAAGGACTGGACAGAGGAGGCGGTCCTTTGCTTGCAGGAGTGCTACGACTGCACTGATTGGGACATGTTTAAAGAAGCCTGTGGTGATGATCTTGATGAACTTGCTGATGTTACTTGTTCATATGTCACTTTCTGCAGGGACATGATCATTTCTTGTAGGCGTGTAAAAATATTTCCCAATAATAAGCCTTGGGTCACCAGGTCAGTTAAGGCCTGCATACAGACTAAGAGAATTGCTTTTAAACATGGAGCAGCCTCCGAGCTGCACACAGCCACCAAGGAGGTGAAAATTGGGATTTTAAAAGCAAAGCAGGACTATAAACTGAAGTTAGAGAATAAGATGGCTATGAATAATCTTGGATCTGCCTGGTCAAGCATGAAAGCTATTGCACGCCTCCAGCACTCAAAAACCAGCAGTATCATCTCTTTTGATGGCTTTGAGACAGATTTTGAACTTGCAAATGCTCTTACCTGTTTTTACACTCGCTTTGATGCTTTTGATTTTAGTCAGGAAACACAGGAAGTGAGTCATAAAGTGATTGATGATCAGCACTTTTTTATCTCCCGGAAGGACGTTGAAAAATCCTTCTGTTCCCTTAAACCAAGTAAAAGCCCTGGTCCTGATAACATCTGTGGCCGCTTGCTGAAATCTTGTGCAGTAGAGCTGAGCTCTATTTTTCAGTATATTTTTAATCAGTCTTTAAAGATGCAGCACGTGCCAGTAGTATGGAAGGATGCTGTGGTTATCCCTGCCCCAAAAATCAGTTCTCCCAAAACCCTCAATGACTTCAGACCAATCGCACTGACATCGATTGTAATGAAATCTTTTGAGAAGCTTGTAAGATCAGAAATCCTAAAGACGACTGAGCATGACCTTGATCCCATGCAGTTTGCTTATAGGCCCAACAGAGGGGTAGAAGATGCCACAGTCACTTTATTAAACTTGCTTTTTAAACATCTAGAAGGGAAAGGAACATTAGCGAGACTTTTATTTATTGATTTTTCATCTGCTTTTAATACAATCCAACCCCATGTTTTAGCCTCGAGGCTTTTAGAACATTTTAATATAAGTAACAATCTTGTGGGCTGGATTCTGAACTTTTTAACCGACAGGACACAGAAAGTGAAAGTGAATGGGACTGTTTCAGATCAGGTTACATCCTCCACTGGCTCCCCACAAGGATGTGTGCTCTCTCCTCTCTTGTTCATCCTCTACACAGATATGTGCCGTAGCAGCAGAGAGGATAGAACCCTTTTAAAGTACGCTGACGATACGGTTATTGTCAGCCTGCTGAAAAACAATGAGACGAGCCATGGCCCAGTTATTAGTGATTTTCTTGACTGGTGCAGTAAGTCTTTCCTTGAAATGAATATTTCTAAAACAAAGGACATGATCATTGACTTTCGTAAAAGCAGTGCTCCCAACCAAGAGATCACAGTTTTAAAAGGTCAGACAGTGGAGTGTGTCAGTACATACAAATATCTTGGAACTGTCATCAACAACAAACTGAACTTTGAGGCCAACTGTCAACCTGTGAACAAAAAGGGACGCCAGCGCCTGTTTTGCCTGAGAAAACTGTCCACTTTTAACATTGCCAGGACCATGCTGATCATGTTTTATCGTGCTTTTATAGAATCAGTTTTATCGTTCTGTCTTGTTTCATGGTTTGGAAATGTGTCTTTTAAAAACAAAAACTGTTTAAATCAAATTGTGAAATGGTCAAGCAAGCTGATTGGTGAGTCTCAGCTTCATCCAGAAACCTTGTATACTAGACAGTTACAGAGGATAGCTGACTCTATTTTAAAAGACAACTCTCACCCTCTTAAAGGTGAGTTTCAGCTGCTCCCATCAGGTCGGAGGTTCATGGTACCTGCTTGTAAAACCAAACGCTACAAAAACAGCTTTGTACCAGCAGCCATCAGTGTTATTAACAAGTGAGAGAAACTGCAACATAACTTTGTATTTATGTTTTGTATTGTTTCTTTTATCTTGTTTCTAAGAAAGGCACATATTTTATTTTTTATCCTTTAGATGGTTTGCATATTTAGTGTTTCTTATCTACTGATGTTTTAAACATAATCTTGTTTTTTATCCTGGGGCCATCCTTCTTGTTCTTTTAGCCAAAGCACTGTCATCACTTTATCTTGTCCTGTGTTGTTGAGTGTATATTTTTGCATAGTATGTGGAATACGAGATGCATCACTCATTGTAAACCAAATTTACCCAAGGGTACAATAAATTAATCTGAATCTGAATCTGAAATCAGCATTGGTATCGATATCGACGATACTGGCCCTGAATTTACTTGGTGTCGGATCGATACCAAAATTCCCAGTATCGCCCAGCTCTACCCGCTACACCTCAGCACCACATGGAAGCTCCTATCAGGCATCACAGCAGCTAAGGTGAGTAGATACATGGATCAATAGATGAGCAGAGAACAGAAGGGAACTGGTAGAAACACCAGAGGGTCCCAGCATCAGCTCCTGGTGGACAGAGCAGTCACCAGAGACTGAAAGTCCCTTCTTGGTCCTACTAGTGATGCCACAACCCGATTAAAGAGTCATATTGGTGACTGGAGAGTCACCAATATTCTTCCTTTTCCAAAGGTGTCAGACAGGAGGATTGATCTACAGCAGGGTTTCTCAACGGGGGCGGTACCGCCCACCAGGGGGCATTCTGAACCTTTAGGGGGTCGCTGGAAACGTCAGGGCTGAGAGGTGGGCAATCAGGCACAAATGAGGGGCCTTGAGAACTTTATTTTAAACTTCCATGGTTTGTCAAGGTTTTTTTATAGTGCAAATCTATTTATGTTTCAAATGTTGTGCTCAGATTTCCTTTCAAAAACTTGTTAGGATTTAGAATTAACTCAGTTAGAACTTTAAACTGTTAAAGCTAAAACTTTATTGCCTATAGGCTGGCTGTTTTTTATGAGGGTGAGTCCTCAGTTTTGCTGCTTTATGACCTAACGACTGGGATCTCCTGACTTCCTGACCTGCTGTCTTCCAAGGAAGTATGCGACGGCATAGATAACAAATTTAGTTACATCCCATCTCCTGGAACGAACTCAACCACATCTGTCTGGACCTGTGATTGGCCATCTGGATTTTCGGAGACAAAGAGCCATAAACTCAGAAGAGAAATGAGTCCGCCTCTTGCAAGCTTTAAAAACCAGAGAGACTATACATTAGGGGTGCATTTCCTGGCATCTCCTCGTGGTGTCAAGAAGTGTACCATCGGCCGATTAAAATATTCTGAGGGCATACTAATCCTTTGTATTCATGATTGTATTAAACTCTTTGATTGACCTTTGTTTCTAGTCTTGTCATTAGGCACCAGATAAAAAGAACATGGAGAGATACTTTAAAACTAAAGCTGCTGTCTGAGACCAAAACCCAGAGTCTGCTGCTTCCATGACCCAGTAAAATCTCCTTTTCTGTCTATGTCACAATCAGACTAGCCGATAAACACACAGCAGCAGAGAAACCCCTTTCCAACACATTTCGCAGGGTTCATTCAGCAACCAATGAAAACATACACAATCAAGACTACGTGATCACGTTTAACCACAAACATTTACAGTACAATCAAAAATGGTGGAAAACAAGAAAAAGTACCGGCAGTACAATTACATAAATGATGGATTTATTTCATCACTGACCAACGTACATCTGTAGATGTGCTGCTATGTGAGCAGGTGTTCTCCAATGAAGCCATGAAGCCGTCGCGATTACACGAGCATGTTTCTAAAAAACATCCAGACAAGTAGAGGGGTTAAGAGCATCATGGTGGGTCAGGGGGGCATTTGTTCAAAAAAGGTTGAGAACCACTGATCTACAGCCAATGTGTCTTCAAGCTGACCAGGTGGACCACAACAGCAGGACTAATATTAAAACCATCACATGCAGTCAGACCAGAATCAGAAAACCCCATGAAACAGACTCCCAGTATCAGCTAGCTGGGTTTCTGAAACCGCCTCAACTGAACCCTCCTCCTCGGGGTTCAGGTACCTCACTTTGTGAAACAGAAAACTCAGAGTTTCCCTGAGTTCAGGTTCAACAGAGTCAGAGTTTGGACTGAAGCTGTTTTCTAAAACGGACCCAGCTAGTCAGACGCTGCTGCTGAATGGCTTTAATCATTCATTTATTTATTTCTCTAGAAATACCCTCATCTGAACACAAACCTGAATTTCTTTCTTTTGTCTTTAAAGTATTTTAACAACCAGTCGTCAGCATTTCCTCCATCTCTGCTCCGTTATTGATCAGATTATTGGTTTGGGTCTGGGTGTGTGTAGCTGAGTGTGAAGAACATTTATCTGTGTGTGTGTGATTGTGGTAAAAACAGGAGGATGTGAGGACATGGAGATAATGAAGCCTGATCATGATGCAGTTCACATGGAAGCCACGGGGTGGCGCAGCTGAGACATAACAGTTATGGCAGAAACCTAGAAGTGTCCTGTCATGTCTGCGCCACAAAGTCACATGGAAACAGCTACTGCACCAGGCCTCAACACAGAAAAAAGCCACATGTAGAAAAAGAATGTGAGCAGATAGCATCAGGAAATGAAGGAAAGACTTCAAGAAGATTTCCTGTCAAACTCTGAACATGAGCATGATCAGCGTCAGTTCTGGAATGATCTAGCAGCTGAAAGAGAGACGCCTTCATGAATCTGAACATCCTGGATTTAGACTGAACACAACTCACTGAGACACCTATGAAGCTTTATGAACAAAAAGAGAAAGAAAGAAGCAGATGTGCTGTTTCCAGCAGGAGTTGTGTACCTGAACTCATCAGCAGGTGTAGAAGTGGACAACTGGACATCAGCTGGAGAACATGTTGACTGGCTTTGATCCTGATCCTCTGTTTCTGTCTCCGTGTTTTGACTTTTTGTTTCTCCACTTCAACTAATTAAAATGAACATGAGCAGCTCCAACCAATCAGCATCCTGCATCAAGGTGTCTCCAGGCAGATTACTGGATTCTAACCAATTAGAAAAAAGAGAGCAGGAAGTGTTTATCGACAGAGAGAGAAAGAGAGAGAGAGAGAGAGAGAGAGAGGAGGAAATGAGAAACCTTTTGGTTGAATGTTTCTTTATCACACGTATTTATTTTCAGACTCGTTCATGTCTGCAGATCCGGTTTTTGTTCAGGAACATAAATATTTATTAAATTCATAAAAATCTCTCCTAAAATCTCCCTCCTAAAAAACAAAAAAGAAGATGACTCTAATGATGCATTAAAAATGTATTTGCATATCATTTTATCTGATGAGGAACCCAATAATTCCTGTGAACAGTTGATGTGAAGTCTGTTAGAGCCAGACACTGGTGGTTAGTAGAAGTGCAGTCTCTAGTGGTCAGTAGAGGAACTGCAGTCTCTAGGCAAGGCAAAGCCAGACGAGTTTATTTGTATAGCACATTTCGTGTACAAGACCAATTAACCCTGTAAGACCCACTGTTGCAGAATTACAACAATTTTTGTTATCCCCCAAAAAACCTTTTTTTCATTTTTATTTTTTGGTTCAACCACATTAACATACTCATTTGGTCCTATTGTTCAGTCTCAGAATGCTATTGGGTCATACATTTGTATATAAGGCTTGTCCTCAGGTCCAGAAGTCACACACCCTCCAGATTTTTGAGAGAGCATCATCCCCTCGATTACTGGATTGGATTTATCTGACTAAAGTAAGTAAAGTGCTTTAAATATTTTTTATGTGTTATTACAGTGTCTAGAATATGTCAGTATGTAGTCATTGTGGAAAATGTGCCTTACATTTTATTAAGCTTGTTTTGTAATTGTTGCAATATTACAACGTTGGTTGAAGTGGTAGTCAAAACAACCCTGTTTTGAGAGGGATGTTTTGAGAGGAACAATTTAAATTTTCACAGTATAACTTTAAACTACACATGATTTACAGCCTAGCCTTATTTGATTACATATTATTATATTAGAAATAGTGTGCAAAGATATATTGCCATATCTAATCATTTTCATTTACTTATAATGATTTCTAACCACCTTGACCACTCAGTATTTTCTCCTTATCACAGAAAGCAGGAGTTTCTAACAAAGAATTTCTGTTTGTGCATGTGCCTTAGTCTTGGCTTTTGATAAGAAAATGTTCCTATCAATTCTTAGTTAAATCAGTTGTGGAGGATGCTTGGGGGAGGGCATTTTTTCCATTGTTCTGGAGCAGGTGTTGATGTTCAGGAATGTCAGGTGTCGTAAATTGGAGGCTACCTGCATATCTATTAGTATGATAATCAGAGTTTACAATGGTCAGCATACACTATTGTGTGGCCAGTTAAATGTGTGAATAGATTTAATTCAGTGCAATGTGTAATTACAGCGAAATACAAGTTGCCCTGAAAACCTGGCGCTGGTACATGTACAGTCATGGAAAAAATGATTAGACCACCCTTGTTTCTTCAGTTTCTTGTTCATTTTAATGCCTGGTACAACTAAAGGTACATTTGTTTGGACAAACATAACGATAACCACAAGATTGCTCATAAGAGTTTTATTTAAGAGCTGATATCTTACCATTTTCCATGGTTTTCTTGATTATAACCTAAATCACTTCAGTTTTACATCAATAGCTATGGTGTTGTACTGCCAAAAACACGCTTTCAGTGTTTTCTTTTCTGTCTGTTTAGTCACATGATGACGTTTAGTGGTACCAGGTTTTAAAATGAACAAGAAAGTGAAGAAAAAATGGTGGTCTAATAATTTTTTCCATGACTGTACATCTTCTGGCAACACCATCACCCTTGCTGTGGTTCAACGCTGGCTCCTCTACAGCGACTTGCCAAGCTCTCAAGATGCCAAAGAAGGAGATTCTGAACATGAGAAACTTCAGGCCCAACTAGCATCCTCTCTCATTCTGGTAAGAATCTATTTCTGCTATTTGCCTGTTGTGATATCTTTGACTTGTATCATCATGCATTTTTGGCATATATATGAATGGATTATTAATATTAATACTGATTCTTCTCTTTCCAGGTGGACACAACACTTTGGACATTTCTCAATAAAAGTGAAGAGAGGACATGCAGACATTGCAGTAAAGGTATACCAATACCCAATGCAGCAAATGTGATGTCCACTCTGTTTTTCAGAGGACAAGAACTGTTTCTGGCACTATCATTGTAAATAAATGTCAAAGTTCTTGCTATTGCAATAAATGACTGTTCATAACAACATGACTGAGATTATTTTTCATGTTATACTGTTCTGGAACAAAAGTAAAACTCTGCAAATGAATCCTTAATTCTGTATTGTTGTTCAGACAATGAGTACAGATACAGGAGATTCTGCTCCCCATTGAGCCCAATGTTGCAATATTACAACATTTCCGTAAAAACTTACAAAAACATATTTTTTTGAAAAACACCTCATTTTCAGCCTCAAAGGCCTCCTACAACAACATCTTAATGGTTGAAAATTTTTTTTTTAGTGTTTTTCTATATTTGGGTTTTACAGGGTTAAGGTGCTTTATACAAAACATTTGTAGAATTACAGAGCATTAACAAAACCCTTTAAGACAACAACCCGAGACATCCCGCACTACACAAAAACACCGTAAAAAGTGCATTAAAACAGGAGGAAAACATTTAAAGCGTTACAGAGCATTAACGAAACCCTTTAAGACAACAGCCCGACACGTCCCCTCCGGGGCTCTTCCCATGTTGCGGGCCATTATTACTCATTTTTTTCTGTTGTTTACTTTATAATCCTCCGCGATCAGTAAAATTCCAAAACCAGCGGCTACAAAGCTTCAAATTATCCATCTACCCCAGTCGTCACCAGAATGGTTTTACTGCTGTTTCATCTCTTCTTTTTTTGTCATTTTTATACATCTTTTATATATTTTTTGTTTTACTTTTTATTTTACACCTTACTTGTCAACCAGGCGAAATTAACCGGAATCACCCAGGTACCTCAGCAGCCTGGCCCCCTGCCAGTAATACCACAGCTACTAATCCAACGCTAGAATCGCACCATGTCTAGCAAACACGATGTGCCGACTTCCAAATGGAGCAAGTGATCGGTAGAGGAACTAAAGTCTCTTGTGGTTAGTAGAGGAACTGCAGCCTGTAGTGGTTGGTAGAGGAGCTGTGGTCTCTAGTGGTCAGTAGAGGAACTGCAGTCTCTAGTGGTCAGTAGAGGAGCTGCAGCCTGTAAAGGTCAATAGGAGAGCTGCAGCCTCTAGTGGTCAGTAGAGGAACTGCAGTCTCTAGTGGTCAGTAGAGGAGCTGCAGCCTGTAAAGGTCAATAGGAGAGCTGCAGCCTCTAGTGGTCAGTAGAGGAACTGCAGTCTCTAGTGGTCAGTAGAGGAGCTGCAGCCTGTAAAGGTCAATAGGAGAGCTGCAGCCTCTAGTGGTCAGTAGAGGAACTGCAGTCTCTAGTGGTCAGTAGAGGAACTGCAGTCTCTATTGGTTTGTAGAGGAGCTGCAGCCTCTAGTGGTCAGTAGGGGAACTGCAGCCTTTAGTGGTCGGTAGAAGAACTGCAATCTTTAGTGGTCAGTAGAGGAACTGCAGTCTGCAGTTGTTGGTAGAGGAGCTGCAGTCTCTAGTGGTCAGTAGAGGAACTGCAGTCTGCAGATGTAGGTAGAGGAGCTGCAGTCTCTAGTGGTCAGTAGAGGAACTGCAGTCTCTAGTGGTTGATAGAGGAACTACAGCCTCTAGTGGTCGGTAGAGGAACTGCAGTCTCTAGTTGTCAGTAGAGGAACTGCAGCCTCTAGTGGTCATTAGAGGAACAGCAGTTTCTAGTGGTCAGTAGAGGAACTGCAGCCTCTAGTGGTTAGTAGAGGAACTGCAGCCTCTAGTTGTCAGTAGAGGAACTGCAGCCTCTAGTTGTCAGTAGAAGAACTGCAGCCTCTAGTGGTCATTAGAGGAACTGCAGCCTCTAGTGGTCATTAGAGGAACAACAGTCTCTAGTGGTCAGTAGAGGAACTGCAGTCTCTTGTGGTTGATAGAGGAGCTGCAGTCTCTAGTGGTCAGTAGAGGAGCTGCAGTCTCTAGTGGTCAGTAGAGGACCACTAGGTCGTCACTAGGACCACTAGATTCTCATTCTGTCACGTACTATACGCTGATCTTTAGAGATCTCTGGTGTCTCTCCTACAGCAACGAACAACAGGAGCCTGATCTGTCATGGCTATTGTACCTATACTGCAAGTGCTTGTGTAGCGGACTCACTTAATTTATTAGTATATAAATAATAAGTGGAGTGCCACCTTTTTTCTTAAAAAAAAAGGAAAATCAGAAGGAAAATGAGTCACTTATTTCTGTAGGTTCTTGTCGACATTGGATTGCTGGGAAGTTCAATCTCGGAGTGGCAAATAAGTTTTAACAACATTTATTTATACAAAGACACACAGAAACATAACACAGCTATATAGGTATATATATATATATATATATATATATATATGGGTCAGGATATATAGACATTTGTATGTACAATCACAAAATGAGATCGGCTATGAAAAGTTAGAGATTAATTTAAAACAGGACAAGAGTCATAATGAGAGGTTTTGAGAGAGTGAGAGAGGGAGAAAAGGGGGGGCATCTTGTGGAGCAGACGGAGTTTCTAGTAATAAGAGGGAAATCCCTATAGATGAAAAAGGAATAAAAATTCTTAATCTGAACTAATAAACGGTTCTCTGTGTAATGGTTGAGGCAGTGATTACACCTGATATCTGCCGTGATTCTGGCTTTTCGATGGTGGAGTGAGACACCAATCTGACCCTCGTGACCCCCCTTACCAGACAGTCCAGAGGACATTTCAGCGTCGGTCATTCCAAGCGAACTGCAGTGGACTATCCGTAGCTCCTTCGATCCGAACGATTGGCGATTGGTTGCGAGTCTCGCAACAGGGGTCCTTTGGTGGTGATGTGTGTGTGTCAGACACGTCCGTGCCAGCCAAATGTAGGGACAGCCACAAGTTAGGCTGACTTCAAATTTCAAAACAAATTGATCTTAGGTCCAAAAAGGTGAAACAAAAGGAACAAATTCAAAACTTAATGGAGTTATATCAGTTAAACAAAAACAAAATGTTTTAATTGCTAGTCTCTACAAGTTGCAGAAGTTTCCAAATATTTATGAAATATTGATTCCGACGGCTCCCGATGCACAGAAATTTAGTAATTAACGATATTCAAAATCTCTCGTAGAGAAAAACGGAGTCTGGTTCGATAAAATTATTCTAATGAAAAAGAAAATAACCCTTGGGAGGAAATAAAAGGTCTTAAAGAAAATCAGCAAAATGAGTCGCGTGGACAAAACCAACAGATGGTTCAGGGAACCGGCAGCAGATTTGAAGCCGCGTCACAGGAAATTGATGAAAAATAATGAATAGGATCTAAATGCGAGGCCTTTGTGGAGTAAAGCCAAAATAAAAAAGAGAGTGAGCGATCAGCTAAAACATTTGGTATCTGTCACAATGAGGGGGGAGTGGAAGGAGGACCCAAATGTGGGAGGTTCAAAAAAGCAAAAAGGTCTTTATTTAACAAAAGCACGTAATTCAAAAACTTCAAAAATCCCAAAATACAAAAATACAAAATACAAACTTAACTTAACTGCATGAAGAGAGGGTGAAGGACACAATGACGCATGGACTTTATTTGTCATTGAGCCAGCGTCACAGCACAACGAAATTGTTACATCCAGTATATCATCCAAGAAACATACAGAAAACAGACAACATTTAGGACCGGAGACATGATAACTGGGACTGCAGCACTTGGCGCTGCTGATAACAGATGAAAATAAGATAACATATGGAAAGGGGGGGGGTCTCTCCCCTCGTGTCATTCAGGGACAAGTTGGGAGATCAGAAAAAAAAAACACCCCAGCAAAAAATTTAAGCATAACAGACTTATACTAAACATTGGAAGGGGAGAAAAGGGTACAGGGGGATCCAGAAAGCAGTCCAAGCTCCACGCAGCCACCCTCGGCGTGCACCGAAACGGTCCACTCAGAATGGGGGGGGGGGACAAGCAGGAGCCAGCGGAGATGTTGACAGTTGGGGGAGGTATATGGAGCGGGGGGGGGGGGGGGGCAGAGCCTGATGCATAAGACTGGAGAGTTCTTTGCATTCGGCCTTCAAGGCCGAATGCAAAGAACGGCACCGAATGGGTGAACTACTCCACCCATACCTCCCCTGGGTGGATACTCCTTAACACCATGAAGAGCTCTGCCACTACCATGTCCCCATTCCAGTGTTCACTTGGTTATCAACCTCCGCTGTTTCCCAACAGGAGCTTGAGGGGCTGTCCCCTCACCAGGGCCCACCTTCGCCGGTGTCGGCGCCTGGAAAGAATACGGGCAGCGCTGCTTCGTGCTACAAGGCGTGCCCGCGCTATGCCACCGGCGAAGGCCCCCCTCTAACCGGTCAGAAAGTTTGGTGCGCCGGGATCTACCCTCCAGACCTCTCAGACCTCGACCCGTAAACTGGACCCCCGATATGTGGGACCTACACCATTGATGCATCATCAACCCCTTGCGGTCCGTTTGGTTCTCCCCATCACTAAGGTTCACCCCGTCTTCCATATATAACTGCTGAAGCCTGTGGCCACTAGCTCCTGTCTCTCCCGGTCTGTTCCGCCACCCCCCCGCATCTTGTCGGATGGTGACCCTGTTTGGCCTGTCCGCAGGCTGCTGACGTCCGCCGTCGGGGGCGGGGGTCCAGACCTTTGTGGACTGGGAGGGGTTCGGTCGGAGGATCGAAGCTGGGTACCCCCCTCCTACCTTGCAGACCCTTCCCTACTGGATGATTTCTATCGGGACCACCCGGGTGCTGGGGCGGTCGTCGGGTGCCTCCCCTGAGGGGGGGTACTGTGTGCCTGGCCGCCCCACGTCGTGGCAGGATTCCTGGTCCCCCTCTTCTCCATCTGAAGCCAGGGCCCGTCTACCTCAGCCGCAACAGGTGTGGGCCTCACCATCAGCCCAGCGCAGCGCCGACAATCCAAGGCGGCTCTCTACTAGGCTGCTGAGGACCGGCGCCCGGTGCTGAACGTTGACCATTGTGGTTAGTCCAAGCTCCTCCAGATCTTCCTGCATAGATTCCTGCTTCCGCTGTTTCCCCATTTCCACAGTGTGATCCAGACCACTGTTAATCTCCGTCTCACTCTTTTGCCTCCAGAAGCCTCGTTCCAGTCCTGTGTCTCCAGTCCTCCCTCACTCTCCTTCGGACCGGATCTCCCCGACCTGGCTCCATCTCTCCACGGTTTGCGCACATTCTCAACACTTTTTTCAACTTACATCTCTTCACCCTCATCCCCCTCACTCCGCTTATATTCATATAATTTCTCACACATAGCCAAACCACCCCACTCACTCCCAGCACCAACACTCACTAAACACCTCACCTGAAATATTCTGGTCCCAAAGAAAATAAATCTGGATTCTTGTAAATACAACCTGGTCTCTTGTCTCAGTTCTCGGGGTTGCCCATCACATTGGCAATTTGTTTCATGGAGCTTAACGAACGTTCAAGCCATCATGAGCCAAGCTGGTCCCAGGAACTGGGACATAAGCCCAACCGAACTACAACCGGGCGTGGCCAACAGGTAGTGACCTCTCCAGACTCCAGGTGGAACGAACGAAGCATTCCCAGCCCTACAGTCAAGATTGCTACCCTAGAAGGTTCTTCACAGATGACTGCCACCTCTGTGAGTAATCTCTCAGACCAGGTCGATGCTGTGGTTTCTTCTCTGGCAGCCATTCAGCAATCCCTAAAGGCGCTCACGGTCAAGTTAGAGCTAGAGAGAACCCCCGATTCCAATCTGGTGCCCACACCGATCCACCCCATCCCCAACAGCTACAAGTAGAGCCCAATAGCCAGTCCCAGGCCCTTCGATGGCAACTTTAATAACTGAGGGGTTTCTTGCACAATGGATTTATTCACACATCAACCATCCAATCCCACGGACGGATCTAAAGTGGCATCATCATGTCCCCTGACCGACAAGGCCCTCAGGGGCCATATAGCTGTTGAAAATAACCCTGGTTTTCTCTGATTATTCACAGTCAGGCCGCGTTCAGGCTTGTTGACAATCCTGCAGAGGACAGGGCGCCGCAACCGTTTACTCACACTTCACCAGGGCTCTCGCTCCGTGGCGGACTACAGCTGGAGTCAGGATACTGGCTACGGAGAGCCGTTGGGACAACACGCCTCTTCAGCATCTACTATAAAGGATTGAGTGATGTGTGAAGACCTCCTCGTCCAGACAACCCAGGATCCCTCAACGATTGATCTCTCGCGCACTTAAGATTTGATTCACGGCTTCAGGAACGTCGTGCGGAGAGAGCTCTCCGTAATCCTCCTCGCTCAGCCCCCAGCCGCGCCACTACCTCAACCCCTGTTTCCCCTATGCCCAGCCTGCTCCCGGTGATGCGTCCTCTCCTGGATCAGGGGAGCCCATGGAGATCGGACGGTTTCGTCTTTCCAAGGAAGAGAGAGAACAGAGGCTGAGAAACCAGCTGTGCCTCTATGTGGGGGTGCAGGTATTAAATCCAGACCTGCCCAGTTCGCCCAACACAGTCGCTCGCAGTAGGGGCGATCGGGTGACAAAGTTCTTTTTCTCAGCCCAAACAGGACTCAAACCGTCTTTTCCTGTACCCTCCTGGACAAAACAATTCTGTTCTATTGGTGCCTTATTGACTCGGTGCTGACGAAATTTCTGGACATCTCCGTGGCTCGCCAAGCAGGTATCCCTTTACTTCCCCTTGACCACGCTTTGTCTCCCCAGGCCATAGATGGCACCGTTGGGCCCTATTTTGCACTCCACCGTCACCCTCACCCTCACTCTTTCGGGTACCATTCAGAGCCCATTCGTCTGCTGGTTCTGCACGCCCCCCTGCACCCCTGGTGTTGGGTAGACCGTGGCTAGAGAGACACGAACCTCACGTCTCCTGGGCCTCAGGGCGGATTTTAGGGTGGAGTCGGTGGTCATGCCACCTGTCGCGGTCTGCTCTGTCCCAACCTAGCCAGCCTAGCCTGTGTCTTCCCCCAGATCTCACAGGGGCCCTCCAGTCTATCCTCCTAGCCCAGGTTAGTAAGGACAAAGCTCTTTCACTTCCCCCTCATCGGCCTATGATTGCTCCATCGACTTCTTCCCGGGGCTGTCCTTCCCAAAGGACGGCTCTATAACTCTCCATTCCAGAGAAGGAGGCGATGCGTGATTATATTGCTGAGTCCTTAGCCTCTGGTATAATAAGACCATCGTCATCCCCCCTTGCAGCAGGTTTCTTTTTTGTGGCAAAGAAAGACGGTGGCCTCAGGCCTTGTATTGATTTCCGGGCCCTTAATGACATCACGGTGAAGAACAGCTACCCCCTTCCTCTTCTTAGTTCCGTTTGAACCTCTGACACATGCCCGGGTTTTTACAAAATTAGATCTTCGAAACGCCTACCACTTAGTCCGAATACGACAAGGGGATGAGTGGAGACAGCCTTCAACACCCACCTAGGCCACTTCGAATACCTGGTGATCTTTCGGGCTTTGCAACGCTCCCGCCGTGTTCCAGGTCTCGTCAACGACGTTCTCAGGACATTGCTTAAGTGTTTGTGGTGGTGTATCTGGATGATACCTATATTCTCCAGATCCTGAAGACCACACCACCATGTCCGCAAGGTCCTTGAGTTTGCTGGAGAACCGCCTCTATATCGGCCGAAAAATGCGTCTTCCACACAAACCACTGTGACATACCTTGGAAATGTGGTCGAGGAAGGGTGCATGCGGGCTGCCCTGCTAAGATAAAGCAGTGGTGGAGTGGCCCTCCCCACGACCGGACTCAATTAAGACGGTTCCTGGGGTCGCTGGTTTCATCCGACGGTTCATCAAGGGATTCAGCCAAGTTGCGGCCCCTCTCAATGCCTGACTTCCCCCTCACGCCCTTTCTCCGGACACCCGAGGCTGAGGCAGCATTTCCAGCTGAAGAAATTATTCTCCACTGCTCCAGACTCAATCCATCCAGAACCCCTCTCGACAATTTATTGTCGAGGTGGACGCCTCCGATAACGGCATCGGGGCTGTCCATCTCGCGGTCAGAGGACCAGAGGATTAACCCCTGCGCCTATTTCTCACGCCGACTGGAGACCGCTGAGAAAACTATGATGTGGGCAACAAGGAGCTCCTGGCAGTCCATGAGGCGCTAAAAGAGTGGAGACACGGCTGGAGGGAGCTAACAGCCATTTATTGTCTGGGTATGATCACAAAAATCTAGCCTATATGAGGACGGCTAGAGATAAACTCCAGGCAGGCCCGCTGGCTCTGTTTTCAGGGTTTGATTTTGGTTCTCACCTACCGTCCGGCTCCATGAACGTCAGGGCCGATGCCTCTCTCTCGTTTTCCCAGGGTGAACCCGACGTTTGCAGGGCTGACACCATCCTTCCCCTGCCGGGTGGTAGGTGTCGCCCTGGCCATTGAATCGCTAGTGGAGCAACCCAGCGACCCAACCTGATCCAGTAATGGACCCCCTAATAGGTGTTCGTCCCCACCACGCTCGTTCCAGGGGTTGGAATGGGGTCCTCCAGCCATGTTGCCTGCCCACCCTGGGGAGGCCGGACAGCAATTCATCAGTCGCAGGTTCTGGTGGCCCGCTCTCCCGTGAAGACGTCAGGGAGTTTGTACAGCCTGCACCACCTGTCTCTAACAAGGCCTCCCATCGTCTCCCGCAGGCCTTCTTCAGCCCCTTCCTGTCCCCAGTCGACCATGGTTCCCACATAGCCCTGGCTTTGAACCGTCTCCCTGTACCAGGGGATGACACCATCCTGACCATAGTCGACCGTTTTCTCCAAGTCAGTCCATCTCGTTCCCTCTCCAAGCTTCCATCAGCAGCCAGAGACCGCGGACCTCCTCACCCTCCATGTGGTCGCCTCCACGGAATCCCCTCTGACTTGTTTTCCGACCGTGGACCCCAATTCACTTCAAAGTTTTGGCGGGTTTTGAAAGGAATTGGAGCCATCCAGTCTCACCTCGGGGTACCACCCCCAATTAATGGGCAGGCGGAAAGGGCCAACCAAGCTTGAGGCGTCCCTCCGATGTGTTGCCTCCAGCAACCCCGCCTCTGGTCTACATACCTCCCCTGGGTGGAGTACTCCCTTAACACCATGAAGAGCCTGCCACTACCATGTCCCCATTCCAGTGTTCACTTGGTTATCAACCTCCGTGTTTCCTCAAAGGAGCTTGAGGTGGCTGTCCCCTCCACCAGGGCCCACCTTCGCCGTGTCGGCGCACCTGGAAGACTGCCCGGCAGCGCTGCTTCGTGCTACGAGCGTGCCCGTCGCTATGCCAACCGGCGACGGGTGCCAGCCCCTGCCTATAGACCGGTCAGAAAGTTTGGTTGCTGGGCCCGGGATCTACCCCTCCAGACCTCCAGACCTCGACCTAAAACTGGACCCCCCTATGTGGGACCGCACAATTGATCGCATCATCAACCCCTCGGGGTCCGTTGGTTCTCCCTCCATCATTAAGGTTCCCCCGTCTTCCTATATCACTGCGAAGCCTGTGGCCACTAGCTCCCTGTCTCTCCCCGGTCCTGTTCCGCCACCCCCCCGCATCTTGTCGGATGTGACCTGTGGGCCTGTCCGCAGGCTGTGAAGTCCGCCTCGGGGGCGGGGGCAGTACCTTGTACTGGGAGGGGTTCGGTCCGGAGGATCGAAGCTGGGTACCCCCCTCCTACCTTGCAGACCCTTCCCTACTGGATGATTTCTATCGGGACCCCCGGGTGCGGGGCGGTCGTCGGGTGCCTCCCCTGAGGGGGGGGTACTGGTGCCTCGGCACCCCACGTCGTGGCAGGATTCCTGGTCCTCCCTCTTCCTCCCATCTGAGCCGGGCCCGTCTACTCAGCCAGCACGGTGTGGGCACTCACCATCAGCCCAGCTGCAGCTGCCGACAATCAAGCGGCCTCTATAAGGGGAGACCGGCGCCGGTGCTTGAACGTGACCATTGTGGTTAGGTCCAAGCTCCTCCAGATCTTCCTGCATAGATTCTGCTTCAACGCTTGTTCACCATTTCCCGTTGTGATCGACACTGTTAATCTCCGTCTCACTTTTGCCTCCGACTAAGCCTGTTCCAGTCCTGTGTCTCCGTCCTCCCTCACTCTCCTTCGGATCCTGGATTCTCCCCTGGACCTGGACCATCTTCCATGGGTTTGCAGCACATTCTCAACACTTTTTTAACATTACATCTCTTCAACCCTCATCCCCCCTCGCTTATATTCATATAATTTCTCACACATAGAAACACCCCCCACTCACTCCCAGCACCAACACTCACTCAAACACCTCACCTGAAATTCTGGTCCCAAAAAATAAATTCTGGATTCTTGTAAATACAACTCTGGTCTCTGTGTCTCAGTTCTCGGGGTGCCCAGCACATTTGGCAATTTGTTTTCAGTGGAGCTTAACACCATATTCAGATAAGAGAAATTGTTTTGGGCCAGATTGACATGAGATTCCGTCTGCCTTTTAGTCCTTGCAGGTTTACATCTCGGTGGGAATCCATCCAAAAAGCGGAATTTCAGGTCAATTCTCCCTGAGCAGAGCATGTAGTTTCCCCAAGTTGGAATCCATTTTCTCAATGAGTTCAAAAATCATCTCTTGTCTGTGATCACACTCTGAGTAGGAGGGCAATATAGAGGGCAAAATGTAGAAGAGAGCAGAAGAGACAGAGACAAAAAAAAAATTGTCACTTATACTTCAGGGTCCCGCCCTGACAACCCATGACTTGACCAATAGGTACCCTGAGAGGGCACATGCTATTCCGGACCGAGTTTTGATTGGTTTCAGTCAACAGGATAATAAACTTTAAACATTCCATTCGAAAGTGCTTTTCGGGGGAGAAAGATAAAGTGGCACACATTTTAAATACAACAATAAACAATCTGAAGTTACTTTGACAATCTTTCTTATGTTGTTTGTTTTCCCTTTTTTTGTATGGTCTTTATTCACAGTTATATCATTACGATTTAAAGAAATCAATGTCTACGCCTGCTTCCATGCTGCCGGTCCGCCTAATGGGGGAGCCGCCGTTCCGTCCTTCTTTGGCTCTGGGGGTGCCTGTTCTCTGGGATACATCATAATCTGGCAGGTTTATTGGTTCTGCTGAGTCAATAGTCGACTAATGTTTGATCCTGTCTCCAGCTGCATTCCAGCTGAATCAAATCAAGAGTTATATGGCTGTTAAAAGCTTTGTGGTTTTGGTCGTCATGACGTTAGCTAGCTCCTGGTTTATGGTGCAGAGGCGGGGGAGTTCAACCCGAAGGTTCAACCAGAACTGGGTGAAGGTTCACAGGCCCTGAGAGGGATTGTTTCACCCCCCCCCCCCCCTTGGTCTCTGCCGAGGATGAGCTGTAAAATCTGAAATGAATCAAAAAAAATGATCAATATATGAGTAAATTAAGTATCTCTGTGAAAAGAAGGTGTAATCATCTGAATTTAAGTCTCCAGACATCACGCAGCCCTGTATCCCTGAATGGTGATTTCATATGTGATTTAAATACATTGGCCCCGGTTGTTCCAACTTTCCACGCTGGGCGGACTGATTGCGCTTTGCGCCGGGACTTGGCTGCGTGTGCACAGCCTGCTTCACTGGACACCCCCCTGCCCCCCACCTCCCACCCCCCTTCTATGTCTTAGTTTAAGTTGTCAATGCTTACTTACTTGTGCTGAGTTTTTTTTCAATCTCCCTATGTGTCCTATGGAGAGATACTTTTTTACCCCCCCCATGTGATCTCATTTCCCTCTGATAAACAGGCAGCACCGCTACGTGGCTGCAGCCCCCAGACACCGTCGACCCATGTCCGATATGTTGTTTGTTTGTCTTTGTATGTTTTCTTGGACGATGTACTGGAAATGTAATTTCATTGTGCTGGGATGCTGACTCGATGACAGTGAAGTATCATTCAATTCAATTTAGTTTAATTCAATTCAATTCAATAGCTTCTTGAGTCTTGGATGGTCTGATGATGCCCTAACCTGACCTATCTAGAAATACATCAAGTACTTGGTTATAATCTCCACCTAGAATCACTGGAAAGTTACTAAAATCCAATATGTTTGTCTTCACTTGTAGAAACCAGTCCAGATCGTCTATATCTGCTGCTGCTCCAACTATCACATACTCAGATCTGAATAATCCACTTAGTTACTTACTTTAGGCCTGAGAGAAACACTGAAGCAGAGATCAAATAAATAAAAATAAACTTAAACAAAAGAATAATAGTGGATTCAAGCTGTCAAGTAGTAGATATTAACCACGATAGTGTAAATATATATGTCCATATGATTAATATAGGCGTCTTGGTTAAATCAAAAATCAAAACCAGTGTCCCTTAATTTACCCACAAATGAGAGATCAGATTCAACAACAGTCCAGGAAGTCCAGAATGTGGATTAGTTGAGTTCAAGTCGTGTATTCACATCCCCATCTGCTCATCAGCCTTGTTGGTACGGAGCTATTCCACTTCCTCCGTTAAATGATGTTCCTCTACCCATCTATTCGTTCCATTTTGTGTGGTGATTTTGCGGTCGGATGTCGACGTGCTGTCTGTGGGTGCGGACCGGTCCTCTCACAGCTGTTAGAGAAATTGTGTGGACATCGTTGCAAACAGGAAACAGCAGGTGGAGTGAGGGAAAGCATGAGAGAGGAGGAAGAGAAGAGAAATGAGGGAAGTGAGTCAGAGGGTGAAGAGAA
>JAGFBZ010000502.1:0-32507 GCA_018398805.1 Hirundichthys speculiger | reverse complement strand
CCCTAAACTCTGCAGGAGTGTTTGATTTAGATTGGGATCAGGGCAGGGTTCAGTTTGGACATTTCCTGATAATAAACAGAAGAGACAATAAGACATTTCTTTTTATGCATTTGTTTGGACACAAATTTAGAAAAATTTGCAACTTTTAACTTAAAATTAAAATGTCCATCCATCCCTCCATTATCTATACCCTTCATCTCTGAAGGGTCATGTAAAATTAAAATGTATTGTTGTAAAAATATTACTAGATTTATGTTGTAAAATTACAATTTTTCCAGGAAATTTTACTTTAAAATCATGAATTATTATTGCAAATTTGACAAAGATATCCACTTTTTGTCAGAACTGTGTGTTGTTGTAAATGTTTTTCTTTTTTTTTTTTCGTGCAATCAGGACCATTTGCGTTGCAAGTGTCAGTCTGGTCAGCTGGCTGATCTGTCAGATTAAACTCCATATTAATTTATGTGGACCGAGCTGTCAGAGGTTGGAGCCTTTAGAGAGCGGAGGGCTCTGTAGTAGGATAAAACCGGTTTCTCTGCAGTTTAACCACCAGTTTTGTTTTGATCAGCCAACTCTGCCCACCCGGATAAATTTATCTGTTTGGCTCACCCTCAACCCCTGTTTATCAGCCTTAGAACTGAAAGTATTTCAGTCTCCGGGTTTTCGTCTCTACTCTGGTGATCTGGTGAGCTGTGGTCTCAGAAGCAGAATAAACTCCACTACAGGGAATTTTTTCTGTTTAAACTGATCCTGAACAGAAAAACTCCAACGCTGTTGGAGGTAAACAAGAAGAAGTTGAAGAAAACGGAAAAGGGTGACGATGTGGAGAATACAGCGAAGTAAACGGTGATAGATAAAAGTACTTTGACTTTTATTTCTGAGCTCTGAGTCCAGATATCTGCAGCAGGTCTCTGTTTTCATGTTTGCATGTTTCCTGCACAGTTGAGCTCATTTGAGCCACTTCCTGTTTTTAGTCTCAGCACTTCTTGTTTGATTTTCTTGAACTAACTTCTCTTGTAGGTGGACCTGCTTCCTTTAACGGCTGTCAGTGCTGTGAGTCACTAGTTAACTTTAGTCTGAGACCACCAGAGTCCCGTCCTCCTCTGGTTTAACTAACCAGCTGCGTCTACATGAAGAAAGTCGCTGTAAATCTGCAGACGCGACAATGACTCCCCTGGTGGTGGTTTATTGGAACTACAACAAAACATTTTAAACGTCGTCATTAGAGCTGGATACTGATAGGTTTTCATATTAAGCTTGATCTATCATGAAACTGCTGTCCTTTTGGTGTTTTTGTGATCTTTGTCTTTGGATTATTTTATTAAAACCTAGAACAGAATTTTGGCAAATTTATAGGTGACAGCAAAATACTTTTATTATTACAATTAAAATTTTTGTGTAAATATTCTTTGGAGTTGAATTGTTCAGTTCATAATGTTTTTTTTTCTAGTCCAACTATTATATTGTATCTTTCAATACTTGTGTAGTTTTGTCTGCACTGTGTGCACTTTCCTGTTGTTTTAACTATAAATTTCCCCGTTGTGGGATAAATAAAGGATTATCTAATGTTATTTTATTGATAGATCGATAGATGTACTTTATTGATCCCAAACTGGGAAATTGCAGTGTAGCAGCAGCAATTCTACCTTAGAGAACACCTTTCAATGGGTACATAACATGTACTGGGTTATTTCAAGGTCAGGATGGAAGAGTTAGATACAATTTATTTAAAATGTTTTAAGGTTTAAGAAGAATGAAGTGAAATAAGGCCATTAGTTTTTGATAACCCTTCAAACTATACTCAAAGTGCAACATTTGTGTTATTTTGGGACATAACTTCTATATATTTCCTACACATGGTGCAACAAAAAAAAATAGAATAAAATAAACAGGATAATGAGAACTTAGTTTTTAATTTAACTATCCAACTTCCTGGACCATGGCAAGAGTTGGCTGGGAGGTGGTCCCCCTCCAGCTCTGGTTCCTGGGGTCTGTTGTAGACCTGCTGATGGCGCGAACAAGACGATGCAGGTTCAAGGTTTCTTTATTATCTCCAAGAGGGCGATCTGCTTTACAGCCAGCAGTACGCATATACGTCAGGAACATCCCATCTGGGAATGTCACTCAAAAAGTTTCAGCCCAATCTGATGTGGTATTTCAAAATAAAATGACATCAAAATCATGTATAAATGCAGTATACTACCACTACTTTGAAAAACGAATAAAATAAAAAAGTACTTGTTTCCACAGACTCATTCTACTTCTCACTAATAGTATCACATCTGGGAATGTCACTCAACAGATTTTGTTCCAATCTGATGTGATATTTCAAAATAAAGCGTAATCAAAATCATGTATAAATGCAGTATACTACCACTACTTTGACAAGTTTATAAAATAAAAAAATCCTTGTTTCCACAGACTCACTCCACTTCTCACTAATGGTATCCTATCTGGGAATATATAGATGGTGACGGCAGCACCTTTTCTTTGATGGTCACAAAGAAAAACATATTAACCCTTAATTGTCTTTATCAGTAGTGGACTTGCTGAGCCAGGTCCATAGAACCAGGATATCAGGGTCGGTGGATTTGGTCCAGATCCTCACTATATCCAGTTCAGGGACCAGACTTCCCACATTTAAATGAACAATACCAAGCCCAGACCTGGCCCTAAACTCTGCAGGAGTGTTTGATTTAGATTGGGATCAGGGCCAGGGTTCAGTTTGGACATTTCCTGATAATAACAGCAAGAGGACAATAAGACATTTCCTTTTTACTGCATTTTGTTTGGACACAAATTTTAGAAGATTTGCAACTTTTTAACTTAAATTTAAAATGTATTTGTTGTAAAATATTACTAGATTTATGTTGTAAAATTACACATTTTTCCAGAAATTTTACTTTAAAATCATGAATTATTAAATTGCAACATTTTGACAAAGATATCCAACTTTTTGTCAGAACTGTGTGTTGTAAATGTTTTTCTTTTTTTTTCTTTTTTCTTGTGCAATCAGGACATTTGTGTTGCAAGTGTCAGTCTGGTCTGCTGGCTGATCAGCTGTCAGATAATAACTACATATTACAGTTTCATGTGACGAGCTGTCAGAGGTTGGAGCCTTTAGAGAGCTGAGGGCTCTGTAGTAGGATAAAACCTGTTTCTCTGCAGTTTAACCACCAGTTTTGTTTTGATCAGCCAGACTCCGCCCACCCAGGATAAATTTATCTGTTTGGCTCCACCCTCAAGCCCTGTTTATCAGCCTTAGAAACTTCCTGTTTTTAATCTCAGCACTTCTCGTTTGATCTTCTTGAACTAACTTCTCTTGTAGGTGGACCTGCTTCCTTTAACGGCTGTCAGTGCTGTGAGTCACTAGTTAACTTTAGTCTGAGACCACCAGAGTCCCGTCCTCCTCTGGTTTATCTAATCAGCTGCGTCGACATGAAGAAAGTTGCTGTAAGTCTGCAGACGCGACAATGACTCCACCTGGTGGTGGTTTACTGGAACTACAACGAAACATTTTAAACGTCGTCATTAGAGCTGGGCGATACTGGGAATGTTGATATTGATCCAATACCAAGTAAATACAGGGCCAATATCACCGATACTGATACGTTTTCATATTAAGCTTGATCTATCATGAAACTGCTGTCCTTTTGGTGTTTTTGTGATCTTTGTCTTTGGATTATTTTATTAAAACTTAGAATTTTGGCAAAATTTATAGGTGACAGCAAAATACTTTTATTATTACAATTGAAATTTTTGTGTAAATGTTCCTTGGAGTTGAATTGTTCAGTTCATAATGTTTTTTTTCTAGTCCAACTATTATATTGTATCTTTCAATACTTGTGTAGTTTTGTCTGCACTGTGTGCACTTTCTTGTTGTTTTAACTATAAATTTCCCCGTTGTGGGATAAATAAAGGATTATCTAATGTTATTTTATCTTAGAGAACACCTTTCAATGGGTACATAACATGTACTGGGTTATTTCAAGGTCAGGATGGGAGAGTTAGATACAATTTATTTAAAATGTTTTAAAATTTTAAGAAGAATAAATTTAAATAGGCCATTAGTTTTTGATGACCCTTCAAACTATACTCAAAGTGCCATATTTGTGTTATTTTGGGACATAACTTCTATATATTTCCTACACATGGTGCAACAAAAAAAAAAATAATAAAATAAACAGGATAATGAGAACTTCGTTTTTAATTTAACTATCCAACTTCCTGGACCATGGCAAGAGTTGGCTGGGAGGTGGTTCCCCTCCAGCTCTGGTTCCTGGGGTCTGTTGTAGACCTGCTGATGGCGGGAACAAGACGATGCAGGTTCAAGGTTTCTTTATTATCTCCAAGAGGGCGATCTGCTTTACAGCCAGCAGTACGCATATACGTCACTGAACAAACACAACAAATAATACAGTAACAACTGAAGTGCCTTGATGGCAACAGGAAGGAAAGATGATTTGAACCTTTTGGTTCTGCATGTAGGTAAACTATATCTGACCGGGGCAGCATGGTGGCTTGGTGGTTAGCACTGTTGCCTCACAGCTAGAAGGTTCCTGGTTTGAACCTAGGCAGGTCTTTCTGTGTGGAGTTTCCATGTTCTCCTAGTGCTTGCGTGGGTTTCCTCCAGGTTCTCCAGCTTCCTCCCACAGACATGCATGTCAGGTTAACTGGTGGTTCTAAGTTGTCTGTAGGAGTGATTGTTCGTCTATATGTGGTCCTGTGATGGACTGGAGACCTGTCCAGGTGGACCCCTGCCTTTTACCCGAAGAGAGCTGGGATAGACTCCAGCAGATCCCTGTGACCCTGCAGAGGATTAAACGGGTATAGATAATGGATGGATATATCTGACCAGAATGTCCAGTTTAGGTCTAGCCAGTACCGTGGGAAGTAGGGGTGCTGGGGGTGCTGCAGCACCCCCTGTTGGTGGGGGTGCTAAAATATTGAAAACGACAGAGAAAAAATGTGGTAGGAAAAAAAATTCAAATGTTTAAAATTTACTCTAAATTCTAGTGGTCTGGTTTAATGTTTATTACAGTATTATTCAGTGGCGGGTCGTGTATTTGGTACCTGGGCCAGTGCGGGTTTAACTACTTAATCCACCATGACGTTATAATCATACAAGCCACTAAGACAAAAAACGCAATATAACAAGAAGAGGGTGCTGCGTAATTTAGAGATTATGCATCACCGTATTACTTGCAGTTGTTTTTATTCTCTTGAGGGCAGAGGATGTCCGATCAGCATTTACGGTAGATGTGGGAACAGTCACGGCCACGGTTGGATGGGGGAATTTATTTCCGATATGTCTGAAACTGCTGGTGGTCGAGGAGGGACAGGAACATTAATTGTTCCTGATCTATAAATCGTTTCTGTATCTGGCAGATAAGGTTGTCCAGAACAGCCGTTCTCAACCTTTTTTCAGTCACGACACCTTTTAAAAGTGAATAAAATCTCACGACACCCCAGAGTAAAATATAATCCAAAACCACACTGCATCGCTCCGACTGTAAATGCATACGTCCCGTTTATTTTGTTTAAATAACCTGAACACGATAACTGCACCAGAGTAGGCCTCAGCAGGAAAGCTTCTTTTCATCCGTGATGTGCTTGCTTCCATCCATCATCCTTGTATTGCCTCTTTTTAGCCTTATCTCTAGCAACTACCTTTGGTACCTATGGAGCAGATTCAGAGTTGGTGGATGAAGGCTTGATGAAGAAGTCGGCTCCTCTGTGATGTTCTGTTCCTGTGGGGCTTTTCTTTTTAGAAAACCATCCATGGTGCTGCTAAAAAGTTCTCTTTGCTACTGTGAAATAAAATTCCAGTGGTTAAATGATATTACGACGTAAGCTAACTGGGCAATCACGTTGACCTTACGCTGACCCCGTACTGACGTTGTTAACATTGGGAAATGGGCACGTGAGACATATTTTTATTATTCATTTCATGTCCAATTATGTATCTTATTTATTTATTTATTTATGAATGAATTTTTATTTATTCATTCATTCATAGGCAACATGTATTTATGTATGCATTCATATATTTATACAGTGCTACCTCTACTTACGAAATTAATTGGTTCTGGAAATAGTTTCGTAACCTGAAAATTTCTTAAGTAGAGACACGTTTTCCATGTAAATGCCCTAATCCGTTCCAAGCCCCACAAAATTTGAACACACACACACACACACACACACACACACACACACACACACACACACACACATATATATATATATATATATATATATATATATATATATATATATATATATATATATATATATATATATATATAAATATATATATATATGCAGTCTGTCAAGAGAGACGTCTGGGTTTGTAGAATGATTTAGAGTGAATTTATAATAATCTCTAATTGTTATTCTGATCATTTATAATTGTGATTAATGTTACATCATGTGCTTTAATCTGGACTCTTATTGATGTACTTCAGAATGAAAATGAAGGGCTAGAAATCTGAGGGAACATCATCATCAGTCAGTGTCGTGTCTGCTGCAAGTGACCGATCCAGAGAATTTCCTCCAGTCTTCAGCATGGAGCCAGATCCTCCAGGAGCAAAGTAAGATCATCAATACTCTCTCATGTTCAATCTAACATAGTATGCAGTATGTAGTATGACACTTTCACTCCATCAAAGTGAAGGTTTCAGACCTATGAGAAAGAAAGTCTTCCCTCTTTTATTCTCAGGTTTGGTATTTCAGGACCTATCCAACATCATCTGCTCCTCACCTGATCTGAAAATGAAGTAAACACAACCTCAGATAAACAACACATGATATGCTCCACCATGTCACAGTTTAATTGAATGAAAACAAAACCACACACAGAGGCAGTGTGTGAAAGTGTTAATGACAGTTAACAGTCTTCCCAGGACTAACTCATCTAGCTGTTCACTACACAAATACGGGTCTGGTACCATCCCAGTCTCAGTCATTTCCACCAGTCCAGAATGAACTGAACCAATCACAATGTGTTGACAGGTGAACTTTATACTCCGACTCATGCAGGAGCATCCAAGAGCCAGTTTTACAAAACTTTGGGTCATCAGGGTCTTACTGTAAAACCAGCACCAGCGTTCCTACTCCACTGCTATTTTACATGCCTGGTGTTGATGGTCTGGTTGATGCTCTGACTACACCATGATTGCTTTCTGTGGTTGGATGTCTGTCCAGTGCCATCCAGAGGAAGTTTCTTCTGAGTCCATTGTCTTGGTAAATATAATCTCGAGGAACCAAACTAGTTATGGCTAACACCTCCTGGCTAACCTGACCAGCTATCCTGGTCAGGTTAGCCAGGAGTAGACCTCCCCGCTATTTCACCCCAAGCTCAGACCATGAAATGCTCACAGACTAAAATACCCCCAAGAATGTATTTAAAGCTCTTGAATCATAATGGTTCTTTTTCTTAGTCATTGTTTTATAATGATGGTAGAATATGTGATGTCTTCTTATTCATCTGAAGTTGTATTTACAGCATTTTCAGACTTGGTTGGAACCAGTTGTTTGTTTTCATGTTCTGATACTTAAAAACTCAGAATTAGAAGAGAGTTTCTTTCAAAATACTGCGACTACTTCAGCATTTTCCAACATATTATATTCTAGATATTGAGACCTTGTAGCTCAGGGGGAGGACTAGGAGCAACAGGTGGTCTGTGCAGGTGCATGGTCTATTTATAGATCATACACAGTTTATAAACAGACTGTGCAGGTGTTGCTCCTCTGTGCACCTACATCGTAGACTGTATAGTCTGTAAAGAAGGAGACGTATCTGGGTTTGTGAGATCAGCTTTAATCTGAACTCTTTTTGATGCACTTCAGAATGAAAATGAAAGATCGGAAATCTGAGGGAACATCTTCATCAGTCAGTGTCGCGTCTGCTGCAAGTGACCGATCCAGAGAATTTCCTCCAGTCTTCAGCATGGAGCCAGATCCTCCAGGAGCAAAGTAAGATCATCAATACTCTCTCATGTTCAATCTAATCTACCCCTATTTCCAATACAACCCCTAACCCAAAGCGGTATCATTGTAAAGTAAGAATCGTCTCTGGGTTTATGAGTTGAGCAATAATCTAAACTCTTATCGATCACCAGCAGATTGGGGCTTGTCCAACCTACAGGTGACAGCTAGAGGCCATTCATTTTACATGCCATTTTATTAGTGACACTTGAAATGAAGATGTTTGGACAAATTTGATCAGAATGAATATAAAGTTAAATCAACAGAGGCTACCCAAGTGTCGTTGAACATGATGTATAAGGTGGCAGCATTCACTCATTCAAGGCTTTCCAGATCTGTTCCTGTGGCTTCCTCCAGTTATTCCAGTAGAATTAGACAGGATCACCACACATGAAACTGTTTGTGCTGATCTTTTGCTCACAGAAATGATGGGCACAAAGCCTGGAATTTCTTGTGAAGGTCAGTACATTGACACCCTCCTTGTTTCATCCTTCCATCTTCTCTGTGGAGATCTTTTGGTCACTTTACCCACATCACATCATCCATGAGGGGATTGGGTTTGCCACTAACTGCATTAATTTGTGGTTGTATGTAAATTTACTGGATGAGGTTCAAATATTCCCCCATACAGTTGTCATGGATGTGAAATATATCTGTGGAGAACACGATTGTTTTGTTTTGGGGTTTTTTTTTGTACCAGACTGGTAAGCTTATTTATTTTTGCTGTAAAGTTGGACATTTAAACATGGAGGTCAAAGGAGGTTGAGTCACTGTTGGGAGTCAGACCCTAGTGGTCAGTGGAGGAATCGCAGCTTCAAGAATAATCTCTAATTGTTATTCTGATCATTTATAATTGTGATTAATGATGTTACATCATGTGCTTTAATCTGGACTCTTATTGATGGACTTTAGAGTGAAAATGAAGGGCTGGAAATCTGAGGGAACATCTTTATCTGTCAGTGTGGCGTCTGCTGCAAGTGACCGATCCAGAGAATTTCCTCCAGTCTTCAGCATGGAGCCAGATCCTTCAGGAACAAAGTAAGATCATCAGTACTCTCACATGTTCAATCTACTGTAGTATTTAGTATGTAGTATGACACTTTCACTCCATCAAAGTGAAGGTTTCAGACCTATGAGAAAGAAAGTCTGCCCTCTTTTATTCTCAGGTTTGGTATTTCAGGACTTTTCAAACATCATCTGCTCCTCACCTGATCTGAAAATAAAGTAAACACAACCTCAGATAAACAACACATGATATGCTCGACCATGTCACAGTTTAATTGAATGAAAACAAAACCACACACAGAGGCAGTGTGTGAAAGTGTTAATGACAGTTATCACTCTTCCAAGGACTAACCCATCTAGCTGTTCACTACACAAGTACGGGTCTGGTACCATCCCAGTCTCAGTCATTTCCACCAGTCCAGAATGAACTGAACCAATCACATTGTGGTGAGAGGTGAACTTTATACTCCGACTCATGCAGGAGCATCCAAGAGCCAGTTTTACAAAACTTTGGGTCATCAGGGTCTTACTGTAAAACCAGCACCGGCGTTCCTACTCCACTGCTATTTTACATGCCTGGTGTTGATGGTCTGGTTGATGCTCTGACTACACCATGATAGCTTTCTCTGGTTGGATGTCTGTCCAGTGCCATCCAGAGGAAGTTTCTTCTGAGTCCATTGTCTTGGTAAATCTAATCTAGAGGAACCAACCTAGTTATGGCTAACACCTCCTGGCTAACCTGACCAGCTATCCTGGTCAGGTTAGCCAGGAGTAGACCTCCCAGCTATTTCACCCCAAGCTCAGACCATGAAATGCTCACAGACTAAAATACCTCCAAGAATGGATTTAAAGCTCTTGAATCATAATGGTTCTTTTTCTTAGTCATTGATTTATAATGATGGTAGAATATGTGATGTCTTCTTATTCATCTGAAGTTGTATTTACAGCATTTTCAGACTTGGTTGGAACCAGTTGTTTGTTTTCATGTTCTGATACTTAAAAACTCAGAATTAGAAGAGAGTTTCTTTCAAAATACTGCGACTACTTCAGCATTTTCCAACATATTATATTCTAGATATTGAGACCTTGTAGCTCAGGGGGAGGACTAGGAGCAACAGGTGGTCTGTGCAGGTGCATGGTCTATTTATAGATCATACACAGTTTATAAACTGTGCAGGTGTTGCTCCTCTGTGCACCTACATTGTAGACTGTATAGTCTGTAAAGAAGGAGACGTATCTGGGTTTGTGAGATCAGCTTTAATCTGAACTCTTTTTGATGCACTTCAGAATGAAAATGAAAGATCGGAAATCTGAGGGAACATCTTCATCAGTCAGTGTCGTGTCTGCTGCAAGTGACCGATCCAGAGAATTTCCTCCAGTCTTCAGCATGGAGCCAGATCCTCCAGGAACAAAGTAAGATCATCAATACTCTCTCATGTTCAATCGAATCTACCCCTATTTCCAATACAACCCCTAACCCAAAGCGGTATCGTTGTAAAGTAAGAATCGTCTCTGGGTTTATGAGTTGAGCAATAATCTAAACTCTTATCGATCACCAGCAGATTGGGGCTTGTCCGACCTACAGGTGACAGCTAGAGGCCATTCATTTTACATGCCATTTTATTAGTGACACTTGAAATGAAGATGTTTGGACAAATTTGATCAGAATGAATATAAAGTTAAATCAACAGAGGCTACCCAAGTGTCGTTGAACATGATGTATAAGGTGGCAGCATTCACTCATTCAAGGCTTTCCAGATCTGTTCCTGTGGCTTCCTCCAGTTATTCCAGTAGAATTAGACAGGATCACCACACATGAAACTGTTTGTGCTGATCTTTTGCTCACAGAAATGATGGGCACAAAGCCTGGAATTTCTTGTGAAGGTCAGTACATTGACACCCTCCTTGTTTCATCCTTCCATCTTCTCTGTGGAGATCTTTTGGTCACTTTACCCACATCACATCATCCATGAGGGGATTGGGTTTGCCACTAACTGCATTAATTTGTGGTTGTATGTAAATTTACTGGATAAGGTTCAAATATTCCCCCATACAGTTGTCATGGATGTGAAATATATCTGTGGAGAACAAGATTGTTTTGTTTTGGGGTTTTTTTTTGTACCAGACTGGTAAGCTTATTTATTTTTGCTGTAAAGTTGAACATTTGAACTTGGAGGTCAAAGGAGATTGAGTCACTGTTGGAAGTCAGACCCTAGTGGAGAGTAGAGGAACCGCAGCCTCCAGTGGTCAGTGGAGGAATCAGCTTCAAGAAGCAAGGAAATAAAGTCCAATTGTATTAATTCAAGCTTTTGAGAAGTTGAACTCCAAATAGTTTCATCCATCCATTATCTGCTGCTTGGTCTGGACTCGGGTTGCGGGGACAGCAACTTCATCAGAGAGGCCCAGACCCCCCTCCCCCCGGCCGCTTCCACCAGCTCCTCTTGGAGAACCCCGAGGCGCTCCCAGGCCAGCTGAGAGATATAATCTCTCCAGCATGTCCTGGGCCTGCCCCGTGGTCTTCTCCCAGTTGGACATGCCCGAAACACCTCTCCAGGGAGGCGTCCGGGGAGCATCCTAGCCAGATGCCCGAACCACCTCAACTGGCTCCTCGCAATGTGAAGGAGCAGCGGCTCTACTCTGATAAGATTGTAGTTAATAAAGATATAAATGTTATGAAACCATTTTATTGTCTTCATTTTATATACATATATATATATATATATATATATATAAATATATATATATATATATATATATATATATATATATATATATATATAAATACATTATCTTCTTCTCCTTCATTGTCGTCGTTTTCTTGACAGACTGGACAAAGATTGAGGGTTAAGGGCGAGGGTTGAGATTGAGGGTTAAGGGAGGAATTGGAATTGGCCCATAGTATGAGTTCAGTGAAACAAAAACAAGGGTTCAGTGGAAACTACTGAATGGGCTTCAAGCAAAGTCAATAATAACAAATTCTATTTTTGTGTTTTCAGTGAGAAGACAACACAGCAACTACAGAAGCAGGACACTTTGAAGGTGAGCTGGTACCCATAATTTTCAACAAATCTTTTTTCATTCCTGGAGGAAAACTCGGTCCAAAAGCTTGCAGATCAATAGACTACATTAAAATTTCATGGTCACCAGCAGGTGTTTGAATCCAGAGCCATGACATTGGTGAAACAAGCTCTGAGACCACACAGGTTGCTCTTTTCTGCCAAACACAAAGGGCTGTTTGACGAGGACGTAGTTGACGAAGAGCTGCTGGACTGTGATGATGAAACAAATGTAGCAGCTCTGCAGTTCGCTCTACACGTCCTGAGAACCATGAAGGCGGACGAGCACGCTCACACTCTGGAGCAACGTAAGTTACTGGGTTTGTGTTTGTCAGATATCTAACTGCTGAGGGGATGAGTTACAACTCAAACTGGTTCATGTTGTTATCAGGTTACTATGGAGAACTCGTCTTGTACCAGCGAGAGCTGAAGTCTTTCCTGAAGATGAAATACAGCTGTTTGTTGGAAACGATGGATTCCCAATCGTGCTCGGTGCTTCTGAAGAAGATTTATACAAGGGTTTATCTGATTGAAGGGGACAGCGGAGAGGTCAACATCGAGCACGAAGTGAGGCAGATCGAGACTGCGTTCAGGAGACAGAAGTGTCTGGAAACTCTGATCAAGAGTGAAGACCTCTTTAAGCCTTTACTCAGGCAACAGCAGCCAATCAGAATGCTGCTCACCAACGGCATTGCAGGCATTGGCAAAACTGTGCTAGCTCAGAAGTTCATGCTTGACTGGTCAGAGGGGAATGGCAATCAGGACTTCCAGCTTTTATTTTCACTCCCTTTCAGGGAGCTGAACTTGTTCAGAAACCAGAGTTGCAGTTTGATGGAGCTCCTGAATAAGTTCTCTCCAGGCCTGGAAAGATCAGGAATCAGAGACTTGGCGGAGTACAAAGTCCTCTTTATCCTGGACGGACTCGACGAGTGCAGACTGCACCTGGACTTCAGCGGCCGTGAGAGATGTTGTGATGCTTCACACCCAGCCTCAGTGGACGTGCTACTGACGAGCCTCATTGCTGGTGACCTGCTACCAAACGCCAGTCTGTGGGTGACGTCCCGGCCAGCCGCCGCCGGCTGCATCCCCCCACGTTTTGTGCACCGGGTGACGGAGATCAGAGGCTTCAATAACCAGCAGAAGGAGCAGTATTTCTACAAGAAGATTGAAGATGAGAACTTGGCCAAGCGAGTCATAGCAAACATCAAGTCAACAAGAAGTCTCTATATCATGTGCCACGTGCCAATGTTCTGCTGGATTTCCTCCATCGTCCTGGAGAGAATGTGTGAAGAAACACCAAGAACCAAAATGCCCAAGACTTTGACTCAGATGTACATCCACTTTCTGACTCAGCAGACCATGAAGATGGACACAAAATACTGTGACGAGCAGCAGTTGGATCCCCGGGGGAACAACGAGGTGATCATGTCGCTCGGGAAGTTGGCCTTCCAGCAGCTGGAGAAAGGCAACCTGATCTTCTACGAGGAAGACCTCATGGATTGTGGCATCAATGTCAAAGAGGCGTCTGTTTATTCAGGACTGTGCACCCAGGTGTTCAGGGAAGAGCCCTGCCTGCAGAAGAAAGTCTTCTGCTTCGTACATTTGTCCATCCAGGAGTTCCTTGCTGCTTTGTACGTCCACGTGATGTACGAGGTGAACAGTGTAAACCTGATGATGGACGAGACGGAGCGGACGACCAGAACAGAGTCTGTTTCTGGACTGCACAAAGCTGCGGTGGACAGAGCCCTACAAAGCGACAATGGTCACCTGGATCTCTTCCTGCGTTTCCTGCTTGGACTCTCTCTGCGGTCCAGTCAGGACCTGCTCAAACCCCTCAGCATCCACATAAAAACCTGTGATCCCCAACGTCATGATGAAACCGTCCAGTACATCAAGGAGAAGATCAACGAGAATCTTCCTCCAGAAAAGTACATCAATCTGTTCCACTGTCTGAATGAGTTAAATGACGTCTCTCTGATGGAGGAGATCCAGAGCTACTTGGACTTGGATCAAGACTCGATGATGGACGAGTGCTCTGCAGCTCGCTGGGCAGCTCTGGTCTTTCTGTTGATGACTTCACCAGAGAAACCAGAGGAGATCCACCTCAAGAAGTACTCAAGAACAGAGGAAGGCCTTGCAAGGCTAATACCAGCCATCAAAGTCTCCAGATCAGCCAGGTAAGGTTTTAAAACTTAATTTGAGATTAAAGATCCAATGTCTGATGTTTGTATCCCTGTTCATATTGATCATCACATTAGAGTTTTACTTTGATCCAACTAAAAACGATGTTATGGAGATGTTTCGATACCATTTTTATCAATGTCAACACAGATTCTGTTACCTGAGTGTTGAGTATCCATCAGTACTGTTTGGTCTCTGTTTCACTGCTCCCTGCTCACTCTGCTTTTATTGGTTACCTTCCTAAACCAATCAGACATGTAACTGCTGGTCACGTTGCCGTAGTGACAGAGACAATTAGAGGATGTTTTCTTAAGCTCGTCTCAGGGGATTGATATAAGGGCAGAGCTGATCTGTGATTGGAGTTCAGAGGACCTAAACTCAGATGGAGCTAATGCTTGTGGAAGCAGGAAGCTCCTGGTATCACGGCTCTATCAGAATCTGGGAGCTTTAACACTTTCTCACCGGATATCTTGAAGCCATCCATATTTCAGTCTAAACTGACTTGGTCTCTTTGTTCATCAGGTTGAACGACTGTAACCTCACTGTGAACTCCTGTCAGTTGATCTCCGGTGCTCTCAGCACAAGAAGTAACGAGCTGAGTTATCTGAATTTAAGTGACAACAGCTTCCAGGACTCAGGAGTTGAGGTCCTCTCCACTGGACTGGAGAACTTCTACTGCAGACTGAAGACTCTGAGGTGAGTAACACCTGGAAACTGTTCTGGAACAGGATAGCGGGGCTACTAGCTGTTAACTAGCCGCCGTTGGTCAGATAGCTGCTAGCTAGTGGCCGCTGCAGCAGAGCTCCTGCTAAAATGGTGTCAACCACAGCTCTGAAACCTGAGCTTCAAAACCAGTCTTCTAAAACCTTTGGATGATTTCACAGAACGCTTGTCTTATTCTTTTTATATGCTGATAATCAAAGAACCACTACCTAGAAGAATGAGAGGACAGCTAGCATGGCAGCAGACTCTGGGAAAAGTTCTCACAGCGTCCATGTTTGTTCCTTCAGGCTGAACAGATGCAGTCTCACCCAGAGATCCTGCAAATATCTGGCTGCAGTTCTGAGATCTGAGCCGTCACATCTTCAAGAGCCGGACCTGAGTCACAACGACATCCAGGACTCTGGAGTTGAGCTTCTCTGCTCTGGACTGAAGGACGTCAGCTGTAGACTGGAGACACTCAGGTATCACATGAAGAATGAGTGTGTTCAGGGTTGTTGAGAGATTTATGAGGCAGGCACACCAATTACAGTTACATTTGTTCATAATAATATATTTTAATATTTTTGTGCAATTGAAACTTTCTGTCATAAAATCTTAAATTTTGCAAAGTTGTTATTTTGGACCTAAAATTAATTTAACTGCAACTTTATATTCTATAATCAATTTGACATAAAATCATGAATTTAACAAAATAACAAATCTCTTGTCTTATTTCAAATATTTTTACTATTACTCTTATTTTTCTACAATATTGAATTTCACCAAAAAAACTTTTTACCATTAAATGATAACTTTCTGACATAAAATCACAATGTTTTTTTGTAAAATCGTCAAAAACTTTTATTGTATGAACCAAAAAAAAGTTACAACTTAATGTTGCAAAAATGCAAATTTTATGTAGCTGTTACTTTGTTGGATAATTTTGCTATAAAAACTTTTGCAAAATTGCTACATTTTAACTTATTATATCTTTTTTGTAAAATATAAAATACTTAAAATATTAAGTATAAATATTCCTCCCACAGTCCAAAGACATGCATGTCAGGTTAATTGATAATTCCAAATTGCCCATAGGGTGTGAATGTGAGTGTGAACGTTGTGTGTCTGTATGTGTGACCCTGCGATGGACTGGCGACCTGTCCAGGGTGAACCCCTGCCTTTCGCCCGTAGACAGCTGGGATAGGCTCCAGCAGATCCCCGTGACCCTTCAAGGATGAAACGGGTATAGAAAATGGATGGATGGATGGATTAAAAAAATATTAGAATATTTTTTTTGTCGAAAATCACACATTTTTGCTGTAAAATAAGGAATTTCACAACACAGTGATCCCTTGCCAATTCGCAGTTTAAGTTCCGCCGTTTTAGTTATTTGTGGATTTTTGGGTCCCCATTAACCACGAAAAATAAGGGATCACTGTATTACCATTTTACAGTAAAAAGGAACTTTTTGCCATAAAATCTTGAATTGAACAAAATCCTGACTTTTTAACATCAAATTCTAACTTTCTGTCATAGAATCCTGAATTGTAAAAAATTGTGACTTTTCAAGCTCTCTCACAAGTTCCTTTTCAAATTCCTCAACTTTTTGTTGTAAAATTGAATTTTTTTGTAGATTTTGTTTTTTTTCTAAATCACGTAAGTCGTCTTTTTGAAGTAAGACGTAATTACTTTCGATGGTGAAGTCGCTGCTCAATGGTCCTTTTACAGAAAGGACGCTCGTCTACTTGAAGGGGGTCAAAGGGGGAGGGGCCTGAGCACCACCTGGAGTCCTGTGCACCTGTGTGTTATTAGTTTTGAAGGTCTGTACCTGCAGTTAAGGATGAATTTCATCCCTGTCAGGTTGTCGTTCTGTGAAATCACAGAAGGGAGCTGTGGTTTCTTGGCCTCAGCGGTGATGTCCAATCCATCCCACCTGAGGGAGCTGGACCTGAGCTACAATCACCTGGGAGACTCTGGTCCCAAGCAGATCTCTGAAGCTCTGGAGGAAGCAGGATGTCAGTTTACTAAACTCAAGTAAGCCACCAGACTAAGATGTAGATTACCTTCATAGAGGATGTGATGGTTCGTCCTGGGTCTGACAGCATGTGTTCCTCTCTGCTCACAGAGTCGACCACAACGGAGAACACTGGTTTAAATCAGGACTGAAGAAATGTAAGAGGCTGGTTCCACTATTTTCACATCCTGTATTATACGATGTATATCATTGTGACGACGTTAGAGCTTCATACTTCCTCTTGTCAAATCACCAAATCATGTTGCTAGGAGAAAATTATATCAGGAAGTCTGTGGTCGCAGAACCATTGTGACAGCCATCGTCAAACTGCTCACATTGCTGGACGTAGGACAGCTGATCTGGATGAAAGACAAAAGATATCCCCACGATTTTTTCACAACCCTGTGATAGATTATAGGGGCCTTTAGAACTGGTAAAGACCTGGTGATTTCTAAGATTTTCCCTGATGCATTAAGTCTTAAAAGTTAAAGAAATCATTCTTTCGTTTGTTTACTCAGCTTTAGTGTTCAACAGTAATCTGTCAATCTTTTATCTTCTTCCTGCTGTCAGATGCCTGTGAGCTGACTCTGGATCCCAACACAGCTCACGAACTCCTCCTTCTCTCCGGTGACAACCAGAAAGCCAGCCAGGCCAAAGGGAAGCAGCCATATCCAGATCACCCGGACAGGTTCGACTACTGGCACCAGGTTCTGTTCCAGCAGGGCCTGACCGGCCGCCACTACTGGGAGATGGAGTGGGAAGGAAACTGGGCTGGGATTGGAGTGAGCTACAAGAGCCTCAGTCGCAAAGGGCCTGACAACGACTGCCTGATAGGATACAATAAAATATCCTGGAGCCTGCACTGCTCTGTTCATGGCTACCGGGCATATCACGACTTCAAGAGCATTGTCGTGCCCGTCCCTCTGGCCAGCTCTCGCCGACTAGCGGTGTATCTGGACTGGGACGCTGGCATCTTGTCCTTCTTCAGAGTTTCTCCTGGACAGTCGCCAATTCACCTGCACACCTTTGTCACCAAATTCACTGAGCCGCTTTACCCAGTGTTCAGGGTGTGGGGTCAGGACTCATCACTGAGGATCTGTGTGGTGGACGAGTGAAGAAAGAGACTCAGCAAAGACTTATGAGTCTTTAACAGCGCCACTAATCCAAGTCATGAGTTAGCATGATCTGTTGCACTGCTTGTTTTACAGTTTGGCAAATGTAACTGCATTATAGTGGTTAATCATGGATAATCTGTTGGAGTAGGAACAGCTTATATCATCATAAATCCTTACTCTGGCCCTTAACAAACCATCCATCCATCCATCCATTATCTATTCCCGTTTCATCCTGCGAAGGGTCACAGGCTTTACAAGCCAAACTGTATATAATACGGTATCTGAAAGAGAAGACTAAACCACTACTCATAGCAGCACAAGAACAGTCCTGAAGCACGAGAGCCACAGAGGCCATAGTCCACCACCCCAGAAGAGACGAAGGGTGTAACGGGGACTGGGGTCCACCACCCCAGAAGAGACGAAGGGTGTAATGGGGACTGGGGTCCACCACCCCAGACAAGACGAAGGGTGTAATGGGGAATGGATTCACCGCCCCAGAAGAGGCGAAAGGTGTAACGGGGATTGGAGTCCACCGCCCCAGACAAGACGAAGGGTGTAACGGGGACTGGGGTCCACCGCCCCAGACAAGACAAAGGGTGTAACGGGGACTCGAGTCCACCACCCCAGAAGAGGCGAAGGGTGTAACGGGGACTGGGGTTCACCACCCCAGACAAGACCAAAGGTGTAACAGGGGCCATGGTCTACCACAGTTGTGTATTAGCGACTGGGAGTCTAAACACTGAGGTAGACAGGAGGATGAGGTCTTTCTGATGCCTCATCATTAAAACAACAAAAAACGAAAAACCTCTATTTTATTTTGAAATGTCAGAGGAGCAAATCTCCTTCTGTTTTCCTGGCATTGTGTCTTTGTAGACCTGGAGAAAACAGATGACAGGAGAAGACACGAGGCAGAGTTGGAGGTAGCAGAGGTTCAAATGTTGAGGTTCTCTTTGGGAGTGTCCAGGATGGAGAGGACCAGGAATGAGAACATCAGAGGGACAGAACATGTTAGATGTTCTGGAGAGAAAGTCAGAGAGACCAGCCTGAGATAGTTTGGACATGAACAGAGGAGGGATGGAGAAGGTATCTGTATATATAAAGAAGAGGAGCAAATCTCCAGCATCTGTTTTTAGTGACAGTCAACAAGAAAAATTAATGACTTTTTTTTTAATGTTTTGGTGTCAAATTAATCAATTTTAAACAAAATCTTTGATTCTCAGCAGAAAGTTATCAGTGCAGTAATGTGTATGTACAATTATCCAGCTGTCACTTAGCTTATGTTTCTGATTTTTATACGTGTGTATTTGCATTTACAGTTGTTATTCAACAGATTGTATACGTCTGTGCAGAAATATTAAAGCTTAAAGCTGTTATCACTTGTGTCTTCAGTATTAGAATCAGTTTTGGGGTTGAGAGTATTAAAAAAAACAACTTCACTTTCTTCAGCTCAACTCTGAATTCAGTCTCACATTTGGTGTTTCACCATCAGAAATCAGTTCCTAGTAGAAAACTCCACCAGATTCACGTGGTCCCAAGTATCTGGGATTCAGAATCAGTTTTTTGCTGAGACAAGAAGACAGAGTGAGTCTGCATTGCAGCAGAGTATTCTCTTCATTCTAATTGGATGATTCCTGCATGCTTTGTGTGAACACCCACCTACACGTGCAAATTCACTGGCTTCCTCCAGCTGTTCCCAACCCTGATTGGCTGACACATGCTTTGAAGCCGGAAAAGTTGAAAACTTTTGATGGAGCCAATGTGGTCAATGTGATGCATAGAGCTGGGAATTCAGTTTGGCAACGGATGATGTCAACCCATTCAAAGTTCTGGCCTGACTGATATTTTTACTCTGCATGTGTCAGCGTATCAACCAGTACAAACTGAGAATTCCTGCATTAACGCAGATCTGGAGTAGTTGTGTGTCCAGGACAGAATAGTTTAGAAGATGGTGAATTAAAACGAGTGAATAGATCAGGACTAAGCCCAGTCACCAAGCGCACGTAGCCTTACGCTTTGTGCAGAAACATCTTTGATATACTGACAATGTTTTTGTTTTTTTCTGCACACTCGGTACATCAAATGCCAGCTAAGACCTTGACTCCTCAGAAAAAAAAGATAAAACGACACCATCTACACAGTTTCAGCCTACTGAGTACAGGCTGTAGATAGAGACGTGTCAATGGAGAAAAGGTTTAGTGACATCAGCTGGTTCCACAGTTAAAAACTAAAATCAACTGTGTGTTGCTCATACCAAAACAGGTTGCTATAGTCATGGGGAGACAAAGAGGAGAGGATTTGAAGGTCATGAGGTAATGTAATCTGATATTGGTGCTCACTTCTCTAATAAAGAACAAAGAGAAGCGGAAAAGATTTGAGATAAAACATAAATGCACCCCAGTTTATCATAATGAACTCTGACTGCGTATTAATAGAGGTGTTGTAGAACAGGGGGGCGGGGCCTGAGTTCATCTAGCAGTAGCTGGACAATAATACAAAACAAATTAATAAATTCTGAGAAGTTAGCACAAATGTTGGTACTTCCCCTTTAAAATAAAAGTTCACAGTAACCTATTTTATATTTACCCAAAAAGTTAAAACACAATAATTAGTCAAACTAATTATGTATTACACAGTTGTATTTACATTACATTTACAACTTTGCAACAGTTCCATTCAAAGTGTCGCTACTCAAGTCAACACCCCCCCAGCACCACCACCACCACCACCACCACCTAGGCTCTTGCCGATTGTGCCAGCATAATTTTGAGCATAATCTGAGGAATTGAGCATAATTTTTGCCCTTTTTCCAAAAGTAGCACTGCTAGCATAATCCGTATATTTTCTTGTCTTAATAGCACAATTTTAGAATAATTCAAGAAAACGAAGATCTCAGCTACTAAAAACGATAGATTACTATTAACAGTTGGTTCCACTCCTATTTTGCGATTGCTTTTTAGTTGTGTTGAGATACCGCGGGAATTCGATGAAACGGAACCGGAAGTCTGTGTCTCGGTCCCAGACTCCTTAGTCTTTCTCCCAGTGTTTACTCGAAATTTGCATACTTTACCATGGTAACTGGTGGCCATTTCAGTGCAAAACCTTGCGCAAACTGTGTCACGCTCTGCTACACGCGATGGTTAGCAAGCTATCCGCGGATAGTTATCCACCACATTATCCAGGCTTTGTGCAACCAATTTTTGTTCGCTGGATAACTATCCGCTGGATAGCAGATTTATCCGCCGTATAGGCCTAACCACCGGATAAAGTTACCCAGGTTTTTAACAACCGGGCCCAAAACGTCAGGCCAGGGTTAATAAAATACATTTTCAAACTTGTGAGTTGTGAAGTTTGTGCACAGAATAATTTTTTTTAAAAAGTAGCATAATTTTGAAAAGTGAGAATAAATTGAGCATAATTTGGGCAAAAAAACGAGCACTGCCACTAGCATAATATGCCACTTTTACTAGCACAATCGGCAAATGCCTAATCCACCACCGCCACAAATTGATCCTTGACCTGTGGGAAACACTGTGCTGTATTACAAAATATTGAGCTCTACTCAACCACACAGTGAGGCACCACACACGCACACATCACATGCATTTTGTCCTGTCCCTGTTTTATTTAGAAATGAACAATAATAATTTAAAGAGAAAAAAAAACCAGAATAAAAAAATAAAAACTTTACATCCTGACTCACATCCTGCCCTTATTAGCATAATTCATGTCCTTGTGGCAGAAGACACACCTGGCCAATCCCTCTATCAATGTTTTTAAAGAAATCTCCAGTGTGAGAGGACACCTCTGGTCCCTTTACTGAAACCTTGCCCTCCAGCTTAAGCCAGGCCCACTTCCAGCTGCATTTTATGGCTGCATCCAGCTGTTTAACAGCTGCAGCGTCCTCTTCCCCTAACACACTCATTCTGCAAGGATAATGTTTGCATTAGTGCCAGTGGTACATCACTGTTTTTTAACCAGTGTAATGGTCAGAAGTAACTGCTACATTCACACACATTGCTACTAGTTACTCGCTCTGCAGGTCTGGACAGGTGAGGAGAGAACAAGAGATGTGATGTGGGAGGATTCAGATATAAAAAGATTTTAACTTGGAGCGATGCGAGTAAGAAGAGTCTCTCATTGGAATGCAGAGTTGGGATTATTGACAGTTTACTCTCACTGTTGCAGTGACAGTTAAACCCTCGGGAACGCTGGTTGAAAAAACCTACTTGACCTACTTGACCTTTAAAGTGAAGATAACACAGTTTATAAGGTTTTATATATAGTTATACTACTTCTAGCAAACGGGAGCTGTTTTTCACCGGAGCTTTGGCTAGCTCTGACAGTGTTCAACGTTAGCTGTAACGAACGGCAGAAAGTTTGTTATACCGCAAAATATGAAAACGACAACCCACCAAATCCAATCCACTTGTAAACGTAGGTAGGAAATGTGAATGTATGCTTGTCTGCCTCGTCCCCGGCGTGGACATCACCAGGTCCTGCTTCTAGTCTCGTTTAGCAATGTAACCTCCAAGCACTACAAGTACACATGAATGAAGAATGTTGGTTGGTTCCTGGACAGGATTTACTGACCGTCCAAGTGTCATAAAAAATAAAAATATAAAAAAATTAAATAAAATAAATAAAAACAACTCCTCAGATCTACACGATTCACGTCAAAATGGCAACTTTCGCCGAAAGGTGAGAGATTTTCATGCTCGGGTCAAGGTGCGGTTTCAGCATCAAGGTGCAGTTTCAGCATCAAGGTTCACGATACAATTCGAATCATGAAGCAAATCATGTACAACAGTAAATTAATTTACAGGGAAATGACTAATTTTTTTTATCATTATTATTTCTTTTACACAAATCCAGCCTTTTTCCTTTTTAACAATACTGTAGTGTTTTTTTTTACGCTCTTTTCGATACAGTAGATTAGAACTAGCAGCAAATGACAAAAAATTTGTATCAGTTTTCTTCTTTCTCTTTTTTTTTTACAATACTGTTTTTTTTTTCTTATCCTCTTTATTCCTGCATAGCAAATGACAGGAAAGTGGAAACTGTTTTATCAACTCTCAAATCTGTCAAATCCTGTTTTTCTTTTTTTCAATAGGCCTACTGCCCTTTTACAATAAATCAGTACACTATCAAGATTTTTTTCCTTTAGTGCATAACAAGTCTACTCTACTTGTTCTTGTCTGTCGGGTTACCTCGACTTTTCAATCATTTCTCTGTTCTTCTTTGCTGAGAACAGCCTTTAAGTTTAAGTCAAGAGTTATCTTTGGTGTCATGTTTTATATCATTAATAATGTTAAAATGTACCGTCTTCTTAGGTCCGGAAAACCGCTCGTGTTAGCGTGCTAGCCCGTTAGCATACGTACGTTAGCATGATAGCTACATCTAGTGATGGGTCCAGCAACACCATGCGTCGGCGCGTGCGTCGAGGTCAGAGAGCAAAACCCGTGTCGGTGCGCGTTTCCTTTCAGTCGATTCACTGGTTACAACACATATAGTATGGGACATATATACACGCCCCACAGAGCAGCCATCAAACCGAGGTCCACCCCAGCACCTCAGTGCTGCCCGAACCCAGCAGAAGGAACAGAGCAAAGCCGGGCTGCACATTAAAGGAGCAATAAGTGGAAATCCATTATTTAAGACTGAAGGAATTAAAAAATCGCTACATGGAGAACGAGAGGTGTAATTTCATCTGGAGTATAGGATGACATCACACACCCGCTCTCTGTGTTTATCTCCAGCCTTATGTTTACAAGCCGGTCCGGCCGCGCGTTCATGTGCGTTCATGTGAAACTCCGCCTCCTCCCTCCTCCCCCCTCCCTCTCTATAAAACGCGACAGCCAGTGAGTAGTGACGGCGGCAGCATTTTAGAACTCAAATGGCAGACAGCGGAACAAAACCTTCCAATGAAGACGCGCAGGAGCAGACAAAAAAAAAACGGTCATTGGCAAAGAAATTGTCCGATAAAGAAAGAGATAAAACCAGAATTAACATTGGCCTGGCGTTTCCGAGGTGGAGGGAGCTACGAGAGCTAAAGGGGCTACAGTCGGACTCGGAGCTGGCTCTTCTTCTCCTTGACAGGCAAGTAACACCATAAAGTCAAATGTCTGTTTTATTGTCTGTGTTACAGTAACTTTACACACTTGCCGCTATATTGCATGAGTATGTAGCATGGGTTAATGCTAAGTTAGAAGGTTATGGCTGACTGTAAGGGGTGATTTTTTTTTTTTTTTTTTTTTTACAAGTAAAAAGAAGCTATTTTCCCGTGATGAGCTGCTGTTGCTTTTAATACTGTTACTGATATGATTTTTTCCCCCTTTTTCAGCTATGAAAAGGGCCCATTGGCATCAACGCCACTTAAAACAACCCGCTTGGGAGTTGTGCCTCCAGCATTGTCAGATATTGATGGGGGTGAAGCTTCTGATGGGTAAGAGCTTTTGAGAATGGTGTCTCTCTGAACCTAATGTTTTCTTGTTAGCATCTTATTTTTTCTTTCCTTGAGAATCGAGGTAACTATTGAAGATATGTTTTGTCCTTGGTCATCTAATGTGTGTGTATATAGGGAAGGCCAATTTCAAGTGGGAGGCATTGAAAAGCTTGGCTCTGATGTGGGTGAGACTACACTGGAAGCATCAGAGGTTCGTGAAATGTTACAAGACAGGTGAGTTTGCTGGTTGCACTTTCTAGATCAGAAAATATTCTGGATTTATATTTTACTATGCTCATTAGATCCTGTATTGCACAAAGTAAACTCTGTAACTTCAGTTACTATATCCTTGCATCACATTATTTTTGTCTTTACAGTTTTGATGTTGGACAGATGGACCTTGAGGACCACGCAAACACACTGGAAAACTGTGTGTAAGTAACATTTGCTTGTATGTAATTTACAGTAAGCGTCTAATTTAAAAATATATATATTTTTGGACAAATACAATCTCCATGTATTACAGAATTGATGGTCGTCCGAAGATGGCCCAGGAGAACTGTCTGACCAGACAGAGGACAGTTCTGATGAGGATTATGTGCCTCCCCTGCGTATAAGGTAGTGATACTACACAGTTACCTTTTCTACACAAACACTGGTGTTTGTGTTTTTGTTTTACATGCATCTCGTCTTTTATATTATGCTATGTTTTTCTGATCCTGCAGATTAGAAGCAGCTATGGAATCAAGGTCCAAAATAGATGAACTACCTGTCATTCCAACAGATGAGACAGTCCATGATCTCCCTGAGAACCTCAGCACATCCTCTGAGGAAGATGATCGGCCTTCAAACTGAACAGCTCAGAGTCTTGACTGAAGATGATGTTATTGGTTCCGTGCATCTATCATATATGAGAAGAGTTTACATCAGCTGGCTAAAATGGTTGACCTTCCAGTGAGATCGTGTCCACCACAATTTCCTCAGGACAGATGTGCCAAAGCCAGCCCCCCTTTGAGTGTTGTATACAACAAAGGGCACTGCATTCATTGTTGAATGGGTAACAATCGCATTCCTAATAATTTTGATATAATTGGTGGATGTCTGTCTGTTTTGGTTTTTGTTTTGCTGTTAGCATTGTCAGGTTTTCAAAGCTTTCTGACACTTATGTGTATCAAGCTAGTATTATCTTGTGTTTAGGTTTGTCCACAAGGTCATGTTGTGTGGACTTGGACTTCACAGCCAGCCTTCAAGTTTGGGAATGTTGGCAGGTGACTTCATGCGGGAACAAACATCCTTTTGAGTGGTAACAACTACTCAAAGGTTGCACTTCTGTTCCGCTACATGAACATGGGAATGCTCAATGCCACCAGCTTCTTCAAGATTCAGGACACCTACTGTGTTGACACAATTGCAGAGTTTTGGGGATGATAAAAGGTCAGAGGGCATTCAGCATCTACAGGGCCAGGACGTGTTGTTTGGGTAAGTTACGAGTATTTGGATTCATTATCAATTACAGATTCCAAAGAATGTTGTCACCTGTTAGATTTTAAAATAAGACTAATGATAATAACATGAGCTCTTATTTCCCACTAATGTTTTGTTCTTTCTCTTTTAGGAGATGGAAGGAATGATTCACCAGGTACCAGATATCACTGTGAATGTGAATCTATAGTATTTTTGTGAATATATTTTTTAATTCATTAAATTTGAACAACTGAAATGCTTTTAGAGAGGATTGTCTTTTCTCTTTTTTGCATTCAACAGGTCACAGTGCTCAATACTGCAGTTACTCCACCATGGCAGACTCCACAAAGGAAATAATCAGTGTTGTAACTTTGGACAAGAGGGAGACAGGACGGTCCTCGGTCATCATGGAAAGGGAGGCCTTATCCAAACAGTGGAGAAACTTCATGCTGAGGTTAAACTTGTGGAATTCTGCACAGATGCACATGTCCAGATTGGAGCCCTTACGAGTGAGTAGTGTAAATCTATACTGATAAGCGGTTGTACTGTATTCTCTACAGTATAAACCCACGTGTCTTATGTGTATATGCTGTATTTCTTTTTCTCTCTCAGACCCAGAAAAGGAAAGTTCAAAGACTATGGTATAAGGCACAGCCTTGACATGTGGCACGGCGCGAAGAACCTGGCGAAAAAGATTGCACAAGTAAGTTTTTGCAGTGACTATGAATTCTTGTGCCAAAACATCAGTACTAATATTCTCATAATTTCAAGGCTGCACTTGGAAAAGGGAATGGCATTCTCCTCACCTGGTTAAAGGACATTGTTAACCATTTCTGGTGGTGCTGCAAGAAGGCACACACGGCAGAAGATTTTTTTGTGAGTTTACATATTTGATTCTTATGGTCTGATGCAGCCCTGGTTTATATTTTACTTTGAAATATGGGGACAATAAGAAAGTTAAACGAGCAAAACATGTGGTGATCTTTGTCCTGCTTTTTCTGTAAGGCACTTTGGATTGGAATTGTACACCATTGCTGTGGCACTCACACCTGGGCTGTTGGATCCTGCCATCATGAACATCTGCAAGATTTCACCCAAAAGGAAACCATCCAGGAGAACTCTGTGGCACACAAGACCCTACTGCATGTCATTCAGAACAAGAGATGGCTAAAGGATGTCCACAAATATTTAACTTTCAGGTAAATTTATTATACATGTGTAAAAACCAATAACTAACTACAGTAAAAGAACACATTTTTAACAGTGTGTCCCATATAGATCGACCAGCTGACCTAGAGGCTTTTCCAGAGTCATATTCTCATGTATGCCAGCAAGCGCTACGCTTTCTCACCGCCTGTGTATAAAGCCAGAGTTCTTCTTGCTGCCTTGGACTACAACTTTCACCTCCAAGGAGCACCAATGCAGTCAAAAGATGGCAAGAAGATATGAGTTTAATTTTCGCACGACATTTACAATTCATGTCACAAAATATACATATTGATAAATATTTTTGTCTTTAGTGTTGGGGATGATAACTATGAAAATGCAGCCATTATGTGGTTTGTAAGTAACTTTACAGTTTCCAAAATTGTATACTGTGTTTCAGATTAAAAAGGCTCTACAAAAAAAACGCTCGGCGGTGGAGTGTATATGCCCTAAAGACTCCTAAGACATATGCATACATCAAAGAACTGCAGGCCAAGATCGTGGCAAAGAGACTGTCCTCAGGTGAGGGGATGCCCGTAAGAAGACCCCAGCGCCCAGATGACCCAAGAAGACTTGGCCTACTCCCACCCATTCCCCCACCACCCACTGCGGAACTTGCAAAGACACAACTCAGAAGAGGTGATGGTAAGTAATCTGGAGTTGGCTTCATGTTGTAATGTCAGAGCAGAAACCTTTTTTTTTTTTTAATGCAAGTGCTTACTACTTCTGACTAATTTGCTTGTTGTTGTCTCACTATACAGATGCTGTGTGATAACAGGAGCTGCGACCGCCGGAGACTCTTCATCTTCATAACTTGTCAATGAACATAAAAAAAAATAAACAAGTAAAATGGTTGTTCTTAAGTAATATTTTCTTGAAAATAAGTATGTTTATGATATTTGCTTCATATAAACTTGGTAATCTTTGCTTGAAGCCCTACATCATTTATAACCTGAGTGTTGTTAACAAGGAGAAGACAGAAAAAGGAAATAATGAGTACTGAAAATGACACTACAAATAGTCTTGTTCTCCACAACTTAAAATTCAGTTTACTGTAGGAGATTACCAAAGCAGCCAGGAGCTCAAATATGAAGTTTGATTTGTTCTTCTGTACTTCCATTACTGAATGGATAGTGTAATTAATAATAACCAATCAATGTTTCAGCTGTGCTGGTATGCACAGTACACTTCCAAATAGGTGTAACTTTATCAAATTAAATTTTGTTTATTTTCTGTGTATCCTGCCATAGAAAACAGAAATATTGAGCTAATATGACTTATCACTGGGGTAAGATGATTGAACAACCTCAAATTCATATGTATGAACCCTGCGTTAACCACAGAACAGAATACTACATTGTGAATAAAAGTGATGCACACCATGACTTCTAAATAGTATTTATTTACAAATAAAGAACAAAAACATAACAAACAATAATACTAAAAATGGCTAAGATCTGCTCAACTGTTGCAGGTCTGAACTGCTTTTGATGATGCATGCATCTGTTGCAGATTTTTGAGAACTTTTAAAACAGATTTAGAGTTCTAGTGCCCTGGAGTAAAGCCTGTATACCGTCCATGAGGGTCTGGCCACTTGTCCTGATCTGCCATACACAGCAGCTAGGGATGACTAAACGGTTTCCCGCCCCACTGCACCATGCGCCAATAGATATAAAAGATCTATATGCAGGGTACCGGTACTCGCGGTTGTCATCCCCAGGCTCCCTTGCAATGCCAAGCGCAGTGATGTCCTGTCTGTAGTTTCTGTGTATGCGAAGAATACCAGCGTCAAGGCAGTACAGGGAGAAAGATGGCAGTCTGCTGATACATTGGGCTGGCTGCTGAACCAAACACTTGCGTTCCAAGTCTGTGGGCATCTCCTACAATTCCCACAGACACCCCATGGCACTCCTGGAACCCCTGCAGACGGAGGAGCACCAGGATGACCCTGATGCATCATCAGGGCATCAAAAAATGAGTCGGGCTGTCTTTCAAAGAGTCCCCTGCCAAGCTCCCTCCATCATCCAGGGACAACGCTGAAGCTGCCTCTGTAAAAGATGAACAAAAAAACATGATATAATAGCCATAATATGCTTATATTTTTAGACCCCCCCCCCCCCCCCCCAAATGTAGTGGATATAGGTACAGTTGATATACCTCTGTTTCCTCTGCCTGCCAGCACGCAGGGCATCGATCCTCTGCCCCCTCATGGGATTTCTCCACGGAGCCCTCGCTCGCCTGCGGGTGCGGGGCTGACCAGTAGACGACCAGTAGATCAGCCCCGGCCTTGGCGCGGGCTCCACGTCGACCTCGACCTCAACTTCGACCTCGTGCCTTTTCCTCTCTTAGCCACTCGCTACAGCCAGCCTCAGGAGACAAGTCACTGCTGCTGCCGCTGCTCTAAATAGTTAGATCAAATCAAAACATAACGTGCGGTCAAATGTAGGTCAAAGTAGTAAACAAACTTTGCAGTACTGGCTGAATTCACATATATTAGCAGACACACGTAGCCTAGTCTAGTCTGGTCATATTCAATGTAACGCTAGTTTAGCAAATGTTGGAAGGTAAATAAATAAGTATAGGCATAAATAAATAGAAACGGACAAAACTACTACAACCGTGCCTTTTTTATTTTTTAGACAGTTTTAGCAACTATTACAATATCCACAAAATTACTTTTCAGCTATTAGCGGTAATTACCGGTAGTGTATTTGCAGGAAAGCTATTCACTGCCGTCATATTGTTACTAACGTTACTGTCTGCTAACGCAATTAGCGGCGAAAGAGATACGTTTGATGCAAATGGTGACTCACTAAATTAGGACATAAAGATTAATTTACGGACAAACCAGTATAAATTTATAATGTTATAAATGACTTACTTTGTTTCTCGCCATGGTGATGTTTTGCTCTGTGTAGGTAGATCTCGAAGCGAGCGGGGGTTGGTAGTGGGGGGAGTGTGTGGAGGGGAGGGGGGGGGGGGGGGGTTGGTGGCGAGCAGAGACAAGGGGGCGTGGCTAATGGCACACTTTGTTTTGGTCTACAGGCAGTGTCAACACAAACCTAGCGGTGAAATGATTTCGCTTTTTGCTCCTTTAAAGTGATCGGGAGCTTCCCCGGCCCAAACCATCGATGTGGACACGGGGACGACTAATTTTAACTATTTTTTTGTCACTTCTTTGTCTTATCTTGCATTAATATCAATTAAGTTGCAACCGCCCGTTTGCATCATAGTGGACTAAAGGGGTCAACAGCCCCTCCTAGAAATCTGTGGTTCTACTAGCATGTAAGCAGCATAATTCCCCCGACCCCTCCCAGTGTTTCAGGTGGTTGGCCCAAGGCTCGTCTTTACTAAATCACACTGCGCGAAACAGAAAGAGGCTGGGCGGAACGGAGAGGGCTAAAATAAAAAAAAGAAAGGAGGCGCGGCCAAATGTGCAAATTAACTGACATCTTCTCAAGACAAGCTGGTAGGTACTGAAAGAGAGATGGATAATGGCCTGTTGTGAATTTTATCATATAACGTGTGAGCGTTTGAACTGTCACAACTGTCAACTTAAAATGTCACAATGTAGGTATAGGATTATCTATGCTTAAGTGCATTCATATTTCCATAGAAGAACCGAAGACTTGTTGCTTTAAATGCAGTTAACCATTTTGATGAACAGAGTTGTGTAGTTGTTTATTTGTAGCCTGCCGTATTAGCACCAACGCGCACAGGTTAACGCAATAGACATATTAAACAGGTTGTGTAACAGGCTATTTGTTAGGGTATTAAATGCAGTCAAACGTGCTATTTAGGCTGCATTATTTAGAAGTGCTGTAACCAAATATGCGCTGGTTTGTGGACGTGGGGGCAGGTGTTATTAAAAAAAATATTCTTAATAATAATAGGCTAATAATAAAATAGGCTACTTGCGGAGTCTGCTTCTACATGCCTTAGTTTCTGCACTGTAGCCTGTTTTGTCTCGCTGTCATATCGTGCATTTCCACAGGGCGCAACATGAACAACTCATGTTAACTGTCTTTTTCATGGTTCTGGAATGTTTTGTAGCATCAGCGCAGGATGCCAAACACTGATGATCCAGATGAGGGCAGGACCGCTGAAGGGCCAGGTAGAGGAGACAGTTAGTCAAGATAGACGTTTATGATGGAAATATGGCATAGTCTACAGAAGGAAAACCATGATATGTGTAGATTAAATAGTGCAGATAATTTAACAAAATCATAATTAAATATGCAAAAAAATTAATAAGTGAAGAAGGATAGCTAGATAAATACATAAAGTGTTTTTCAGCAACATAAGAACCCCTAAATGAAACGTTTGTGTAGCCTAGAAGATCAGGTGCCTGAAGGCGAATGCAGTCGGAGAAACCAGGACCACAGAGGGAACAGGTAGCAGGATTAAATGAACTAAACTGATGAAATGCATCAAAATAAGACCAAATGAAATAGGTAACCACTGTTTAATCAATAATTGTCTATGTAACCTACATTACTTTTTAATTGTTTTATAGGCCTATGAGTCAGATGCTAAGAGGGAGGTGCGCACACTGTTATCAACTCAATATTAAATATCTTTTTATTGTATGGAATGTTTCTAGCGTCGAAGCAGCAGACCATTTCCACTACTGATGATCCAGACGAGGCAGGACTACTGAAGGGCCAGGTAGAGGAGAGAGTTAGTAAAGATAGACGTTATGATGTAAAATATGGCATACAGAAGAACAACAGAAGTTATGTAAAGGAACTTGATTGGTGAAAGGACTTCTTATCATTATCTTTATTTTATTTGAATTTCAATTATACATTGTTAAAGGGGGGAATAATGTATGCCAAATCTAAATAAAATAAAAAGGCATTGAGAGAATTTTTTTGTTATCTTTTTCTGTGTATCAAATTTGTCCTCCGTATCAGAGTGGCCTGAATTTGAATAAATTCCCGGACTGAGAAAAGGCCCACTCCGGCCCTGAGTCGGGCTCGTAAGCGCCCAAATGGAGTTTCAATCCCGCGATGCACTTGGGCCCCACCAGGCGCTGCTTCCGGGTAGAAGGAAGAAGAGGGTGAGAGCGCCCCACTCGGTGTCCTCCGATAATCTGTCTCCTTTCACTCCACAACCATCGCTTGGTAAGTAACATATCATATATTTTTTTGACACACAATGTCCTTCTAAACAATAATACACTCAAGAAAAAAGAAACGCACACTGCTTTTTACCACATTTTCTTTTGGTTACTTTTTTAATGGAAATTACTTGCACATCAACCATACCTGTCCTGATATTCAGCCAATTAATCAATGCTTGTGACGTTTCAATAGCAATACAGACCAAAACAA
>JAGFBZ010000501.1:90000-374595 GCA_018398805.1 Hirundichthys speculiger | reverse complement strand
TGTTCAGTAAAGATAGTTATAATCGTAGTAGGGATGTTCCTGGCAACTAATTTCTCTGTCGACTAAACGAAAATTTTAATTAAGACTAGTCAACTAGTCTAAAAAAAAGGAAAACACTCAGAAAACAGTGAAAATTTAGCACAATTTATTGAAACATCAAAACAGAATTTGAAACATTGTCCCAAAAAATATTGTGTGTAACAAGAGTTATTTAAGCCTTTAATCACAATGTTCAACGACCATGTCGGATTTTAAATGCCGCTGAAGTACGAGACACTTTGCACCGTGCAGTATGAATGAATGCGAACATGAAGGCAACTCAGTCAAACGTTAACCACCAAAATAAATAAATTGCCTCTGACACATTGAATCTTGCAGATTATCCGACAAAAATTATTAGCTTTAATTCACTTTCACTTTCAAGTTATAAAACATCTAAATTATAATTAAATTTCAACCGAAACGAGCAGCATTTTGCGCCGTGCAGTATGAATATAAACCCTAAACCCTGCACATCCGACAAAAACTCACTTAAAGTTAACAAATAATGTAACATCTAAAAAAGATTAATTGCTGCTGAATTATTAAGCTCTATGCGCAGTTCAATATGAAGTCATTATCATGATGAGCTGCGTTATCCTCTCAGACCGGACGGGAGAACACGTCTCCGGGTAAACAATGTCAAATCGGCCTGAGTGTGGCTAGCACCGCTAGCATCAGCACCACTAGCATCAGCACCGCTAGCATCAGCAGCCGTCGTCTCGTGCAGATTAACATCCAAATGCTTGAGTTGAATGTGGTTGCTCATTGCTCCAGTCGAGTGATTGTATACCAGTTGTTTCTGACACAGTCTACATACTACCTTGTTTTCATTTTCTAGATTAAAGTACCGCCAAACCGCGCTGGTTTAGCGAGACTATCTTCCCACCGTGCCGTTTTAAAACTCCAGTCTACTCGAGCATTTCCGCGGGGAGGGGGGCTGCTGTCTGACGGCTCTGTAGCCCCGACTAGTGGCGGGCGGCTGTATGACAGTTAAGCGGCCTTGTACATGAATAAAACACAAATTGGTTTAAACGACTAATATTTCTGGTGCCGACTAGAAAGTGGGCGGACGTTTAATCGGTTAGACGACTAATCGCGCGCATCCCTAAATCGTGGTAGTAATAGTTTTTGTATTATCAGCTTCCGGACATTGCATTTGTCTGTTATTATGAACATATTTTATGGTATATTAATCCAGGAAACCAGTTAATTCTAAAGGGTTCAGATACTTTTTCCCACTTTATTCATCCCTAATTGGAACTTCTGTATTAATAATAATAATGTGTAGCCTAAACTCAATTAAACAGCTACTGAAAAGTAGAAGTATACAAATAAAAATAAACTAATACAGGTACCCCCCAGTGACAGAAAATGTAAAGGCATCGAATATTAATAGTGATGTAAAATTAGACTAATCTAAATTAGATGTAAAATGACAACCATCACAGTACCAGCACCAGAAAGACTCCAGCCTCCTGAGGTCCAGTAAATGAGCTGCACCATTAGCAAAGGCTCCTCAGAACGTGGACGCCGACCCATGTCAGCTGAAAACAGGCCCATGGAGCCGTTTTGGTTTAAAACACAAGCAGTGAGCCGCCTGGTGGCGCAATGGTTTGGGCAGGCAGCCTACATACAGAGGTTACAGTTCCCAAACGCAGTGGTCACAGGTTCGACTCCCAGCCCTTTTCTGCATTTCTGCCCCTTCGCTGTCAACAAAGGCCACTAGTGCCAAAAAAATAAACAGGAGAGCTATTTCTAGGCGTCAATGACTGTTTCCATTAAGTCATGTTATGCAAAAAAACAATTTTAGCCAAAATAATTTTTTATTCCAAAAAGACATCTGCAACACCTTGTTGTAAGGCAAGCTGCTTGGACATGGAGCTGCTAGGTTTGAGGGGTTTCTGGGAAGGTACTGTCCACATTTGAGTTATGTGAGGCAGTAGCTCCTCTGCTGACCTTCTACATATTGACCAAGGAGACAGTTCCTACAGAAAACACGATGGGACTGTTTCTGACGCAACATATATGACCTGGACAGTTACTTTTTCTAAATCGCCAGAAAATCTTCGTCATGCTACTGTTAAGGATTTGTTTCTGTGTTTCCATTAAGCACATTTTCTATTCAGGGTTCCAATTTGTGCAAGGTCAGAGATAATGGAAGCACACCTCCTAGACATAGACATAGCCCTACACCTAGACATAGACATAGCCCTACACTCAGACATAGACATAGCCCTACACCCAGACATAGACATAGCCCTACACCCAGACATAGACATAGCCCTACACTCAGACATAGACATAGCCCTACACCCAGACATAGACATAGCCCTACACCCAGATAGACATAGCCCTACACCCAGACATAGACATAGCCCTACACCCAGACATAGACATAGCCCTACACCCAGATATAGACATAGCCCTACCCCAGACATAGACATAGCCCTACACCAGACATAGACATAGCCCTACATACCCAGACTAGACATAGCCCTACACCCAGACATAGACATAGCCCTACACCCAGACATAGACATAGCCCTACACCTAGACATAGACATAGCCCTACACCCAGACATAGACATAGCCCTACACCCAGACATAGACATAGCCCTACACCTAGACATAGACGTAGCCCTACACCTAGACATAGACATAGCCCTACACCCAGACACAGACATAGCCCTACACCCAGACATAGACATAGCCCTACACCTAGACATAGACATAGCCCTACACCTAGACATAGACATAGCCCTACACCCAGACATAGACATAGCCCTACACCTAGACATAGACATAGCCCTACACCTAGACATAGACATAGCCTTTTCTAGGGGCCATTGGTGGTGAACATTCCTGAAATATTCCCCATTCATCATCCGGTCACCTAGACGATAGCACTATTCCACCATTACCCACTTAACAACCCTCTGGACTATGAGTCCAGCTTTTTAATGTGTGTGTGACTAAAGGATGTCTACATGTGCCCAACAATGAAGGATATGGTAAATTAGAGAATTCGTCTGAATAAGAAATAGCAGAGGTGTTCTCTGACGGGTGCTGAAAAATGAATCGCTGTATAAAGCTACCTAACACACACACACACACCTACACACAAACACAGGTGTATTCTCATTTCCGGCTCTGGAACTGCCCTGTCATATCGGTGTATGATTAAAGTGTATCAGGTTGCCATCAAAGCGTCAGACTGATCTGTTTACCATCTGTCTGTCTGTCGGTCTGTCACAGATCACAGTCCTCATATATGCAGTCGCCTCGAAAAGAAAACAGGACACACTCTTAATTCTCAGGCTTTAAAAATAACCACAAAATGAATATTAATCTGGTCTTTACCAGATCTAGATATTAGGTAAACGCAACCTCATATTAGCAGCAATACATATTATATCGTGCCATTATTTACTGAACAATATCTGAGAAAAAAGTAAATGTAAATAAGATTTAAGAGGGTAAATTGCAGCCAGGAGCAGCTAATCATCATCCCTGATAAACTGATCATCAGCAGGCGTGCAGGCCTCGATAAAAACAGTCATTTTTGCAGTTTGCTAGTCTGGAAGATTTTGCAGCGTGTCAACACAGTGCCAATAGGGAAAGACATCAACAGTATTAGAGAGCCAATTGTTGCTGCACATCAACCTGGAAATGGTTATAAAGCTGTTTCCAACAATCTTTAAAAAACACATTAAGGCAATCACTAAATCAGCATATTATCACCTGAAGAACATCTCGAGGATAAAAGATCTGATGTCTCAGCAAAATCTGGAAAAACTAGTCCTCGCCTTCATTTTCAGTCGGCTTGATTATTGTAACAGCGTTTTTACTGGTTAATCTAAAAAAATCAGTTAGACAGCTGCAGCTCATTCAGAACTCACTAAGACCAGACGAGTGGACCAGTTCAGTCCAGTTCTGACGTCCTGACACTGGCTGCCTGTCCGTCAAAGGATAGACTTTAAAGTTCTGTTGCTGGTCTAAAAGCTCTGAATGGTTTGGGACCAGAATACATCAGTGACCTCCTGACCCAGTATGAACCCACCAGACCCCTCAGGTCATCTGGATCCAGTTTATCAGTCCCCAGAGTCAGAACCACACATGGAAAAGCTGCGTTCAGTTTCTATGCTCCACACGTCTGGAACAAACTCCCAGAAAGCCTGAGATCAGCTGAAATACTCAGTTTATTTAAATCGAGGTTGAAGACTCAAGCTACACATTTCGTTTGAAACGTTGTATTTAAAATGCCGATTTTTTTATAAAGTGAAAATGTGGAAAAAATGTGGAAAGTCATGACGCGTACCACCAGAGAGCGCTCGCGTACCACTGGTGGTATTATATTTGTTTTCTTTTTTTAATGATTAATAATAAGATGTTCTAGCTCTGCGTAGGGCTCTTTTGTAGACTATTAAACTATCTTTCCAGGCACAATGGGAGTCTGCAGATTTAAAGGAGTACCACCTCCTTTCCATTTTTCGTGCTTTTTATTATTATAGCAGGGAGCTGAGCTTTATGGTTAGAGACCCTCTTTCTCGGGGGAGCAACGGCATTCAGAGCTGAATGTAAAATATCTGCAGTATTGTTGATGAGGTAATCAATATCTCCTGGAGTAAATTACAGGTCATTGCCCTCAACTATTCTATCATATTCCACCATAGGGAGATGAGAGACAATGACCTCCTTAAATTTATTCACAGCATCTTCAGAAAGACATCTGCAGTAATGACACATTTTATTTTCTTTTGTAACACCACAAATGCTGAACTCGAATGTAATTAAATAGTGGTCCGAGACGAGAGAATTCAGCGGCGACACTAACAACTGATGAGTTTCTATTCCATAGGTGAGAACCAGATCCAGGATATGACTGAAGCAGTATTCTGCAGGAGACAAAGTAAGGCCAACGGTGTTGTAGAGTGAGAAGGATTATTCACAAGTTGAAAACATTTAAGACAGTTGTTCCCGGGAGTGGGTATCACAGCAAATTTACCCAGAAAAGTCAGACCGTGCAATGCGCAGAAAAGAAAAAGCAAAACAGAGCACCATCTCAGAGCCAACTGGCCTCACTAGGCATGTTAAATATTAAAGTCCATGACATCACAGTCAGAAGAAGCATGAACAAGCCTTCTTCTGTCCTTTACCCAGCTGGCTTTCTGCAGGAAGGTCCCCCCCTTTGATCCAGGTCCAGGTTTCTTTGCTCTTAAACTGGAGTTTTTCCTTGCTACTGGAGTTTTTAGTTACCACTGCTTATTGCCATTAATCTTTGCTCAGAGGTCATGCTCTGCTAGCTAGAGACAAGTTGTATTGTAATGGACACTATACAAATAATGTTTGAATTGAACTAAACTGAACAACTGCTTCTGAACAAACCACAAGACCTGGAACTGGACAACTTGCAGTCATTGAGTGGACCGTGAAGTGTTCTGGAAACAAATGTAAGGGACATCTGTCTGATGGTTAAGACTTGGCTGAAAGTGCATCATGTGACAGGACGGTGATCTCAAACGTAACAGCAAATCTAGTTCAGAATGACACAGAAAACAACCGAGTCAAAATCCAGACCTCGGCCTTATTGAAATGCTGTGGTGGGACCTTAAGAGAGCTGCGCATAAGTGACTGTCCAAAAGCTTTGATGAACTGATGCACATTTTGGACCAAAATTCCTCCACGAGTCATACAGGAAACTGCTACCGCTAACTGCTAAACTGCTAACCCTTTCTCTAACTTATTGCTGTTAAAGGTGAGTCAAGAAGCTTTAGCAGCAATTTGTTTTTCACGCTGTGTTTTTGCATTTTGTCTTAGTTTTAGTTCAATAAATAATGACACAATGCGATGTGTCATTGTGTTGTTGTTGATGTGTTGAGGTAAAGACCCGGTGAAGAGCCGGTTGCTTTGTCATTAAGTCCTGATGTATAAAAACTTGGAACTTTTCACACCATTGTATGTGAGTGTTTCCATCATTTTCCTGCACACTGACCCTGGACTGGTCCTTTCCTGTTACCACTCGAGCCGTAAGAAAAACACAAAATGTTGATGTTCCTCCATCATCTTTCACCTGTCAGGTTTTAACACGGTGCCAAAAATCAACTCACTTTTGGAAACACCCCCCTGGTGGTCATTCCAGGAGCTGCACTTCTGTGTTGACTTCAATCAGGAAAGCTGGAGCTGGAGTATAAAATGGCACATTTTCTCTCTCCCTGTGTTAGCTCATTTCCTTATCTAATGAAAGGCGGCGCTAGCCACCTAGCTGCAGCCTCATAGACTGTTGACCCACGTCCTACTATGTTTGTCTGTTTTTGTATGTTCTCTTGGACAAAGTATTGGAATGTAATTTCGTTGTGCTGGGATGCTGGCTCAATGACTAATAAAGTCTCCTTGATCCTTGATCCTTGCTGTAGATGGGAGTCCGAAGTTAATTTTGGCTGGTTTTTTCCAACAGTAGTTATGTGTAAAAGTAATTAAATGTTCCTTCTTTAATATGAGAAACGTTGCTTTCGCTGCTTTAAGCAGTCACACAGTAAAACAAGATCTTATTGGTTCGTGCATCATTGTTTGAGGACACAGCTGTTGAGATCAAGTTAACCTTCAGCTGCCGGTTAGACCACAGGTGCTAAAAACAGAAGGTATGTGACTTTCTTCCCCTGGACTCCCCCTGGGAGCAGCTACGCTGCAGTCCAGCTGCATCACAGTCCAGCTGCACCACAGTCCAGCTGCATCATGGTCCAGCTGCATCACAGTCCAGCTGCATCACGGTCCAGCTGCACCACAGTCCAGCTGCATCATGGTCCAGCTGCATCACAGTCCAGCTGCATCACGGTCCAGCTGCACCACAGTCCAGCTGCACCACGGTCCAGCTGCATCACAGTCCAGCTGCATCACGGTCCAGCTGCACCACATACCAGCTGCATCACAGTCCAGCTGCATCACGGTCCAGCTGCACCACAGTCCAGCTGCATCACGGTCCAGCTGCACCACATACCAGCTGCATCACAGTCCAGCTGCATCACGGTCCAGCTGCATCACAGTCCAGCTGCGCCACAGTCCAGCTGCACCACATACCAGCTGCATCACAGTCCAGCTGCATCATGGTCCAGCTGCATCACAGTCCAGCTGCATCACAGTCCAGCTGCATCACGGTCCAGCTGCACCACATACCAGCTGCATCACAGTCCAGCTGCATCACGGTCCAGCTGCACCACAGTCCAGCTGCATCACGGTCCAGCTGCACCACATACCAGCTGCATCACAGTCCAGCTGCATCATGGTCCAGCTGCATCACAGTCCAGCTGCATCACGGTCCAGCTGCACCACATACCAGCTGCATCACAGTCCAGCTGCATCACAGTCCAGCTGCACCACAGTCCAGCTGCATCACAGTCCAGCTGCATCACGGTCCAGCTGCACCACAGTCCAGCTGCATCACAGTCCAGCTGCATCACGGTCCAGCTGCACCACAGTCCAGCTGCACCACGGTCCAGCTGCATCACAGTCCAGCTGCATCACGGTCCAGCTGCACCACAGTCCAGCTGCACCACGGTCCAGCTGCATCATGCTCCAGCTGCATCACAGTCCAGCTGCATCACGGTCCAGCTGCACCACATACCAGCTGCGCCGCCGTCCAGCTGCACCACCGTCCAGCTGCATCATGCTCCAGCTGCATCACGGTCCAGCTGCACCACCTACCAGCTGCGCCGCCGTCCAGCTGCACCACCGTCCAGCTGCATCATGCTCCAGCTGCATCACAGTCCAGCTGCATCACGGTCCAGCTGCACCACAGTCCAGCTGCACCACGGTCCAGCTGCATCACAGTCCAGCTGCATCACGGTCCAGCTGCACCACAGTCCAGCTGCGCCGCCGTCCAGCTGCACCACCGTCCAGCTGCATCATGCTCCAGCTGCATCACGGTCCAGCTGCACCACATACCAGCTGCGCCGCCGTCCAGCTGCACCACCGTCCAGCTGCATCATGCTCCAGCTGCACCACAGTCCAGCTGCGCCGCCGTCCAGCTGCACCGCAGTCCAGCTCTACCCTCAGCAGGACAGAAGTACCTCAGAGTGCTGCCTGATTTGTGAGATCACATGGGAATCATTGTATTCATCTCATTTAAAAGAAGTCCTTTCTCCTCATATAAAAAGATTATGAGTTGTGTCACCGAAAAAAAGTGCCTTTTAAATTCTAAAGTGAACCTCTCCTCGGCGTGGTTGAAATCTCTTCTGAGACCCTCTGAAGTGTTTGCCTGCAGCCTCGGCAGGTGAACGTTATGTCGACGTACAAGAAGAGTCAGTTAAAACAGATTTGAAAGTCCATGTGTGTTTTTTTAAAATAAGAACAGTTGTGATGGAGTGGTGGAAGCTCTACTGTCTCAGTCGTGAAGACAGCTTATTTGTCAAATATAAAATGTAAATGTTTAATAGCGCAGGCAGCCAGGCGGGGTGTGATTTATGGCAATATAAATGTTGAATTATTTGGATTTTTATTTTTGCCTCAGCCCTCCAGGCATGCTCCTCCGTGACGAAGGCAGCATGTTTTTTGGCCCAGTGAATCGTCTGGATTTCCATCTCATTTGAGATTAGCGGAGAAGAGCTGTTTTGGATTAGCCGAGCCTCTCGCTCTCCCTCTGACACTCTCCGATAAGAGCCGCCGCCGTCGCTCAAACACACTCGTTCAGGAAAAAATGCCCTTTTTCTACATGCTTAAGACAGCTCTGTTCCTCTCTTGTTCAACGCTGACTCTTTGTGGAAGGGATTACTGCCACAGACTGTGGAGAACCTTTATCGAGCTGTCAAGGGAGGAGTGCTTTTTTCTGAGCATCACACAAGGGTTAGCGTCACATGACTTCTTCCCTGGTCTGTATATTAGCGAGCCAATACTTCCCGCTCAGTTGTGAGGACGGGTGGACAGTCCTTCGTCCAGCAATGTTTTGACATCAGTTTTGTCGAGAAGCACAGTTAGTCAATAAATGCCCAAACGAAGCCAGATCAATCCAGAGTCCGTTATTGATGGAACAGTCTTGACATCGTAGATGCTACGTCACTGTTCTTATGACATTTCAGCAGATATGTTGGGATTCATCTCTGTGTGTTTAAACTGAACCATAGTTAGCCTAAACCACTCGTCTGACAATGTCTGATTTAGTCTTAAATAACTGCAGGGGGAAAAAAGCATTACAGTGATTCCTCGCCACTTCACGGTTTAAGCACCGCGGTTTTAGTGCTTCGCCGATTTTTTTCAGAAATACATAATATAATTTAAAAAATTTTAGAAAATCGCGGAAACATCACAGGATTTTGTGCGCGTTCTCTCACAGTGAAGAAATGTTGTGAGCCAGCCTGGCCCCTTTAAGAAGGTGGCCTTATGGGTAATGGTGTGGCCTTATGGGTAATGTAGTGTGTGTGTCGTGGGACGGCAGAATGAAAACGGGGTTAGATGAAAAGTGTAGTGAGCATCAACAGCAGTCCAGCGTGTATAGATTTACATTCTCTGTTAACCGACAGGAGCCCAACAATACAACCTGTGTGATGTTACAAGTTCCTGCAGTGACAGAATAAAGTTCCTGTTCCATGCAGAGAAAACCAGACTTTTTCTTTTGTTGTTGTTAGCGTGTTAGCCGCTAATTACGAGCCAAAAATAGCACAACACCAGTGGTTTGTTTACTACGGTTCAGAGACCAGAGGCTGTGAAGGAAACAGAAAGACCACAGTTGAGCCTTTGTCTTGTTTCACTGCAGTGATTCGCTACTTTTTGGGGTTTTTAAACATATTTTAAACACATTATTGAGGCTCCAGTTTGCGGATTTTAATTGTCGCGGGGGGGCGTCGGTCCCCATTAACCACGAAAACTAAGGGATCACTGTACTGAAACAAGCTGTAGCTTTCCAAGCAGTTGACTTGTGTTAACACAACTGGGTACAATAACAAATCAATAACAAATTTTACTGCGCAATGTACAATGTATAATTGTGTACGTAACAAATAAAGATCTTGAATCAAGTGCTAAAAGTAAGAAATCTTACAAACAACAATGTGTAACATCTGGATAATCAACGAGGTTCAGTGTAGCGGTGAAGAAAACCTGCCAGTATACTGTACTAAAAAAAACCAAAAAAAACTTTTATTAAATGCACCTAAGGATGGAGGGCTGGAACTTTTATAATAACTTTCCATAGTAAGTTTACTCTTTAACACCAAAATGTACCATATTTGGTCCATGAACTTCCAAGATCTCAGTAACAAAAACAGAATCAAAACCTTTTTTTAGAAAATTCATGTATAAAGTTAAAAAAAAAAAAAAAAAAAGCAGAAATGGTCATTGTTGTGGTCAGTGACAAGCTATAAATACTTGATGTATAAAAAAAATAAAATGTATTTGTATACAATTTGTTTCAATGACAAACTTTTGAGATAAAAAATAATAATAATAACAATGATATTAACTAACAAAATTTTCTGTCTGTGGTTTCATCTGATTAAACTGGAAAGGTTTTGAAACATGACAGTTTCAAAACATTCCATGAGAATATAAAATTTAGCTGAAATCTGTTGGAATTAAGAGAAAATGTGGGGTAATTTATCTCAAATTACTAAAAACTAGTAGATGAACAGACGAGCACCCCTCAGTCAGCTTGATAAATCAAACTGTAAACTATGTTCATTCATGAGAGCAGAAACCTGGCAGCAGTATAACGTCACAGTGATGAGCGCCGCGCTAGCTGGGAACGGTTTGAGCGCCACCAGCTGGTAAACCAAGCTAAAACACATCACGTGCACATGCCAGCCAGCTTCCAGGTCTGATCGCTCCACTCACTTGCAACATGGCGACCAGTCGTAGGAGGAAAAAGAGGTTTAAAAAGTGCTCTTCATAAGACTTATGGGTGATGTCACACGATGTTTGTCCAGTTCTTCTTATGCACTCAGTGGTTATAAAAAGCCAGAAAATATTGAAACAAAAATCACATAAGAAAAAAAAATCCTAAACAAAGAGTGGACCGATGATTCTAACCTGCAACCTCCTCTGAGACAAATCTGTTTTCTTATTTGCTTGTGGGAACTACAAATCCCTTGAATCACATGCGCAAATTTACTAGTGGATGGCTGCATTACTGCCACTAAAATCAAAATGTGCTAATATTTTCCATGAAATGGTAAAATGACTCAGTTTCAACATCTAATCTGTTCTTTATGTTTTATTGGAAAAAAAATATGGGTTCATGAGATTTGTAAATTATTGCATTGTTTTTCATTTACGTGTGGCACAGCGTTCCGACTTTTTTGGAACTGAGGTTGTACACTCGCAAACAAGCTAAAGTATAAACCTTTACTGTGCAACAAAGAAGCCTTATGTCAACTTTGTCCAGAGGTGACATTTCTGAACTCTGAGGCATCTGGGAGGAACCATCACACAGTGGAAACGTGTGTTGCACGAACCGAGGAGTACCACAAGGCTCTCAACGAGGACCTTTGCTTCTTTAATTCTACATGCTTTCACTAAGCAAGATCTTGTATTAATTATTACAGATTCAACTATAAGCAGAAAAAACTCTGATTTGTGTCCCCAATCAGCATTTCAGACCTTTTTTTTGTCCATGTACAACAGACCAAAGAGTGAAAGTCCGTGACTGTGATGTTATGGGGTTGTATCAGTGTCCTTGGCGAAGCTCATTTTCACTCTTGTGATGGGACTATTATTGCAGAAAAGTACACTTAGATTTTAGAGCAACATACACAACATCAATTTTCAAGATCAAATCGTTTCCAGCGATGCAAATTCATGTATCGTCAAGATAAAACCACAATCTGGTCACATTACAAAGACTGAGGAAGGAGAGGGTTCGGGTTCTGGACTGGGCTTCCTCCGGTCCTGACCCGTCCCCAGTAGAGAACCAAACATGACGGCACCGTACTGCTGAACACTTTACGACTTGTTTGTGGGAAGAAAAGGACAAAATAACACCTAAAACGTTTCATCAGTTTGTATCCTGAACACCAAAGTGTTGAGAAGGAACGGCGGCATTACAAAGTGCTGAAAAATGGACTATCCCAACTTTTTTGGAGCTGCGAGTCTGAAATGTAAAAATCGATGTATAAAAACAAATAAGATGAAGTTGGTGAGAACAAGCATGAAATGTCTTTCTTTTTGCTGTCAATAAAGAAATAAAAGTAAAAGAAAATTGCATTTTCCATATCATCCAAACCTTTTCTGACTTCGGTATATCAACAGCCTCAGTCATTGATCTTGTTATTCATCTTAATAAGTAAATGTCATTGTTGAGAGGCTGTTCATAAACAGGTATATGGAAGAAGAAATGGGTTAAAGAGGAGTGTGATAAATAAATAAAATAGGGGAAAATGGTACATTATACTTGCTTAAGATATGTTTAGATATTTATATGAATATTTATGTAGTATATATTGTATGTTGGGAGGGATAGTTGTAGTTATGTAATACATGTTGTATATTTTTATGTATATAGCACATATATTTATTTATAGGGATATTGATGTAGTTTATATAGTGTATATTTATATAGATGTATATAATATATTGTATTTTCTATATATCGATATGGATATTTGTGTATTGTATTTTCTGGATATTGATATGATATTTATGTAGTGTTTGTATTTTCTATATACTTGTATGGATAATTGTGTAGTAATAGGCATGTTTACGTAGTGTTTATGTGGACTGTATTTATATGGATATTGTGTAGATATAGTAATGGCGATGGTGTAAATTCATAGAGTTATAAAGGGTAGGAACTAAGAAAATGTGTGGACTTCTTCCTACTCCTTTTTCAAGCTTATGTGTATATGAAGATGTGACTGTTTGTTTGGGTTTTTTTTTGTTGTTTTTGTATTTTATGTTTTTTTATGTACATGTTTGTTTGAAATAAATTCAATTCAATTCAATTCAAAACTTGACGTGTGGACAGAATGAAAACCTTGTTGAAGATAATTATTGTGGTCCTGATAAAATAAAAGCATTACTTTCAACAATTTTTACAAAGACACAAATGTAGTTGCCTTTCTTGTTAAAAATAAGGCAGTTCGTGTAACGAACTGCCTTCAAAAGATACCTGCGACTCCAGATCTCCAGATTCCTTCTAATATTAAATGTGAATAAGATCAGTGGCTGATGATAAAGGGAGTTTTCAAATGTCAGCAGGAAGCAGCTGTCAATCACCTCGGTGGAAAATCTCAACAGCAATCAGCTTTTGAAAGAGGAAATTATTAACACATGACAAAAAAGCCACTCAGGCTGCAAACAAGGAAACTAGCTGTGTGTATGTGTGTGTGTATGTGTGTGTATGTGTGTGTGCTTGAGTGTGTAGCAGCCATGATGGCGGCAGTAAAGCTCCATAGTTCCTGAATACATTTCACTGCCTTCCTGGTTGAACAAAGTTTATCTAGACCTAACATAACTCTTCAAGGTACACCAACAATGCTGATAATGTTTTACAGAAAGCTTAGTTCTGGACTGGCTGAGTCCAGGATAAAGTCTGTGTAAAGAGAACTGGACAAACCCTTCTGTGATGTCACCCATAGGTTTCTGAAGAGTGGTTCTGAAGTCCATCTGTGGACGCTCTGGTCATCGCCATTGTGGTATGAGTTGACCCCACTGAACTAAATGCTAATTTATCACATTAAAAATTTATCAAAATAACCCCCCAAAAAAAAGCTACAAAGGTAAGCCGTTTCTCAAGAAAATAAACATGAATTAGTTTAATTTTACCTTAGTGGCCATCCTTGTCTTTGTCACAGGTGACATCACAAGAATGGTTGAAATCTATTTCATTTATATTATTTATTTATTATTATTATTATATACCTTTATTTAAACTCGGAGATCTTGAGGTGACCTCATTTACAATGCAGCCGAGTGAAACACAATAACAACAATTAAGGCACTTAGACACAAAAAAAATGCCAAAAGAAACTTACATAAAAGCAACGACAAGAATTTAAAACACAGTAAAATTACAATTAAAATTAAAAAATAAATCATGAATAATTAAAAATTTTCTATAGTTAAAATGTAGTTATTAGAACAATAATAGGTAAAACAGGAACATAGAAGTATTGATACATTAAAGATTTAAATTGCCCTATTTGGTTTAATGGATGGAGGGCTATTCGGACACTGAGCTAAGATGTATCTGTTTTGTCTTCGAAATCTGTACTTTAAAACGGACTAGTGTGGATATAGCAGCGCTACGTTAATGACTCTGCAATCGATGTCCTGTATTTGAGAATTCCTCTCATTTGTTTCCATCCATATAAACTAACATTAAACATGACAGGCCACACCCACTGAAGCCGTCTGAAAACAGATCCCGATCCACGTACGACCAAACGAGTGACGTCACATCTGGGATTCTTTCAAGATGGGTTCAACTTCGTGGAAAAAATGTGAAATACATTAAAATTTTTTAGACAAACCATAAAACCATATTTAACCAAACATCAAAAACAAACAAAAAATTAGGAAATAGGCAGAATGGGTGAGGGGGGCGCTGTGGAGCAAGGAAGATGTAGGATGAGTTTCACAGTGGCTCTGTCACTTTTCATATACCTTTTGCGCTATTTTTTGCATTTTGCCAGTTTTAAACGCAAACATTGCTGCGCTAATACTCTTACATATGTTATTTATATCCAATCTTATCCATAGTGTCAGTGACTTCTCCACTACGGACCAGAGCTCGCTAGCCACCTATTAGCCCACCTCGTTGTCTACCAATATATACGGCCCTGGATATTTATTTTCTTAACGTCACTTTATCAATTATATTAATACAGTGGTGAGCAAACTGTGGTACGTGTACCAGCGGTGGTACGCCAGCGCTCTCTGGTGGTACGTGGGGAAACGTCATGACTTTCCACATTTTTTCCACATTTTCACTTTTTAAAAAAATCTGAAACATACAATGCCTTATAAATATAACTTTTCAAACAAAACGTGTAGCTTGAGATAATTTAAATTGTGTCTTTAAAAAAAATATTTGTTGCATATTCAGTTGCAGTGCAGATGTAGCAACTTTTGAGTGTCTTTATTTTTCTCTGTATGAGAGTATGAATATGTGAGAATTGTTGGACAGAGTTGTAAATGTCTGATTCAGTAAAGTAACAATTCAGGTAATAAATAACCACAATAAGAAATAAACATCTCTTCTGTGTATTTAAAGGCATATATGGCTATATTTTAAACAATTTGTCATCATGGTGTCATCAGTGTGCCTCAATGCTACTTCAGCATTTGAAGGAGGTTGTTTGAAATATGTGATTGGTTGAAAAATCAGCATTAGCTATAAATCAGCATTAGCTATAAATCAGCATTAGCTATAACATTGAAACCATGTTAAACTGCATCATCCCTACTAGAATAAAATTCTATTGTAACATCTTCCTAATGAGCGCCCCTGGTGCTGGACAGATGAAACAGAGTTTATTTAAGTCATTTTATGTCACACACAAACTCCTGGTACAACATCCACATGCGGCACAAAAAAAAAAAAAACAAATGGGGAAAAGCACAGATGTAGGACGAGCTGGAAATAATAAATAACAGCTGGACAGTGTGCTTCAACTGTCAATCAAACTGATAAAATCCAACCCTCCACCCCACCTGCTCAATGATTTACCTCCAATTTAAATTTAAGAGAAAAAACTAGGGCTGGGCAAGTTAACACATTATTATCACATTAACTCATTAATTTATTAACGCCGACATTTATTTTATCGCGCATTAACGCATGCTGCTCACATGCTTCTGTTTTGAAAAATCTGTTACTGGCTGCTGCCAAACCAGAAGAGAGTTGGTGGAAAAACATGCAGAAAAGATAAAACAGACATGGAGACGGTAAAGTTTCTTAACTTTAACGTTGATATTTTCATTTTAAAGTTCTCCCAGACGGAGGATTCAACAGAAACAAGGTTATTTGTAACAACTGACAAGTTGAACTCCCCGTTAAAAGTTCTGCTGTTACTTTAGAAATAACCCGTTTTAATGTTATGATTGTGACTCAAGATTTTGTTTGTAGACTTTTTTTATTTTTCATAAAAAAGAGGATGACATTAATGCCCTGGCAGTGGCAATAAGCTTTATTTTATATTTTTTAAGATGAGATTTAGACTAAACATGTGTTACTGACAAGTGCTGATGTTAAAAGTGTTTGAACAACAAATGTTATGGCACTTTAGTTCATATGGCAGCAGAACATTTAAATAAAAGTGACCTTTACACTACTTTTGAATTCATTATTTGATTTTGCGAATACAATGCGATTAATCACGATTAAATATTTTAATCATAACCCAGCCCTAGAAAGCACAACTTTTATAGTAGACGGTCAGTGGAGAACATTACAATACATTTTCCTTTTGTAACGTTTCCCCAGAATTCTCATTGTATGCTTTTTTTGTTTTATTTTGTTTTTTTAACTATATCTTTTAGGTATGCATATGGTTAACCGTTTAACCGTTAACCGATAACAGTAACTCTAACCGATTAATACTAACGGTCAATTTAGCTTTAAAGCTACGTAATTCAATCAACTCATGGGGGCGTGTCGACAGGTGCAACAGGCCTCTGATTCGTCAATTCTACATCCGCGTAGAAAAGAGCGCGTCATCGAAAAAAAATGAGGAAGTACCCACATCTGTACAATTCTGGTTCTGAACACTACAAAAGACAGCACATATTCTAGTAATTCATGGAGGGAGATAGCGATGAATGTGGGTCTGGATGGATCGGCCGAGACGGTGAGGAAGTGGAAAAACGCAAGAGATACGTTTAGTAAGTTTAGCTAGTTCGTGATTGTCGCTCTCGCGTTGTGGCGTGGAATAACATAGCGGAGACCGCGCTAGCATAAATCAAAAGTGACGGCGGCATCTCTGCGACAAGCTGACGGCGACACATTGACACGAGAGTATACACGGGGAAGTGTTCGCATGCGTCCACGACAACGCGCGCAACATCGCAGCAGCTAACCCTCCCGGACTTATCGGTTAACGGTTATTAATCGTTAAAGGGTTAACGGTCATAAAAAAAATCCAAAATGTGCACCTCTAATATCTTTCATCACTGAATATTTTGATTTGAAACTTTAAACTTTGCAGTAAAAGATATATAGAGAAAAAAATTGGTCTTTGTCCAAAAACCTCACCGAGGGCACTCCAAGTATTGATCTGTGCTTCCAACCGTCTACAGAGATATTCTCCTGTTTTCTTTTGGTGAACAAACTCGTCCATATCTAATCTATTTGTAATGGATTTCTCATGGAGCGAGATTAGCAACTCCCTCTTTCTCTGGTGTGACATGTCCAACGACAGGATGTTAGGATCCTCAGTAGCGTAGAGGAGGAGCTCAAAGACACGCCCATTACTCAGGCTGTTACGTACAATTTATGCAACTCAGCTTCCTTGTACTCTTGTGGATGTTTACATACAGTTGACACGTATGTTTCATGTTTGAATTTCTTGAGGAACATTGATTTTGCAACAAGAATATAATTCTTAAGTGAATACTGTTCACTTAAGCTGTTTATACTGCTCATTTAAGCTCTTTATACTGTTCACTAAAGCTGCTATACTGTACATACGCTTCATTTAAGCTGGTTATACTCATAGTGCGAATTACGGGGGGGTTTGGGGGGGTTTGACCCCCCCAATTACAACTTCGAACCCCCCCTAAAGAAGGGACAAATTGTCATTTTTGTCATCTCTAAAAAAAAAGAAAATGTTGACCCCCCCCCTGGGACAATTGCCATTGTATAATTCACACTCTGGTTATACTGTTCCATCAAGCTGCTACACTGTACATACTCTTCACTTAAGCTGGTTATACTAAACTGTATATACTGTTCACACTGTCTATACCAGTCCTTCTCAAATAGTGGGGCGCGACCCCTTGGGGGGGCGCGTGTGACCCAAAGGGACATGTTTTTTTTTTGTTGTTGTTTTTTTTGCCGTACTGGAATAAAGTGTAATTGCACACATACTCCAGTAGGGGGCAGTGGCGCTCTCATTGTCCCAGTGGGTTCAGGGAGTATTAGCTGTATTGTGTCGGGTTTTTTGCACGGACATGTGTGCACGCAGCACAGAGCAGGAGAAATGAAGTGACACCACTCAAGAGACACCAGGGAAAAATATTTAACAGGGATGAAAACAAAGACGGAGATAATGAGACAAACGAAAGTCTCCAGAAAGTTAAGACGAGGAAATATGACAAATCTGATGTAGCGCTACGGTGGGATTGATGCACTTTAAATCTTTACAGACTAAAATTCTATTTTAATAAAGCTAATCTTTGTTATAAGTTGATCTATATATTTTTTTTGTTTTCCTTAATGTTAATAAGGATACACTGTTATGCAGAGGTGGACTAACAATAATTTTATAGACAAATGATACTATTTATACTCACAGTGGGGGGGGGGGGGGGGGGGGCGAAATGTTTTCTTCTTCCTGGGGGGGGGGGGGGGGCGCAGCAGAAAATAATTGAGAAGCGCTTGTCTATACTGTCCATATGGCAAATTTTAGTATTTAAGATAGTCCTCAGTACTTATGTCGTATGTCCTACTTGTTTAGTTTTTTACTTTATTACTTATTACCCTGATGCATCATGTATAGCATATCTGACAATAAAGTTGACTTGACTTGACTTGATAATTCTTCAGATTCTTATAATGTCGCAGAGGAGTGATCAGAGGCTACAACAATGAGTTCAGAAATGAACAATCAGGACCGTTTAGTGTCTGAGAGGCGGCGCCGCTCGGATCGGCCTGTTGTCAACGACCTACAGTTGAGAGCGCCGGACTTTCATCAGGGTTCTTACTCATCAGTCTCCTCTTGTGAAGCATCCTCAAAGGAAACACTGCACTCACTCATCCCTGCACATCTCTTTTAAAGACTCCAGTGACGCCCCAACAACCTCACAATCAGTGCACGTGACTCAGACCAGCCTTTATCAACCGGGGTGTCGTCAAAAAAATGACCTTTTCTGACATTTCATATAGAGCGGTACCTCTACTTACGAACGTTTCTACATACGAAATTTTCAGGTTACGAAACGCCTCAACGGGAAAATATTGCCTCTCGTTACGAAAGAAATTTCAGGATATAAAAGTCATAAATCCAGTAGCGCTGCTACTCGCAGCTCCCAGAGTTTACTGAACGTAAACATAGCTGTCGGCTCTGTGTCTCGGTTTGAAAGCGGTGCGTCCCAGCTGCTCTGCCATTGGCTATCGCTTAGCATCTTCCTAGCATCCCATTGGCTATCGCTTAGCATCTTCCTGGCATCCCATTGGCTAAGAGGGCCCCTTGTCTGTATGAGCGTAACCCAGCAACCAGGTAAACAAACAATTTTTACCTCCACCAAGGAGGTTATGTTAATCTGTTTGTCTGTGTTCTAGATAACTCAAAAAGTTCTGGATGGATTTTGATGAAATTTTCAGGAGTTGTCAGAAATGTGAAAAGGAAGAACTGATTTCATTTTGGTTCTGATCCAGAAGAAATCCTGGATTCTGGATTTTCGATAATTGTTGCGTTTGTGGAGGTCTGCGCTCTCTGAGTGCTTTTTTTAGTTCTAAAATGTATTTCTTACAGGTTTTATGTCATTTCATGTATTATTTATAATTTATTTTAAAAAAATATGTCTGAATTTTGGGGGGCTTGGAACGGATTAGAACATTTACATGGAAAACGCGTTTCTACTTACGAAATTTTCAGATTAAGAAACTACTTCCAGAACCAATTAATTTCATAAATAGAGGTACCACTGTATAAATATACGAATGCACACATAAATACATACTTTTTGCCTATAAATGAATGAATAAATAAATAAATAAGACACATAATTGTACATGAAATGAATAATAAAAATATGTCTCACATGTCCATTTCCCAACGTTAACAACGTCAGTACGGGGTCAGCGTAAGGTCAACATGACTGCCCAGTTAGCTTACGTCATAATATCATTTAACCGCTGGAATTTTATTTCACAGATAGCAAAGAGAACTTTTTAGCAGCATCATGGATGGTTTTCTAAAAAGGAACGGAACATCACAGAGGAGCCGACTTCTTCATCAAGCCTTCATCCACCAGCTCTGAATCTGCTCCATAGCTACCAAAGCTAGCTGCTAGCGATAAGGCTAAAAAGAGGCAATACAAGGATGATGGATGGAAGCAAGCACATCACGGATGAAGAGAAGCTTTCCTGCTGAGGCCTACTCTGGTGCAGTTATCCTGTTCAGGTTAGTTAAACTAAATAAACGGGACGTACGCATTTACAGTCGGAGCTTTGGATTATATTTTACTCTGGGGCGTCGTGAGATTTTATTCACTTTTGAAAGGTGTCGTGACTGAAAAAAGGTTGAGAAAGGCTGACTTAGACTTTAAAAGTGTATTTGCTGGTTTCAAAACACCAAGCACTCAAGACACATGCCAACATGCTAGCGGTATCTTAGCCACAGAAAAGAGCACCGCGTTGGGAAGTTAGCGAGTTTTGGCTGGAATGGTGCATCATTGTTTAAATCGCTAACAGCGGCTGAAACCGTCAAGAGGCCGGTCTGCTCCCTGCTGAGCAGAGGGGAAGAGCAGCGGTGCTCGTGGAGGGTACGGTGGAAGTAACTGTTAGCATGCTATGCTAGCAGCAGCATCGTTGGCAGCGGAAGCAGCTCTGGCCTTTCTTACACACTTCAAAACTAGATTCAGCACAGTAAATTTCCATCATTTTAAGCGTAATCCCAGACTGTGAGCCTTTTGTTAGCTGGAAGCAAATTAAACTTAAAGTTATTTCCAACAATAATTTTATAATAGACTGAAAGATTGACTTCTTCCTGGTGGCAGAGCTCCATCAGAGTATAACAGAGCACTTTTGGACAAATCTGCAATGAAGCGTGCAGGATGTTGTGAACACGGCCAGTTAGGGTTAGTAATGTTACCGGGCCTGAAAGGGCTTTCAGTAAGCTGAATAAATTCACAAAAATAAATAAACTACGTCCTACTACTATGTCCCAGAACAGACTTAACAGTCATACATATTTGGCATTTAGTGTGAACGAACTGCAGCATTAGAAGTATCAGGCACCGCTGGCTTTAAAGTTTCAGTCTAAAGATTTCTACTCTTTTTTTTTTTTTTATATATAACTTTGTTGCTTTATTATGTTGCCCACTGCTTCATTTATAATTAAGTTAATTTTTACAATGTTAATATAAGCAGCTTTACATGGATATTTTTCAGATGTTATTTACTCGGTGTTGATTCAAAATATCAACCTTCTTTGATTGTGGATATTAAATCTATTAATAATTGATGTGATGGAATCATTTTAATGGCCATAGCTCCTGCTGAGAAAATATCACATATTATTTTCACTCTTCTGATTATTTATTGTAAATTTTCTCACATTTGAAGCTGGTTTCAGTGAAGGAAGTGTGGTAAAGCTGCTTGAGGTCCCGGGACTCGTATTAGTGGGTTTGCGTACTTTCCCCCGAAGGAAAGGATTTTCCTCCTTACCCAGGTACCTGTGAATACCTAAGCACCTGTTTTTAATGTGTAACCATGACTACCGGTGAAGCAGGAAGGTGAAACGTCCTCCCACCATCCAGGCTCAGATCAGACTGGAACATTTAAGAGTTTAGGAGCGTAGCTGCACAAAAACGACTTGTTTTTCACATAAAGCAAAAGAATCAGTTAAAGCATGCAATGCTTTTTGAGCCTTGAAAATAAAACATTTATTGATTGTGTGTGACAGTTAAAGCAAAAATGCCAAATTGTAATAATTTCAAAAAGGCAGTCTGGCTCACAACAAACTACAGCGTTGTGCACCTTATATCCACAATCAGTGCGTTTACATGGGAAGTTTAATTCCTCTTTAATTCAGAATTAAAGTTAAAGCCGAATAAAAGTTACCATGTAAACACCCAATTCCATCTGAAAATGTCAATTCCGAATTAAACTTAATTCCGAAGTAAATGGCTGGTTTATTCTGATTTAAAATCTGAATAAAATAATTCCGCGGTCATGTAAACACTCATTCCTGTTTAAATTAATTCCCGTCTTTCTGCGCATGCTAGTTCTCTTGCCCGTCTGTCGCGATGACGCTTATATTCCGCGCTGGGCTTGTTTTCAAAACAAAGTTTCAAGATGGCGGCACGCAGTAAACGGTGTTCAAGAGCAGAGACGATTTATTTAATAAAGAGCTTGGAGGAACTGGAAATAATTAAAAGAACAGATGGCAGGAAACATAAAAATTGTGAGCTTTTCAAAGTTGTAGCGGCCAGGTTAAATGAAGGAGGTTTCACAGATAGAGACGCCACCCAGGTCAAAAATAAGTGGAATGTTGTTGCTAACCGAGTTAGCTAAGTTTGTTTTCTTCCGGTAGATGTAAAGACGCCCCCCCCATCCAATCAGAACCCTTCCCAACCCCCAGACCTAAAGCAGAGTTGGATAAAGCCGAACAAACGTGTTTTCTATGTAAACCTCAATTTGGAATTACTATTTCCATGTAAACTCGAAGGAAAATAGTTTAATTCGGAATTATTTAATTCCTAATTATTAATTCAGAATTAAAAAACCTCATGTAACTGCAGCCAATGTCGGTATTCTGGAGTACCTCTGAATTGTCTTCTTTCCAACAACAGCCCAACATTTTATTGATCTTACTCCTGTTTTGGGGGGGGGGGGGAGGGGGGGGGGGGGGGGTTGGTACATAATTACATTCTGCTCTGCTGTTCTTCCACCTCGGCGCCACTTGATTCCTCATTTTTGTCACGTGATGTGGAAAGCCTTTGGAGAAGCACACACGAGTGGGTAATTGCTCTCGTCTTTGATTAGCTCTCATCGTGAGCGACCTGTTCAATAGCCATTATATGCAGACGCTCCTCTGGTCGCTGTTTAATGGGCCCTTCTCCCAGTTTTCATTTTCAGTCCAAGCTGCCGCAGCTGTTAAGCTCTCAAAGACGAAGCGTTGACACGTCGCTGCAGCAGAGAGTCCTTTCAGAGCCCCGATCGATCGATCAGCGGCAGCAAATGTCTTCTTTAAACACCACTTTGTTCTCTCTGAGCAGCTGAACTCGCCAAGATCTTTTCGAAAGTAAATTATCAGTCATTATAGGCTCAAAAAAAAAAAAAAGAAAGGCTGAGCAATTTTGTGGCAGACATCCCAGCAGCTCAAACGTGAGCTGCAGAAATTACTAAATTGCTCAAAAATGTCCAGATTATCTCACCACGTTGACCGAACATGTGCAGCTGCCTTTGCATGCGAGACTGAAATACAGAATCTCCTTAAATTAACAAGTGCAAAACCTCCATCTATTTAATTTAAGGAAAGTCACGTGACCTCTTAAAATGCATTGTTCTGCACCTGCAGCTGAAGGTTAGCTTGATCTCATCGCTGTATCCTCAAGAAACTGTCACATCAACGACCAGAGGTTTCTGTTTCTGAGTGTTTGCTTCAACCTGTACCAGGTAGATTTAATGATAGAACAGAACATCAGCCACGGGTGTCTGAAGAGTAGCTTTTAAGCCTGATATCAGAGCTGCAGGTGAACAAAGTCCTCCATCCTGGTTTAATTCAAAAATGAGCAAATGTCTGGAGAAAACAAGCCTGGAAGTTAGATTTTAGCTTAGCTCATGCTAACCTAGGATCCTAACTAATGTCACCTTACAAAAAAGCATGCGCTTTAATGCTGATTCTGATCATCCTTGATATGATTTAGATCATGTCAAGATGGAGAGCGTTAAAATTAATTTGTTTTAAGCCTATTCAGTGGTTTTCACTGAACCTTTGCTCTTGTTTCATTTAGCTTCATGCTACGTCTTTGAGGATGAACAGTAAGATAACGTGACTGGATGAAACCTCTTTATTCTATCAGTTTGCATCAGATACACGCCTGAACCAACATTCACACACATTGTTGATCTTATTCCAAGAAAACGACGTGGACAGTTGATCGCTGCCCACCTACATCCGGTCCCGTACGAGTCCAACCTCTGTGTGGGGAAGGCCCGGCCCAAGAAGATAACTGGGAACCGATTCTGGAAACGATGCTCGTTCTGACTGAGACCAGCGCCGCCTTGCTTTGCTTGTGACCATAATAAATGCTCAGTTTCGAAACCAAAGAATTCTTTGGTCTGTTCTCGAGCTCCAACAAAAGAATCGGGCTAACACCCAAAAAAAAAAAAAAAAAATTCACCTTCAGATTCAAATTCAATTCAAATTCAATTCAAATATACTTTATTAATCCCCCAAGGTGGAAATTCAGGTTTCAGTACACCAGTCTGGTGTTCTAGAGGAGCTGCTAGCGTCCAGCGCTCCTTTTCATGCCAGGTCCTGTGGTCCGAGTGCTAACTCCAGTAAACAGCCGTTAACAGCCGTTAAAACAGTTAACATCCGTTAAAACAGTTAATAGCCGTTAAAACAGTTAACAGCCGTTAAAACAGTTAACAGCCGTTAAAACAGCTAACAGCCATTAGAACCAGTATATCTCCATAATGATGACCAGTGAGATATCTCCAGGTCAGAGGAGGAAACACCGATGAACCAAACCGTCTCCTCTGGGAAGACTGAGCTCCATTCAGTCCGGCGAGCGACGGAGCCGACCGTCCCAGAGCCCGGTTCATCACGCGGACCGGACCAGGCCGTTGTCGTCTCCCCCGGCGGTGCTGGGCCCCACCAGGTCACCAGACGGCCCCTGCCAGGTCAGCTGACCCATCCGGCGTGTAGACTGCTGGATGGGGGCAGCATGCCGCCGCCGCCGCTACGTCGGGGGCTCCCGTCCCGGCTCCGTGACGCTGCAGCCCGGATCCAGTGGCGGTGGTTGCCGCGGGTAGCAGTTCAGGGCTACTTAGCTTAGCTTTCCCGAACCGTCCTCCAGCAACACCGTCCATGTCCGCGGCGGCAGGTCTCCACCAGCCGCAAGAGGACCGATCCGCCCCCTGCAGACAGTATGTAGACATCCGACCGCAGATCACCACAAACCGGGGACAAACTGGACCATCCAGCGTCCAGCGAGGCAGGGATAAGTCCCGGAGCAGCAGCGAGAAGCCTCCATGTCAGGCGTCGTCCGGGCAACAGATGAAGAGTTGCTCAGTTTTACGAGCTTGTAAAGATTCCACTGTTAGGATTTTAGAATTAGAATTAACTCAGAATAATTAAAACTAAAACTTTATGACGGGAAGGGATGCTGTCTTCATTTGTGACCAGCTCAGGTTTACGACTTAATTACTGTAACATCCTCCCGACCCCCACCAACAGTTTGCAACCCCCGGAAAAACAGTTTATTTATTAACCCAGACTGTGAGACTGGTGACCATCTGGATTTTGAGGACAAAGAGCCATAAAACCCAGGAGAACAGGATCCACCTTCTCTGGATCCTTAAAAGATGGACAGAATCGGACTTCAAGTGTGCATTCCTGGCATCTCCTCGTGGTGTCAAGAAGTGTACCATCGGCCGATTAAAATATTCTGCATGGCATAATAATTCTTTGTATTCATGATTGTATTAAACTCTTTGATTGACCTTTGTTTCTCGTCTTGTCATTTAGGCACCAGATAAAAAGAACACGGAGAGATACTTTCACCACTCAGAAAATCTTTCCAGGGCTTGTTTTTCTTCTTTTGACATCAGTGACGCGTTTGTGCGGCGGTTAGCATGCTGGGGTTCTCTTGGGTTAACACACCAGCCAGTGATGGCGCTGTAACGTTTCTACCTCATTGTTCCTGTGGGACAGAGACAGATGTCCGTCCTCAGTTTCTGAGTCGCTGATGCAGCCGCGAAGTCGCTGCAGCTCCAGAGACACCTGGTCCACCTTAGCAACAGGTCCACCTTAGCAACAGGCCTCCACCTGGCAGGTGGAGGCTTTGAAGCTAAACTGAGCGACGCCCGGTGTCTCCAGCTCCAACCGCTGTGGCTGAAAACTCTGCGGTGTTTCTTGTTTGGGTTGTTTGTTCTGTTTTGCCGGACCACCGCTGTCACGGCCCGCTGTCACCATCCCCATGACGGACTGATTTTCTCCTCTCCAGTTAGCAGCCATCCTGGTGTCGCTGTTACTCCAGAGGTGCTACAGCTGCAGGATGAATAGCTGCGGCGCTCCACCTCACAGGACCCAGCAGGGCGGGAAACAGGCCATACGGGACAAACTGGCCGTGTGAATGGGGACGGGTACGCTCTCCTGAACAGCCTGTCGGTGAATCGATTCCCATGACAAATAGCGCATAAACCCACAACATTCTCTTTTCTGACGCGTTCAATCCACGTGGGGTTTTGCAGCGTTTACTGCAGAGGACGTCATCGGTCCAGCGCTCTGATGTAGTCAGACGGATATTTAGTTTTCTTTGTCAAAATGCATTTTTTTTAGAAATATTTCTGTTGCTCCCTTCAGGTTAAGTGTTTGTTGATTAACATCAATATTTTTACAGTCATTCATTTGTAAACCTGAGAGTATTTAATGTCTAAAAAATAAAATAAAAAATTGATAGCTTTAGCATTTGTTCTACAACAGCTATTACTTTTTCTTCTCTTTGTCTCGAATGAAACCACTTCAGCTTCGTTACCAGTAGCCGTCACTATAGCAACCGGGCTAATTGAGCATGTTTACCTGCGTGTGTGTGCTAACGAGACGCAGCTAATCAGAAAGTGTAAATGGAGTCGTTACAACAGTCGATCATCTGTTTTCTTCCTGTTTGCCATCTCACACAGCGATAATCGTGAACCTCCCACTGACCCCCCCCCCCCCCCCCCCCCCCCCACTGGACCCCCGCATTTTCAGAAATGACTCCCCCTGCTCTCGTTTAATTCGCGCTCGGTTCGGTTATCCGTGCTGAGAGCTCAGCTCGTCCCGGCACGCCGCTGGAGGGAAAAGACGCTTTGAAGTAACTGATTTGTTTTCTTCAGAAGCACCAGCTGAGACCAGAAGCATCAGACGTGTTTCAGGTTTTACGTCCAGCTGCGACGCTACAACAGCACACGTGAAGTAGCAGCTTTACACGTCTTCAAGCAAGAAACCCAAACTTAACCTGACTCTGTTGTGTAAAAATCATCCGGTAAATTCTCTTTAGACACGATCTGAAAAAGGACTTTTAAAGCAGGTGGATCAACATCACCAGTCAGTTAACTACAACCAGGCGGGTTAACAGAGCGAGACCCCTGGTGGCTCACCTGAGCTCACCTGTGTCCTTCAGGTTGGTCACTATTCCAACAGCTCCTTCAGATCGCTGCACTCTGTAGTACAGATATAAATGTCAACTGAGCAAATGAAAGAGATCTCACATGAGTTGGAACTGATGAATGTTGAAAGACAATGGATCCATCTTTCTTAGGGCTGCAAGATAACTATCAGACCGATAACTATCAGACCGATAACAGGAAATTATGACGTCATCCCGATAACTCCGATATCACGACGAATAGCCCCGATAACATTTATATTTCTGTCAACACAGCAGTGTCTCGCTCCCTCTGAGCCTTGAATGACCAGCAGTGAATGTTATGTTCAAGCAACGTCGGCATAATCAGAAAAACGATTACTCAATCAGGAAAATCAAGAATAACCCCTCATGCCAGAAAACAACTCGTTAACTCGTCATAATTTTAGTAGTTGCTGACTTTAATTGATATTCGCAGTATTTCCCCACAAGTTACACATAAAAAAAAAAAAATAGAAAAGGCTGAAAGAACGACTAGCAAACGAGGGAATGGAGGAATTTACGTTCCACCTTGAATGCAGCCTGCAGCACAGCGCTGATCACAACAAACATGGCGGCGTGGAACTTGGTTAAAGTTTCAGAAGAAGATAGTTTGGTGGTTATTTGTGACGAATCCTCCGAGTGAATTCTACGAGGAGGGAAGCACAAGCTTTAATACGTAAAACCTGATCAGCCACCTACAACATAACAATCGCTTCCATGGAGTTTTGAAATCACGCTAACGTGAGCTAACAGAAGCTAATGCTAACGTGCGCAAACCAGCAGCAGTCTCTCCCCTCCCTCATTCCTCTCATCTAAAGCTTCCATGAGATTAAAAAACAAAAACTACTGAACCTCATTTACTTTAATTAAAGGTAATAATTTAAATGGAACCACAAGCCAAAATCCTTTAAATGTTAATCTTTTTCAGTCAGTAATTCTGATGCATGTATTTCCATCAGTTCAAGGAGCCTTTATTTTTTATATCAGTCAGTAATGAACCTTATTTAAGTTAATGTGAGATATCAAATAGGTTTGTTTGATAGCTTTATGAAAATGTTTGAGAGGCTTGACAATAGTTTTTCATTGGAAAAAATAAATATTTGTTCATATAAAAGTCAAAACTATTTTTGGTTTTGTTCATAGTATTGATGTAATGATCTTAGGTATACGTGTGTGTTATCGGTATCGGCCTTTAGGAGCTGAAAGTTATCGGTTATCGGTTTTAAAAAACAGTTATCGTGCATCCCTGGTCTTTCTGTCCATCTTTAAAGTCGTAAAGAAGAAGTTGTAACAGGAAATATGAAGGAGAACAACAACAATGCTAATCCTTGCTTTCCAGATGTTTCCAGGCAGCTGTGATAAACTTCAACGCCATCCATGAAATGTTAAAACGTCCGTTTCAACATCTCATATGCTCTTTATGTTCTATTGGGAATAAAATATGAGTCGTCCCTCCGCAATTTGAAGCTCAATAAAATATTAAAGTTTTCCCGTAAAAAAAGAAGCCCGTGGTCTCTAATTAGAAATAAATCCATCTGAAGGCATAATTGAGCCTTATGTCTTTGTTTTCAGAAGCTCATTTAAATAAAGGGACCCTAACCCTCCAAACGTCCGTGTTGATCATTTGCATAAACGATACTTGAGTTTATTCCTAATGGGCTGCACTCCAGAAAGTCAGTTTATTATTATGGGATGTGATGTACTACGTGTCACTGCAGCGCTCCTCAGTAAAAGTGATTCGGCAGCATCCATCCATCACCAGAGCGATTCTTGACTCACGACTTATCGCTAAACGTTAGCGGGACAATAAGGATTTACAGTCTGTAGGTGTAGGAAGGCTGGAAGAGCCTGGAGCTGTTATAGAACCAACACCTGTCCTGGACTCCCGCTCTACGTCTCAGGTGAGACTGCAGACCTTCCTTTTTATTAAAGCCTTTAACTCGGCAGTCGTCCCTGTCGTAGAGCTGCAGGCCCGTCCTGCTCAGGGACTCTCATCGTCCTGTCCCTCTGTCCTGATCATGTGATGGACTAACTGTCTCTCTGTCCTGATCATGTGATGGACTAACTGTCTCTCTGTCCTGATCATGTGATGGACTAACTGTCTCTCTGTCCTGATCATGTGATGGACTAACTGTCTCTCTGTCCTGATCATGTGATGGACTAACTGTCTCTCTGTCCGGATCATGTGATGGACTAACTGTCTCTCTGTCCTGATCATGTGATGGACTAACTGTCTCTCTGTCCGGATCATGTGATGGATTAACTGTCTCTCTGTCCTGATCATGTGATGGACTAACTGTCTCTCTGTCCGGATCATGTGATGGATTAACTGTCTCTCTGTCCGGATCATGTGATGGATTAACTGTCTCTCTGTCCTGATCATGTGATGGACTAACTGTCTCTCTGTCCGGATCATGTGATGGATTAACTGTCTCTCTGTCCTGATCATGTGATGGACTAACTGTCTCTCTGTCCTGATCATGTGATGGACTAACTGTCTCTCTGTCCTGATCATGTGATGGACTAACTGTCTCTCTGTCCTGATCATGTGATGGACTAACTGTCTCTCTGTCCTGATCATGTGATGGACTAACTGTCTGATCTAACTGTCTCTCTGTCCTGATCATGTGATGGACTAACTGTCTCTCTGTCCTGATCATGTGATGGACTAACTGTCTCTCTGTCCTGATCATGTGATGGACTAACTGTCTCTCTGTCCTGATCATGTGATGGATTAACTGTCTCTCTGTCCTGATCATGTGATGGACTAACTGTCTCTCTGTCCGGATCATGTGATGGATTAATATCGTCTGTCTCCTGTCGTCTCTCTCTTCTCCTTCTGCAGGTCCACCAAGGTGCTGCTGGTTCCGGTTCTTCACCTGTGTTCTTTATGACGGGCAGCGCAGTAGTGCAGGGGTTAACACTGACAGGTCCAGCTGGATCCCAGTTGAGCTCCAGCTGGATCCCAGTTCAGCTGGATCCCAGTTCAGCTGGATCCCGGTCCAGCTGGATCCCAGTCCAGCTGGTCCCAGTTGAGCTCCAGCTGAATCCCAGTTCAGCTGGATCCCAGTTCAGCTATATCCCAGTTCAGCTGGATCCCAGTCCAGCTGGATCCCAGTTCAGCTGGATCCCAGTCCAGCTGGATCCCAGTTCAGCTGGATCCCAGTTCAGCTGGATCCCAGTTCAGCTGGATCCCAGTTCTGCTGGATCCCAGTTCAACTGGATCCCAGTTCAGCTGGATCCCAGTTCAGCTGGATCCCAGTTCAGCTGGATCCTGGTTCAGCTGGATCCCAGTCCAGCTGGATCCCAGTTGAGCTCCAGTTGGATCCCAGTTCAGCTGGATCCCGGTTCAGCTGGATCTCAGTTCAGCTGGATCACGGTTCAGCTGGATCCCAGTTCAGCTGGATCCCAGTTCAGCTGGATCCCAGTTCTGCTGGATCCCAGTTCAACTGGATCCCAGTTCAGCTGGATCCCAGTCCAGCTGGATCCCAGTCCAGCTGGTCCCAGTTCAGCTGGATCCCAGTTCAGCTGGATCCCGGTCCAGCTGGATCCCAGTTCAGTTGGATCCCAGTTTAGCTGGATCCCGGTTCAGCTGGATCCCAGTCCAGCTGGATCCCAGTTGAGCTCCAGTTGGATCCCAGTTCAGCTGGATCCCGGTTCAGCTGGATGCCAGTTCAGCTGGATCCCAGTTCAGCTGGATCTCAGTTCAGCTGGATCCCAGTTCAGCTGGATCCCAGTTCAGCTGGATCCCAGTTCACCTGGTCCCAGTTCAGCTGGATCCCAGTTCTGCTGGATCCCAGTTCAACTGGATCCCAGTTCAGCTGGATCCCAGTCCAGCTGGATCCCAGTCCGGCTTGATCCCAGTCCAGCTGGATCCCAGTCCAGCTGGTCCCAGTTCAGCTGGATCCCAGTTCAGCTGGATCCTGGTCCAGCTGGATCCCAGTTCAGTTGGATCCCAGTTCAGCTGGATCCCGGTCCAGCTGGATCCCAGTTCAGCTGGATCCCAGTCCAGCTGGTCCCAGTTCAGCTGGATCCCAGTTCAACTGGATCCCGGTCCAGCTGGATCCCAGTTCAGCTGGATCCCAGTTCAGCTGGATCCCAGTCCAGCTGGTCCCAGTTCAGCTGGATCCCAGTTCAGCTGGATCCCGGTCCAGCTGGATCCCAGTTCAGCTGGATCCCGGTCCAGCTGGATCCCAGTTCAGCTGGATCCCAGTTCAGCTGGATCCCAGTTCAGCTGGATCCCAGTTCAGCTGGATCCCAGTCCAGCTGGATCCCAGTTCAGCTGGATCCCAGTTCAGCTGGATCCCAGTTCAGCTGGATCCCAGTTGAGCTGGTCTTTCTGTGCAGCGTTCGACTGTGATTTAGTCCCGTTGACCAAAAACGGGTTGATTAAGCTAATTAGTAAAAGTATTAGTACATTAATTATGTTATAACTTAATTTATAGGAGTAATTACAGCAATAATTTGCTCTAATAAATGAATCGATCTCTTAAACGTGTCTGTGTGCGTGAATATAAGGGAACCAGGACTAGAAAAGCTCTATATTAGCATGTTAATGTAAAATGTGTGAGCTTGTAAAGCCAAAAGTTTTTTTCTTGTAAATGTCTAAGTTTATAAATTCATGACATCATTGTTCGACGATATTAGACAACGGTTGGTAGCTCGAGTTGAAAATGACCTTGTGTAAAGTAAAACCGATAAATGTGGGACATAAACAGCTGGTCGTCGGGCTGCAGCAGCGATAAACTCTACATGTCTGCAGCCTCCAGGGAGCTTTGGAGAGGTTGTAATAAAAGATAACGCTACCTTCCCCCGCTAGCTAGCTAGCTAGCTAGCACACTTCCTGCTGAGCTGTCTGGACTGAGCAGGACGGTTCAACTAAAATAACAGAAGAATCAAAAGAAGATCAACGTGTTCAATTTCTACTGTGATGCCATGCTAATGGAAATCTCTAATTACTTCTGCTAAAATAACAATGACAGACAGGCGGGGAGGTGTGGGGGGGGGGGTGGGGGTGGGGGGCCGTGGCTCCAGGTGCGCTCTAATTAAAACTGAATTAATCTTGTGGACGTCCAGGCAGCAGAAGTGGGAGACCTTTCTGTCGTCGTCCCCCCGAGTGAGGAGAAGAAGAACTGAGAGGTAATTACCGTTATCAGGAACACATGTCCTCGAATAACGGAGGAGTTTAACTGGGATACCGCCGGCGCTGAACCAGTCAAACCAGTCAAACCAGTCAAACCAGCCCCACCGGCGCTAAACCAGTCAAACCAGTCAAACCAGCCCCACCGTCACAGACCACCAGCACTGAACCAGTCAAACCAGTCAAACCAGCCCCACCGGTACTGAACCAGTCAAACCAGCCCCGCCGGCACTAAACCAGTCAAACCAGTCAGACCAGCCCCGCCGACACTAAACCAGTCAAACCAGCCCCACCGGCACTAAACCAGTCAAACCAGCCCCGCCGGCACTAAACCAGTCAAACCAGCCCCACCGGCTCAGACCACCGGCACTATGTCAGTATTTCCTCAGATTCCTGCAGAGGAGGAGACGAGAGAGGAGCAGCTGGAGAGTGAGGAGGTGTGAGGCAGAAAGGAGGAGGTGTAGAGATGAGAGGAGATGAGAGGAGGAGAAGAGGAGGTGAGGAGATGAGAGGAGAAGAGGAGGTGAGGAAGGAGGAGGTGAGGAGAGAGAGAGAAGAGAGAGAGAGATGAGAGGAGGAGAGAGAGGAGGTGGAGATGGAGGAGATGAGAGGAGGAGAGGGAGGAGAGAGATGAGGGTGAGAGAAGAGGAGGTGAGGAGCAGTAGAGAGGAGCAGCGAGGAAGGAGCACCCGCCTGCAGACAGGAAGTAATTACATGTCAATCATGTGACCGCGGGGCAGAGCTGAGATTAACGGAGCGCAGAAACGACAGGAGAAATTCAATTAAAAAACAAATTAATAAGCAAGCAGTTGTTTCTCCCCTCTGGTAACAGGGGCCACCTGAGGGGGCGGGGCCAGCGCCGCACACGCTCATCAGTCATTCGGAGGGAATGTGACACTGGGCTGTGATTGGTGATCTTCAAAGTGGGGAAACTGGGAGGGCAAGAGACGATCAAACGCTTTGATTCCTGAACGTTAATAATCATAATCAGGGAGAAATTAGTTTGGAGCAGCCGGTGGGTCGAGCAGAAGCTGAGACGTCCTCAGAAGACACGTTCAGTCTGCAACACTCAGATGAAGCCTTTAGCAGCCTTTAGCAGCCGTTAGCAACACTTTAGCAGCCTTTAGCAGCCGTTAGCAACACTTTAGTTACCCCAGAAGGGAAATGATACGTTGCAGGAACTGTCAGCGTTTAAGTTTCATGCCTTCCTGCAGACTTAATTTTACTGAACACTTTATTCTGAACGCTGAACCTCTGATGTTGTTACTCAGTAGGAGTTCTGATGCTCACGTATTTGCTATCGTTTCTTTGTTTTGTTTTGTTTTCATGCCTGTGTTTTACAGTCATGTGCAGAAGTCAGTTCTTCCTCTTTAAAACCCTTGTGTGTGTGTGTGTATGTTTTCTTGTTTTACCACCCTTCTCGAGACCTTCCATAAAAAAATCACCTGTCATATTGGGACCGGAGGACAAGTTAGGACCAAAATGTGTGTGTGTGTGTGTGTGTGTGTGTGTGTTTTCCTGTATTACCACCCTTCTCGAGACCTTCCATAAGAAAATCACCTGTCATATTGGGACCGGAGGACAAGTTAGGACCAAAATGTGTGTGTGTGTGTGTGTGTGTGTGTGTGTGTGTGTGTGTGTGTGTGTGTGTTCTTGTATTACCACCCTGATCGAGACCTTCCGTAAGAAAATCACATGTCATATTGGGACCGGATGACAAGTTAGGACCAAAATGTGTGTGTGTGTGTGTGTGTGTGTGTGTGTGTGTTCTTGTATTACCACCCTTCTCGAGACCTTCCGTAAGAAAATCACCTGTCATATTGGGACCGGAGGACAAGTTAGGGCCAAAATGTGTGTGTGTTGGTGTGTGTGTGTGTGTGTGTGTGTGTGTGTGTGTGTTCTTGTATTACCACCCTGATCGAGACCTTCCGTAAGAAAATCACCTGTCATATTGGGACCGGAGGACAAGTTAGGACCAAAATGTGTGTGTGTTGGTGTGTGTGTGTGTATAATCATACTGGCTCTTAGTATTAGACAAGTACAACTTCAGACGAACATTAACATATAACATTTTTCATCTTGCCATAATGTATTTAACAGAAATTGAGCCAAAAAGCAAAAAGTTAACAAAAACAAATGAATGTGGGATATACTAAGTATCCCCTTTCTGCATCAGCAGCAAATGTGCAGACCTCTATAGAAACCAGATGTTTTTGCAGTTTGCTGGTTTGGAGCATTCAGGTGTGTGCTAACAGAATGCCAAGAGGGAAAGAAATCAGCAATAGCCCTAGAGAAGCAACTGTTGCTGCCCATCAATCTGGACAGAGTAATAAACCAGGTACGGTTTGTTTGTCTAAAAAGAACATGTGAGCATGACTGAGATTGACAAAACTGCATCCACGGGAACGATGATCTGTGGTTGTTTTTGCAGCAGCAGGACATGGAGATCGTTGGGTCTCGTTCATGTTGTCTTCATAAATCTGTGAGTAGATCCTCACGTAAACCACCTCCTTACGAAAAAAAAACCCACTCTGGATTTACAGATGCTGCATAAAAGTCAGATTTATTTGCACAAAAACGTGTGTATGCTGGTGAATTCCGGTGGATCACAGGTAGGGACCTCATGGATCAGTGTAGACCACCATAAAGGAGGTGTAAAGGTGTACGACATGATTCATGTGATCCAGAAACCTTCGGGTAAACCTGTAATCCTATGAACTCAGCTGAGGTGGCAGCGCGGGAAAGTGCTCGTCTTTTGAAATATTTATGACAGCATTGTTCCTGACGTGAAAAAAAAAAAAGAAAAGAACCGGCTCCTCTGTTCCAGGCAACCAGGACGTAATGCAGATATTTAATTCCCTGATCTGCTCATCAAAGCATTCAAGATGTGAATTGAAAATGGTTTGGTATGGTTTGTATGATATATATACTAGGGCTGGGCAAGTTAACGCATTATTATCGCGTTAACTCATTAATTTATTAACGCCAACATTCATTTTAACGCGCGTTAACGCATGTTGCTCACGTGCTTTTATTTTGAAAAATCTGTTACTGGCTGCTGCAGAGCCGGAAGACAACTGGCAGGTAAACATGCGGAAAAGCTGAAACAGACATTTGTTGTCAAGCTGAACTCCAAGATACTTGTATTCCTCCACCACCTCCACCTCCTTTCCCAGGATGGAAACACTGCTGTGTTGATTCTTGCTCCTCCTGAAGTCGACAATCATCTCCTTAGTTTTTCTGGTATTTAATACGAGATGATTGTTACTGCACCATTTCACAAACTGACAGATCAGTTCTTTGTACTCTGCTTCCTGTCCGTTGCTGATACACCCAACAACTGCAGAGTCATCAGAGTATTTCTGCAGATGACAGGACTCAGAGTTGGACTGGAAGTCAGAGGTGTAGAGCGTGAAGAGAAATGGTCATGGACATTTTTATTTTAAAGTTCTCCCAGACGGAGGATTCGACAGAAACAAGGTTATTTGTAACAACTGACAAGTTGAACTCCCGGTTAAAAGTTTCTGCTGTTACCTCAGAAATTACCTGTTTAATGTTATGTTTGTGGCCTCTAGATTGTTAGGATTTTGTTGGTAGACTTTTTTTTTATTTTTCATAAAAAAAACAGGATGACATTAATGCCCTGGCAGTGGCAATAAGCTTTATTTTATTTTACGTTTTTTTAAGATGAGATTTACACTAAATATGTGTTACTGACAAGTGCTGATGTTAAAAGTGTTTGAACAACAAATGTTATGACACTTTAGTTCATATGGCAGCAGAACATTTAAATAAAAGTGACCTTTACACTACTTTTGAATTCATTATTTGATTTTCCGTATACAATGCGATTAATCGTGATTAATCAGAGAAATCGTGCGATTAATCGCGATTAAAAAATTTTAATCATTGCCCAGCCCTAAAATATACATACATAAAAGTGATCTGAAACTTAAATATGCTAAATGCCCATCGATTAAATTACCCGTAGGAGTGATTGTGAGTGTGGTTGTTTGTCTACATGTAGCCCTGCGATGGACTGGTTACCTGTCCAGGTGGACCCCTGCCTTTCACCTGAAGACAGCTGGATAGACTCCAGCAGATCCCTGGGACCCTGCAGAGGATTAAACAGGCGTAGATAATGGATGGATGGATGGCCCATCGATTACGATAAACCTGTACATTTCAAATTTGTTCTCACGTTTAAAACGACTTAAAAGTATCTGAATATTGTGAGAGGAACAGTCCATATAAGGAATTAATGTTAAGTCCGAGACAAACAGAAATATTTATGAGTTTACCGAAGCGCTGCACATGGTCGGGTGCAAGTGGAGATTTTTTTTTGTAGCTACGAAAAGTTAGGAACTATAAACACCTTCAGGAATCCTGAAATCCACATTAATTATGCTCTGTTCAGACAAATCCATTCTGCTCACATTTCACGAATGAACCCCAGTATGATCCACCTGATAACACACTATTATAATTTAGCATGTTTTTATTGACCACACCTATTAAAGATTTTAAGTTCTGAAGGAAAAAGGAAGTGCACCGAGTGGACTAATCACTTCAACGAAGGGCTGATTGGAGTCAGTAATTTACACACCTGGATTCCAGTTACTGAAAATAGTTTGGAGTTGTGCTTTAGAGCCACTATGGTCCATAAAAGACGCTCAGACATTTGAGGTTTGGTGTCTGACATGAACCATGCGTGGCTAAAAGGAGATCTCTGTACAATTAATAATAGTTAATCTGCATGAGGCTGGAAAAGGATACAAAGTCAAATCAAAGTGTTTCGGCATCCATTCAGTCCACAGTTAGACACGCTGGCTGCGGTTACATGATGTTTTTTAATTCAGAATTAATAATTAGGAATTAAATAATTCCGAAATAAACTATTTTCCTTCGAGTTTACATGGAAATAGTAATTCCGAATTAAGGTTTACATGGAAAACACGTTAGTTCGGCTTTATCCAACTCCTCTTAAGGTCTGGGGATTGGGAAGGGTTCTCATTGGATGGGGGGGGCGGACGTCTTTACGTCTACCGGAAGAAAACAAACTTAGCTAACTCGGTTAGCAACAACATTTCACTTATTTTTGACCTGGGTGGCGTCTCTATCTGCTAAACCTCCTTCATTTAACCTGGCCGCTACAACTTTGAAAAGCTCACAATTTTTATGTTTCCTGCCATCTGTTCTTTTAATTATTTCCAGTTCCTCCAAGCTATTTATTAAATAAATCGTCTCTGCTCTTGACCACCGTTTACTGCGTGCTGCCATCTTGAAACTTTGTTTTGAAAACAAGCCCAGCGCGGAATATAAGCGTCATCGCGACAGACGGGCAAGAGAACTAGCATGCGCAGAAAGACGGGAATTAATTTTAACAGGAATAAGTGTAAACATGACCGCGGAATTATTTAATTCGGAATTAAAATGGGAATAAACCAGCCACTTACTTCGGAATTAAGTTAATTCGGAATTGACATTTTCATATGGAATTAAGTGTTTACATGGTAACTTTTATTCGGCTTTAACTTTAATTCTGAATTAAAGGGGAATTAAACTTCCCATGTAAACGCACTGATTGTGCAGACAGCTCAGGACTGTGGCTGCTCTTCTTATAAGTGGAATCCCTGTCAATAAAACACTAAAATCACAGAGACTGATAAGCAAAGGTCTCATCATTTTTTTAAACATTAAGTAAATACAAACGTGACGGGAAGGACTGAGGCTTTTACAGGACGCTCACTCAGATGCAGTTCTGACTCACAGCCAACAGGTGTCACTCTTCTGAATGACACACCGTCATTCTCAAGCAGTTTCAGTTTCGGTTTCACCATCGCTAGTTCTGGGCCCAAGACGGGTCCGGGGTCCGAATAGACCTCAAGGCCTCAAGTGTCTTCTAAAAAGGGCACAATCTGGCAACACAAGAGAGCTGCAGACCTGCTGAAGAAGAATAAGAGAGAACAGACGGGACTGATCCGAGTTGAGTTAGAGGTAGAGAGAGCTAGTCAACCATATGTAACCCCCTCTATTCTGGCCCACTCCCAGCAGATTGATGACAGCAAACTTCTCTCAGGTTGATAGCGTTTATTGCCAACTCTGTTGAACAACAACAACAATGGTGGTTGGTGGTGACTGTATGGCTCGTACAACACAGCTCCTAACATCAGAACAGGAAGAAAACAGTACATTTCAATGGGCTGCGCCATTACTATTGTGCAGTTCTATGCTGAATCTTGCAAGTCATCATGTTAGAGCGGAATAGAAAACTGTACATGTTTTAACTTAATAATAGTTGTAAAACATGCCCACAACATTCATCTAACTCAATATGTACTTTGATTTGAGTGAAATTAGTATTTTTTTTAGATTAATATATGAAAAATCACGGAGCTGTTTGTAACAGGAAATCAGCAGCACAAGAGGGCGCGCTAGCCGTTTCCTGTAATTTATATAGACACCACCTGCCACCAGAGGGCGACATTTCGCCACATTACACCAGAGGGAAAATTGCATAGAGCCTTGCATAGCTTAACCATAATACAAAATAATTTTGACGTATTTCAAATACATTACCAATCCTGTTACACATAGATGACCAACACAGGAAATGAGCCGGAGACCACAACACCCCTGAGTAACCGCTAAAGGCTGGAAGACATGGCAACCATGAGGACGCAACGGATCCAGCTTACCAACATCAAAGTATCATCCCAGTGAAGTAAGATGGAGGGAGCACCATGATTTGGGCTTACTTTACTCCCTCAGGGCCTGGGTTAGGGTTAGGGTTAGGGTTAGGGTTAGGGTAACGTCAGGGTGACCGTGCACCAGCTGAAGCTGAGTAACATCTGAGTGATGCAGCAGGACGATGATCCTAAACAGGAAGTAAATCCACCACAGAAGGACTTCAGGAATCAAAAATCCCCCTTTTTGAACCCACAGGGACCTCGACCCCCACAGGGATGCAGAGCAAGGATCATTTCAGCAGCAGGTCAGGTGTTTTAGCCCAGGAAAGCCATCTTTAAGGCTTGTAATTAGACATTTGGTCGTATGTGACGCCATGAGGTGAGCGGTGAAAGCACGATTTGGTGATTAACCAAATTAAAGCACGTGGACATTATCAAGCGCCGTCTGCATCTGAGATAAGTTGAAAACAGATGAAACAAGCTATCGCTGGGTTCCCGCTGTCAGATGTGATGTATGCTCAGAATCACAGCTTCACGGTCTATAAACGCCGCATGCTGCCTTTAATGAGACTTCTGTGTTTAAAAATTAATCTTTACATGGAGCCAAGGGCCAGTCCTTGGAGGGACGCTGTTAATATTCTGTAAAACTCGGTGACATGGGATTAATTGAACCTAAAAATACATAATTCTTATGGTGGCCTGCAGCTTGTCTTGGAGGACACCTTAATGAGCTCAGCTCCCCTGTTTGTAAAGAAAGCAGAATTACAGGTTTTCATCATAAACATCAGCAGTGGAGGAGCTTAATTACAGCTGGAAGTGCCCCCCCCCCATGTTGGTGCAGTGGGATATTTTACACCGTTATTCATATTCTGGGACGTCGTCGTGTTTCCTGCTTTCTGAAGTAAGAGCCACAGGTAGATCGGAGGTTTACTTACCTTACTTACTTACAGCCATGTGCAATAGTTCGAACAGGCTCTTTTAATCCCGTGTTTTTTAATCATCTGATCATGGTGGGCCGTAGTATTAACACATTTCAGTAAAACAACAACATTTAACTTTTTTTGCCATGTATTTATTTAACAAAAGCCAAAAAAAAAACAACAATCATGTGGGCAATAAGATAAAATAAGAACCTTTATTCGTCCCAGAATGGTTGCGTTGCAACGGCGATACTTTGTTAGGGTTAGGGTTAGTTTGTACGCTTTGTTCTTTCCAACGTTGCTTCGGCTCATTGAAGGTTTTGGACTCTCACTTTTAAGCTCTTTTAAGGTTCCACCACAGCATGTGAGTCAGGTTGAGGTCCGGAGATCTTTTCCTTTTCAGCCTCGGGCTAAATCTGCTGGGAAGATTGATAACTGTCTTGAATGATTTTTCACTCTTGAATAATCTTTCCTATTGTCGAAGGCCGAACTCCAGACTTGCTTGGAAATGGTTTTATAACTTTCCAGATTGATGTGTGGAAACGATTTGTTAGGATTTAGAATTAACCATGTAGATTTTAACTTGTTATATTGACATGAAGGAATGCTGCTGGTTTCTCAGCTCAGGTTTACGACCTAATTGCAACATCCTCTCGACCCCCATCACCAGTTTGAAATTCCCGGAACAACAGTTGTTGATTAACAAGGACTGTGAGACTGGAACATCTGGACTTCGAAGACAAAGGACTATAAAACTCAAGAGTGCGAGAGGATACGCCTTTTCTGTGACTATAACAACTCAGGACATTTTGAGATTGGGGTGCATTTCCTGACATCTTCCGTGGTGTCAGAAGGTGTACCATCGGCCGATTGAAATATTCTGCATGGCATAATAATTCTTTGTATTCATGATTGTATTAATTTCTTGATTGATCTTTGCTTCTAGACTTGTCATTTAGGCACCAGATAAAAAGAACACGGAGAGAAACTTTTCAAATTGCTTCTCTGAGACCACTGCTGATGTCTTTCCCTCCTGGTATTGTGTTAACACGCACAGCTGAACTGTCTAGACCAGTGGTTCTCAACCTTTTTTTTTTAACAAACGCCCCCCTTAGCCACCATGATGCTCTTAACGCCCCCCCGGAAAAAAAAAAGAGAAAAAGATTAAAAATGTGCGTGTGTATGTAAGCATGGATTTTAATTTGTGGAAATGGAAATAAAGAAAATAACATGGAAATAATATTATATTACTTTAGTTGCAGTCTGATTGTGGCGTAGAGAGAAAAGCAGATGTTACCGGGTCATGGAAGCAGCAGACTCGAGGTTTTGGTCTCAGACAGCAGCTTTATTTTTTTGAAAGGAAATCTGAGCACAACATTTAACTGAAACATAAATAGATTTGCACGATTAAAAAAAACCTTGAGAAACCATGGAAGTTTAAAATCGAGTTCTCAAGGAGTGGCGCCCCTCATTTGTGTCTGAGCGCCCCCCTCTCAGCCCTGACGTTTCCAGCGCCCCCCTGAGGGTTCAGAACGCCCCCTGGGGGGGGCGGGGGGGGGCGGTACCGCCCCGTAGAGAGACCCGAGTCTAGACTAGGGTCTAGTGGCTAGTCTAGACCCTAGTCTAGACTAGCCACTAGGCCCTAGTCTAGACTAGGGTCTAGACTAGTCTAGACCCTAGTCTAGTCTAGTCTAGACTAGACTAGACTAGACTAGCCACTAGACCCTAGTCTAGACTAGACCCTAGTCTAGACTAGACTAGGGTCTAGACTAGCCACTAGGCCCTAGTCTAGACTAGGGTCTAGACTAGTCTAGACCCTAGTCTAGTCTAGTCTAGTCTAGTCTAGTCTAGACTAGACTAGACTAGACTAGCCACTAGACCCTAGTCTAGACTAGACCCTAGTCTAGACTAGACTAGGGTCTAGACTAGCCACTAGTCTAGACAAAAGCACCTGCCATCAGTTGGCTTCCCGTCTTAAAGGGAGTAGGGACGTCCCAGTGATTTTTGGTTTGTTTTTAATTTTTGTTTTTTTTTTTGTCTTTTCAGCTTCATTTTTCTTAAACGAATAATGGCACTGTGAAAAAAAGTCATATGTTGCTGCTCTTTTTTTGTAATTAAGTTACTCCAGTTACTTTGTCATTTCCATTAAGGCTAAATCTTTGCCTGTTGTAGAAACAGTCTTGTTTCTGGACGCGATAAGAAGATGAGGGTTTTTTTTTCTGTTATTGACTCCTTGAGTTTGACAGTCGTATTTTTCTTGTGACGCTACACTCTGATACTTTTGAACTAACTGCATCCTTGAAGCTTAAAGAGAATAAAGCTCAAGCGTAAACCTCTGATTTAAATGAATGATCTTTCCAGGAGTGAGGGAAGAACTAAGGTTTGATGTTTGCTTTGGTCATTCTGGGCTTCTTTAGAAACATGAAGAACACACTCCTGATTCTACACTAATTAAAACATAATTATGAGTATTATACTCCATTTCTGCAGGCGGATCGTACTCATTTTATACACTGGAGCTGCGTGAAGCTCATCGTTTTAACAAGATGTGGTGAAGCTGAGAAAAGTAATGCTGGAAAGTATAGTGAAATCCCTGAAAATAAGGGTTAAATTAAAAATAACTGTGATGATTGTTTAATATGGGAGACGAATCATCGCTGTGATTTATCGATATGATTCTCATAAAAGTGACATAAATGAAAGAATATAATTAGATCTTCTCCGAGGAGGAGGCAGCGTTTGCAGAGGAGAGCCAGGTAGTTGAATATAGCTCATAGTGGGAGTGTGATTGCTCTGATACGAACTTTATTCGTCTTCCTGAGCTCGTGGGTGGACGCCACGCTGCAGCGCCTTATTATAACCCAGCGTCTTCTATTTTACCTCCACATTTACATCAATTAAGCGTTAGAGGGTCACAGACTCTCTGTGAGTTGTGATGTCCACCCACCAGTAACCCAGTAAACCCCCCCCCCCCCCCACACACACACACACACACACACACACACACACAAACACACACCTCCTCATCAGGACCAGTCTGATTCATACAGCTGATTTCCATGTTTATACAGTTGAAGTCAGAAGTTTACATACACTGTGCAAAAACACACGTTTCATTTTTTGTCTCAGTATCTGAAGTCAAATCAGACTAAACCTCTCCTGTTTCAGGTCAGTCAGGATTACCAAAATTATTTCATTTTGTTAAATGCCACAATAAAGAGAGAGAGAATTTCTTAGAGAGTTTTATATTATTTTCCTCGAGGTCAAAAGTTTACATACGTTTTCTTTGTATTGAGTAGCATTTCCTGTGAACTGCATGACTTAGTTCAAATGTTTTGGGTAACCTTCCACAAGCTTCTGACAGGACTCTGCTGGAATTCTGGTCCATTCCTCCTGACAGAACTGGTGGAACTGAGTCAGGTTTGTCAGTCGCCTTGCTCGCACACGCCTTTGCAGATCTGACCACAAGAATTCAATGGGATTCAGATCAGGGCTTTGTGATGGGCACTCCAAGACATTAACTTTGTTATCCTCAAGCCACTTTTAACAATTTAAGCAGTAAGATTATGGTCATTGTCCATTTGGAAGACTCATTTGCGCCCAAGTTTTAGCTTCCTGCCTGATGGCTTGAGATGTTGCCTTAATATTTCTATGTAATGCTCTTTCTTCATGATACCATCTATTTTATAAAGAGCTCCAGTACCTGCTGCAGTAAAACAGCCCCACAACATGATGCTGCCACCTCCGTGCTTCACAGTTGGTATGGTGTTCTCAGGTCTACAGCTTCTCCCTTTTTCCTCCAGATGTAACGTTGGTCATTATGGCCAAACAGCTCCACTTTAGTTTCATCAGACCACAGGACATGTCTCCAGAAGTGAAGATCTTTGTCTTGTGTGTCTTTGCAAACTGTAATCTGGCTTTTTTATGTTTCTTGAGGAGTAATGGTTTCTTTCTCACTGAGTGGCCTTTCAGCCCATGTCGGTGCAGGACTTGTTTCACTGTGGATCATGACACTTTCTTACCAGCTTCATCCAGCATCTTCACAAGGTCTTTGGCTTTTGTTCTGGGGTTGATTCACACATTTCGGACCAAAGCCCATTCATCTCTGGGACACAGAGCCCATCTCCTTCCTGAGTGGTGTGATGGCTGGACACTTCAGTGATGTTTATACTTGTGTATAATTGTTTGAACAGATGAACGTGGCAACTTCAAGCATTTGGAAATTGCACATAAGGATGAGCCAGACTTGTGGAGCTCCATGATTCTCTTTCTGATTTCCTGGCCGATTTCTTTTGATTTTTCCCATGATTTCAAACAAGGAAGCAGAGTGTTTGAGGTGTGGCCTTAAATACACCCACTGGTGTGCCGTCAATTAACTCACATGTTGTCAGTTAACCTATCAGGAGCTTCCAAAGCCATGACCTCATCATCTGGGCTTCCCCACGTTGTTTAAAGACTTAGTACTTTTTGTGTATGTAAACTTTTGACCTCAAAGAAAATAAGAAATTCAAAAGAAAATGTCAAAAGAAATTCTCTCTGTCATTATTGTGGCATTTAACAAAATGAAATAATTTTGGTAATCCTGACCGTCCTGAAACAGGAGAGGTTTACTCTGATTTGACTTCAGATACTGAGACAAAAAAGGAAACATGTGTTTTTGCACAGTGTATGTAAACTTCTGACTTCAACTGTATGCCGGAGGAGGTGAAACCTTTGTTACTGGAGCTCAGTGTTTTCAGATGCTGGCCAGCAGGGGCCCCCCTGGGAACCCATATCTCACCGGGCCCCACTGGGAACCCATATCTCACCGGGCCCCACCGGGAACCCATATCTCACTGGGCCCCCCTGGGAACCCATATCTCACCGGGCCCCACCAGGAACCCATATCTCACCGGGCCCCACTGGGAACCCATATCTCACCGGGCCCCACTGGGAACCCATATCTCACCGGGCCCCACTGGGAACCCATATCTCACCGGGCCCCCCTGGGAACCCATATCTCACCGGGAACCCATATCTCACCGGGCCCCACCGGGAACCTATATCTCACCGGGCCCCACTGGGAACCCATATCTCACTGGGCCCCACTGGGAACCCATATCTCACCGGCCCCACGGGAACCCATATCTCACCGGCCCCACTGGGAACCCATATCTCACCGGGCCCCACTGGGAACCCATATCTCACCGGGCCCCACTGGGAACCCATATCTCACCGGGCCCCACTGGGAACCCATATCTCACCGGGCCCCACCGGGAACCCATATCTCACCGGGTCCCACCGGGAACCCATATCTCACCGGGCCCCACCGGGAACCCATATCTCACCGGGTCCCACCGGGAACCCATATCTCACCGGGCCCCACCGGGAACCCATATCTCACCGGGCCCCACCGGGAACCCATATCTCACCGGGTCCCACCGGGAACCCATATCTCACCGGGCCCCACCGGGAACCCATATCTCACCGGGTCCCACCGGGAACCCATATCTCACCGGGTCCCACCGGGAACCCATAGCTCATCAAAATGATGAGCAGTAAAAAAGTTTAGAAAGAACAGTGTGAGTATCAGTACTTTAAATTTCTCTGTGTTCACGCAGCTGCCGTGATCTTTATAAGCTGAAGGCCTGGAGAACACTTCCATATAAGGGAAACGGCCTCTCTGAAACTCTGAGGTAATGCCAGGAGGACCTCAGGTAAGTACCAGGTACAGAAAAACAAACTTCAAAAGATGATCTGATCTTATAAAGACACTGGCCACCGGGCACACCCTCAGATCTCACTTGGTAGCTTGGTTATCTTTCTGTAACTGTGGATCTCCAGAAGCTTCTGTAGAAACTAGTTTAACCTTGTCTTGAGTCTTGACTTTTTGCTCTCATCTCGAATCCACGAACCTGGAGGAAAGACGAACCCACCAGGTTTTAACATCCAGGTTTTAACAACAGTCATACCAAGAATGACACTCCGTTTGTAAAAGCAGAATTTGAATCTGCAGATTGGTTCTTTAAACCACAAGCGCAGATCATCTCAGCCCATGCATCTATCCCATAAACTCATTCCTCTTACGGCAGGGCGCCATGTTGCAAATGGGCGGGGCAAGCAGGTCTAGAACCCATCTGGAGCATGTCCACCTTAGTTCAGGTACCACAGGTTAGCTGTGCACCGTAAAACCACAGTAAAACCCCCGTAAAACCACTGCAAAACCACGGCAAAGCTACTTCAAAACCACCGTAAAACCACTGCAAAACCACTGGAAAACTACTGTAAAACCACTGCAAAACGACCATAAAACCACAGGAAAACTACTGTAAAACCACTGCAAAACCACCACAAAACCACAGGAAAACTACTGTAAAACCACTGCAAAACCACCACGAAACCACTGGAAAACTACTGTAAAACCACTGCAAATCCACCATAAAACCACTGCAAAACCACCACAAAACCACTGGAAAACTACTGTAAACCACAGTAAAACCACCGTAAAACCACAGCAAAACCACAGCAAAACTACTTCAAAACCACCGTAAAACCACTGCAAAACCACCATAAAACCACTGGAAAACTACTGTAAAACCACCGTAAAACTACAGCAAAACCACCACAAAACTACTGGAAAACCACTGCTAAACCACCGTAAAACCACTGCAAAACCTTTGGAAAACTACTGTAAAACCACTGTAAAACCACCATAAAACCACAGCAAACCCACCATTATGTGAGATCCTAACAGGTTGTGTGTCGTCATGGTGAGCACGTTATCCTTCTTCTGTGACATAGGTTCATTCCAGAGGGTTCACATACTTCTTCTTCTTCTCTAATAACAAACTTGCGGAAGTGGAAAGTGAAACTTTCCTGGTGAATTTAACATGACTTTCTGTGTGTGCGTGACACACAGCCGGGTCATGTGACACGGCTCTGCAGGTCGGACAAATCAGCGCCTCAAAAAGTGAAAGCCGGGAAGCAGCAAACGGAGAAAACACGGAGAGTGTGATCTCTTTTTTCTCTAACTTTAACAGCGCATACATAAGCATCATTCACACACACACACACACACACGCACACACACACACACACCAGCACGGTGAACCCACACACACACACACACGCACACACACAGACACACACACACACACCAGCACGGTGAACCCACACACACCGACTTCCCCACTCCGGTCTGCTCATGTGTGAAATGAGCAGGGGTCTTATCTCCTGGAAACACACCACTGAGCCAGAGGAGAGGGGGGAGGGGGAGGGGGGGGGGGGAGAAGGAGACACAGCGGGAGAGAAGGAAGGTGGGGGGGGGGGGGGTCGACATGGCGTGCATGCTGATGACTGTGGACTCGGGGATTCGCTGCAGACTCTGGAGGTCTCAGAATGAGCCGTCATCAACCTGGTTCCTTCCTCTGCAGTTCAGACCGCCATCTTTCTCTCACACAAGTTAGTAGTTAGTAGTTAGTAGTTAGTAGTTAGTAGTAAGTAGTTAGTAGTTAGTAGTTAGTAGTTAGTAGTTAGTAGTTAATAGTTAGTAATTAGTAGTTAGTAGTTAGTAGTTAGTAGTTAGTAGTTAGTAATTAGTAGTTAGTAGTTAGTAGTTAGTAGTTAGTTCGCCCTCTTCCACGTTTCTTCTTCTCTCTGCGCCTTTATGTGTTCAAGAAAAACCAATGAAAGAAAGACACGCGGGCAACACTAAGTACCACCGTACTGCCTCCGTCGTATTTCAGAGGTTCAGGTGCTGCTACGTCTCCACAGATGTAGATGTGTTGACAGTAGGATGCACATGGTTAACCGTTTAACCGTTTAACCGTTAACCGATAACAGTAACTCTGACCGATTAACACTAACGGTCAATTTTATTTTAAAGCTACGTAATTCAATCAACTCATGGGGGCGTGTCGACAGGTGCAACGGGCCTCTGATTGGTCAATTCTACATCCGCGTAGAAAAGAGCGCGTCATCGAAGAAATGAGGAAGTACCCACATCTGTACGATTCTGGTTCTGAAACTACAAAGACAGCACATATTCTAGTAATTCATGGAGGGAGATAGCGATGAATGTGGGTCTGCATACGGCCGAGACGGTGAGGAAGTGGAAAAACGCAAGAGATACGTTTAGTAAGTTTAGCTAGTTCATGATTGTCGCTCTCGCGTTGTGGTGTGGAATAACATAGCGGAGACCGCGCTAGCATAAATCAAAAGTGACGGCGACACATTTCTGCGAGAATATACACGGGGAAGTGTCCGCATGCGTCCACGACAACACGCGCAACATCACGGCAGCCAACCCTCCCGGACTTATCGGTTAACGGTTATTAATCGTTAAAGGGCGTCGGTTAACGGTTATAAAAAAATCCAAAATGTGCATCCCTAGTTGGCAGTTCCGCATCCGGCCACCGCCCAGTTTGCTACGCACCCGACCTCTATGGCCCCTCCTGCAGGTGGTGAGTCCACGGGAGTGGGGGGCCCATGTTTTCCTTTCGGGCTGAGCCCGACCGGGCCCCATGGGCAAAGGCCCGGCCACCAGGCGCTCGCCTCCGAGCCCCACCTCCAGGCCTGGCTCCAGAGGGGGGCCCCGGTGACCCGCGTCCGGGCAAGTGAAACCTTGGTCCTCGGTTCTTCTCCATCATAAAGGTCTTTATGAGCCACACTTTGTCTGGTCCCTCACCTAGAGACCTGTTTGCCATGGGTGACCCTTCCAGGGGCATAAAGCCCCCGACAACATAGCTCCTAGGATCACTGCTCGGATAAGTCGGATTCGTTTCCAGTGAGGGTTGGACTCCGCCAAGGCTGCCCTTTGTCACCGATTCTGTTCATTACTTTTATGGACAGAATTTCTAGGCGCAGTCGAGGTGTCGAGGGGATCCGGTTCGGTGGCTTCAGGATTGGGTCTCTGCTATTTGCAGATGATGTGGTTCTGTTGGCTTCATCGAGCCGTGATCTACAACTCTCGCTGGAGCGAATCGCAGCCGGTTGTGAAGCGGCCGGGATGAGAATCAGCACCTCCAAATCCGAGACCATGGTCCTCAGCCGGAAAAGGGTGGAGTGCCCTCTCCGGGTTGGGGATGAGGTCCTTCCCCAAGTGGAGGAGTTTAAGTATCGGGATCTTGTTCACGAGTGAGGGAAGGATGGAGCGGGAGATCGACAGACGGATCGGTGCGGCATCTGCAGTGATGCGGGTGCTGCGCCGGTCTGTTGTGGTGAAGAAGGAGCTGAGTCGGAAGGCGAAGCTCTCGATTTACTGGTCGATCTACGTTCCCACCCTCACCTATGGTCATGAGCTTTGGGTAGTGACCGAAAGAACAAGATGGCGGATACAAGCGGCTGAAATGAGCTTCCTTCACAGGGTGGCCGGGCTCTCCCTTAGAGATAGGGTGAGAAGCTCGGTCATCCGGGAGGAGCTCAGAGTAGAACCGCTGCTCCTCCGCATCGAGAGGAGCCAGATGAGGTGGTTCATCTGGTTAGGATGCCTCCTGGACGCCTCCCTGGTGAGGTGTTCCGGGCACGGCCCACTGGGAGGAGACCCCGGGGAAGACCCAGGACACGCTGGAGGGACTATGTCTCTCGGCTGGCCTGGGAACGCCTTGGGATCCCCCCAGAGGAGCTGGAAGAAGTGGCCGGGGAGAGGGGGGTCTGGGCTTCCTTACTCCGGCTGATGCCCCCGTGACCCGACCTCGGATAAGCGGAAGAAGACGGTACGGTACGGTAGTTGGCCAAAACTCTGACTGATTCAGGAGGCACCTTTTTGAGCCTGAGAGGACGGACAAAACGGGGAAGAAAGTCAACATGCTGAAGCTCATATAAAATTCAGCGAGGAAAAGATCCTCACTGACGGCGGCGAGAGCGGTGATCCTGTCTGTGGAATAAGTGGAGGAAGCTGCTAGCAGCTCTACGACCTTACACGTCATAATCGACAGTAATGAGAAGAAATGAGAAAGAGGGAATACTGCGCAGCTTTGAAGAATCCAGAAGGGAATAGCAGAGAAAGAGAGCTCAGCAGGACGGAGGGAAAAAGCTCAGTAAAAGCTTTATTATCAAAAATGTCAACATGAAGCTGAATGTCGAGATTGTGAGACTGATGTTCACGACGGTGCTTCAGAAGTGGGAGAAGGAGGTCCTTTAAAAAAGGAGTTGTTCAGCGAAGATGTATGTCTGGGTTCAGCATGAACAGAGCTTTTATTGTCCTTGTGATCTGGATCATTTCAAAAGAAAAATGACATCAGGTATATTTTACCCACAATGCTCCTTTTGTTCGGAGTGCTGTATGCAGCACTTCACAGGTGAGTGGGGTGACATTTCCAAAGAAAGAAGAGAGGAACTTTGATCTGTGAGCCAATAAAATTACAGTTAATGCACCGCTGTAAGGCAGTCAGTAATAATAGATGCTACAATTGGTCTCCGCACCGTCCTCTTTATTCCTGATGGATTATTGTTTCTGCAGCGTTGAGGTCCACCTGCCGTCTGCAGGCCTTTACTGCCCCCTAGTGGTCAGTGTGAGCAACTGTTGGCTCTGGGTTGAGCTGCTGGAAATACACAACACTTGATTGGAATGGAAATAAAATCACAAAAATTGTTACATAGTTTTACATACAGAAACTCAAAACCAATTACTTCTGTTTTTGTAAGAAGAATATTGCCATTTTCCCAAAAATAGAAACAAACCAAGAAAAACCCCTATATATTTATTGATCCACCTGTTCTGCTGCTCCAGGTAGAATATGGAGGTGTTCCCAGACCAGCCGAGGCCGATCAGTTCCTCCAGATGTTCCAGGTCTCCTCCCGGTTGGAGACACTGCTCCAGGGACGGAGACACTAACCCCACCCCCCCCCCATGACTGAGGAAGAGTTCAGGACAAGCATTAAAACCCCTCACCTTTCAGAGAAATTCACTGTTTTGAAGTCCAACAGGGTGACCTAGTGAATTTTGTAATGGGGGGGGGGGGGGGGGGGTGTCAGAATCGGGAGATTTTTTTTTTTTTTTTTTTTTTTAATTATATGACTGACCCACTCTTCTGCTGGATGTAGTGTATATGTTTTCTATCTATTTTGACTGTTGATATTTTTCCAATGTGCTTGTTTAGTGGCTAATTGGTGGTGGTTTAGTTTTTGTTTTGTTTTTTATTTTTGTTTATTTTCTAGGTGTTATGTTTTGTGTTGGCTTGGTTTTCTTTTTTTAAATTCCTATTTCTTAAGTTCTTTTTATAAAAAAAAAAAAAAAAAAAAATATGTACATATTTTTCATTTATTTATATCATGTATTTTTGAGAAAACCCAATAAACAAAGTTTAATTAAAAAAAAAAAATTATATGACTGACCCAATAAGCAACAAGCGTACGTTCACATTTCCTTATAGCATTTAGAATGCAGTGATTTTCAGATCTCATAAACCCATATTTTTATTTCTATTAGAACATTAAGAATAGGGATGTCCGATAATATCGGCCCACCGATATTATCGGCCCGATATTGGCATAAAAATGTAATATCGGTAAATATCGGTATCGTTTTTTTTTTTTCTTTTTTTTTTTTTTGCACAGACAATGTGTTAATTCCACGACAGGAGATGTGTGATGTTACCTAAAATTAGTTTTGAGGAAAAATAGCCCGCATAAATCCGTATCGGTAGATATCGGTATCGGAAATTGAGAGTTGGACAATATCGGCGTATCGGATATCGGCAAAAAAGCCAATATCGGACATCCCTAATTAAGAACATATCAGATATTGAAACTGAGACATTTTACCATCACATGGAAAACATTAGCTCATTTTGACTTTGATGGCAGCAACACATCCCAAAAAAAATTGAAACTTTGGCAACAAAACCAAATGGAGGAGCGTTTGACAACTAATTAGATTAACTAGCAACAGGTGGGTAACGTGACTGGGTGTCAAAGGTGGGCAGATGTTCACCAATCTGAGACAAACTGCAACTGAAAATTGTGGAAAACTTTCACATAAAATGTTCCTCAACCTCAATTTGCAAAGACTTTGAAGATTCCAGCATCTACAGTAAGTGATATAATTAAAAGGCTCAGAGGATCGGGGGGGGGGGGTCGGTGTGTAGGGGACGAGGCTGGAGGTCAAAACTGGCCAGAAATCACCGTCTGTGAGGAAAGTTTGCTCTGCAATCCACAAATGTTAAAGTTAAAAAGTTAAAGCCGTATTATGCAAAGAAGAAGCCATACGTGAACACGATCCAGAGATGCCGCTCTTTTTAATCTAATATGGAAAAAATGCCAGTTTTTTTATATTTCAATTTTAGCAAAGGCCACGGGACTGAATTTATTTTTAATTTTTGATTGTTCGGTTTACGTGACCCTGAAATGGCTTCGTGTACGACAGTTCAGGTAGCGTGGCAGCGCTGGAATCACACACTATAATATTTGCAGTATTGTGGAAATCTGAATCGCTGAACAGCTCCTCGTTATTTACAAGACTTGATAGCATGTTATGCTCCTAATAGAGCTCTCCGCTCTCAGAGTGCAGGATTACTCGTCGTTCCTAGAATATCTAAAAGTAGGTTTGGAGGACGGGCCTTCTGCTACCAGGCACCTTTATTATGGAACCAGCTACCAGTTTGGGTTAAGGAGGCTGACACCACCTCCACTTTTAAAACTAAATTGAAAACATTTCTGTTCAGTAAAGCCTACAGTTAGTCTAAACTATAGTGTGTAGATGCTAATAGTTATAGCTACAGTTAGTCTAAACTATAGTGTGTAGATGCTAATAGTTACAGCTACAGTTAGTCTAAACTATAGTGTGTAGGGGCTAATAGTTATAGCTACAGTTAATCTAAACTATAGTGTGTAGGGGCTAATAGTTATAGCTACAGTTAATCTAAACTATAGTGTGTAGATGCTAATAGTTATAGCTACAGTTAGTCTAAACTATAGTGTATAGGGGCTAATAGTTATAACTACAGTTAGTCTAAACTATAGTGTGTAGGGGCTAATAGTTATAACTACAGTTAGTCTAAACTATAGTGTGTAGGGGCTAATAGTTATAGCTACAGTTAGTCTAAACTAGAGTGTGTAGGGGCTAATAGTTATAACTACAGTTAGTCTAAACTATAGTGTGTAGGGGCTAATAGTTATAGCTACAGTTAGTCTAAACTATAGTGTGTAGGGGCTAATAGTTATAACTACAGTTAGTCTAAACTATAGTGTGTAGGGGCTAATAGTTATAACTACAGTTAGTCTAAACTATAGTGTGTAGGGGCTAATAGTTATAGCTACAGTTAGTCTAAACTATAGTGTGTAGATGCTAATAGTTATAGCTACAGTTAGTCTAAACTATAGTGTGTAGATGCTAATAGTTATAGCTACAATTAGTCTAAACTATAGTGTGTAGAGGCTAATAGTTATAACTATAGTTGTAGTAGCTCAGACTAGAGTAGCTCGTCTTAATCACAGCTTCGTCATAGCTATGCTGCTATAGGCCTACGCTGCAGGGGGACACCAACATGATCTGCTGAGTGGTGTCTCCACTGCTCTTCTCCTTTTTCTTCCCTTTCTTCCTCCCTTCCTCCTCCTCCAGCTCATTTATAATTATTTGGGAGCACCCTGTTACTGAAACTGTGCTCCATTTTCTTTGCTTTCCTGTGTTTGTTGTGCTGTTTCTGCCCCCTTTTCTCTTTGTGTATTTGCAGGCCAGAGTTTCCTGGGTTTCATGCTGACTTGCAGTTCCATCCTCTGTCCATCCCGGGGTTCACCTCCACTTGTGTTTGGGTACCGACTGGCGTGGTGATCGGAGACCTGGTCCTCTGGCCATCTCATCCCAGTGCTGCTGCCTCCATCTGGTTATGTTTATATGGTCGTTGTATTTAGTCATTTGTGTCTCTCCTCTCTCTGTCCTCCATCTTCTCTCTGTCCTCCATCTTCTCTCTGTCCTCCATCTTCTCTCTGTCCTCCATCCTCTCTCTGTCCTGTCTCCCCTCTTTTCTTTCTCTACCCAGCTGGTCTTCATCAGGAAGGTCCCTCCATATGATCCTGGTCCTGGTCAAGGTTTCTTCCTCTTAAAGTGGAGTTTTTTCTTGCCTCTGTTTGGCTTAAAGGTTTTTTTCTCCCTACGTGGGAGTTTTTTACCTCCATTATCATTGATTGGATTTAATATTATAATCTTAGTTGATGATATTTGCTCGGGGGTCATGCTCTGGGTCTCTGTAAAGCGCCTAGAGACAATTGACATTGTAACAGACGCTATACAAATAAAATTGAATTGAATTGAATGAAAACTCAGCTCATATATAGATGAACCAAAACCTCTCCAGCTCTGCGTCTGACATCAGTCTTTTTCTCCTCAGATCCTGACGAGCTCAGAATCTTCTGATGCTCATTTCCAGCATCATATTCTCAAAAATGGGGGTCGTTTTATAATCAAGAAATAGACTTTCTGTTGTCATTACACATCTGAGCCACTAGATGGAGCCGCACTGCAGTAACCAGCTAGAGAACAGCAGGACAGTGAACACATGGAGCAGATCTGATGGAACATGGAGGAATGACGCCATCGTCTTCAACACAGAATTGTTAATATTGCTACCTGAGTTGTTACCCGTACTGTAAAGTTCACTTATTTTTACCATTCTCCATGTCTGTTTTAGCTTTTGTTTACCTGCCAATTATCTTCCGGTTCCACAGCAGCCAGTAACAAGACTTTTCAAAACAAAAGCATGTGAGCAACATGCGTTAGCGCGCGATAAAATAATTGTCGGCATTAATAAATTAATGAATGAATGCAATGCCTTACATTAACGCACAACTGTGGACTACAGGCCATTACAAAATTTAAAAAAAAAAAAAACAAACAAACAAACAAACATTTCCCATATTGTCCATGCCTCTAACTTTAATTTATAATATTTATATGTCATTCTATTGTGCATTTATTCCATTTTAGTACCTGTTCTATATTTTTCTTTATTTCCTATATTTCTATATTTTTCTTATATCTTATATGTTTATATGTTCTGCACCAGACATCAAGCTAAATTCCTTGTATGTGAAAACGTACCTGGCAACAAAACTGTTTCTGATTCTGATTCAATAATAATAAGTTAACTTGCCCAGCCATTATTTATATGTATACATATATATATACATATATATATATATATATATCTATATATATATATATATATATATATATATATATATATATATATATATATATGTTCTTCTTTTCTTAACTGTTGTACATTTAAGTTTGACTTGATACTTGTCGTCATGGAAAAAATTATTAGACCACTATCTTTTCTTCACTTTCTTGTTCATTTTAATACCTGGTACCACTAAACGTCATCATGTGACTAAAACAGACAGAAAAGAAAACACTGAATGCATAAAAGCAGTGTTTTTGGCAGTACAACGCCATAGCTATTGATGTAAAAACTTAAGTGATTTAGGTTATAATCCAGAAAACCATGGAAAATGGTAAGATATCAGCTCTTAAATAAAACTCTTATGAGCAATCTTTGTGGTTATCGTTATGTTTGTCCAAACAAATGTACCTTTAGTTGTACCAGGCATTAAAATGAACAAGAAACTGAAGAAAACAAGGGTGGTCTAATAATTATTTCCATGACTGTATATTATATTTCAATACTTTTACAAAACATACTATTACGGTTAATAGCCGAGAGACGTCACTGTGGAGCAGATTGCAGGATTGTTTCGAGAATGTCGATATTTAAAAGTATCCCTTTGCTCATCCCTACCGGGCGGTAACATGTTTGTTTTTAATGGGGTATTAACACCGCCCACACGGGCTGTTCAGAGCACTTGAAACGCACGGACCCTTCACACCCAAACAGTGACGTCATTACACGGAAGCTTAGATGCAAAACAGAAGCGAAGGCGGCTGAGTTTACCGCAGCAGAGTGACGGAGTTTTATGTGGAGTTAACGGAGTTTCACCTGGAGTTTAGCCACCTGGACGAGCCTCAGCTCTTCTTCTGTGCCTTTCACGATGGCTCCCTGGACAACCGGGACCAGTTCTGTGGCTTTTGCCGCCGTCCTGCTCTTCGTTAGCCTGTTTAGCCCGGCAGGATGCCAAACAACTCCCCGACCTTCAGTCCGTATGTTGAACCCGCTTTAAAAAATATATACTTTTCATTCCTTTTTGCATTAAATCACTTCAGCTTGGTTTCGTCTGTTAAGTAGAAGCGACCGAGCGCGCGCTAATGCTATTGTGCTGTCCGCATTTTAAAATACGTCACATCTGCAGCTCCCTCGTCCTCTGACTTCTCTAACTTTCCTCTCTTTTCTCTCATTAATTTATGTTTCTCTTCCAGCCTGCTCCGCGTACAAAAGCTGCGACACCTGTGTTCCACATGCTAAGGTAGGTTCACCTGAACTGGAACCTGATAAGGACAGACCTTTGATCCAACTGGTCCAACTAGTGCTGGGCAATATGACGATATATATCGTGGGGACAATATAAAAGTGTATATCGTGGCATTTCTCTTATATCGTTTCTATCGTTTCTATCCTAATTTTATCAATTATTACAGCAAATATGTAATTAAATAACCTGCAATGATAAATTTGATAGAATCATATCTACTTCTACAAAGTAGCCTTTTATGTTTGCACTTTTATTCATGGTTAATACCTTAAACAGAGTTCTCTTCAACCCTGATGTTTACTTTAGACACTTTATATTGGTTTGCAAACTTTGCACTACAAGGTTACAGATTTCAGAAAGTTGAAAAATAATTTGTGTTCATTTTTTATAGCTGAACTTCAGTGCAAAAATGTGTTTTTCCTCTCAGAAACTGTTGTGCACTTTAAAAAAAAATGTGAAAGCTACTGTACCTCTGTACCTACCTGTTTTTGCTGCACTAAAATGTATGTTTGTGACAGTTCAGCTAAATGTCCTTTCAAAATAAAGTTGAAAAGTAAGCAATGAAATTTTTGTCAAACTTTTCAGAGAATAACTGAAAACATACTTTATTATGGTATATCGTGATATATATCGTTATCGTGATATAAAATAGTCCATATCGTGATATATGATTTTTTCCATATCGCCCAGTACTAGGTCCAACTGGTCCCTTTAATGACTTCTGGGGCTTCTGCTGTTTTGTGTGTTTATTTGGCCACAACAACAAAGCACATCTGTACTGTTCTCAAAGTTTTTTAAAAGTTAAAGTTTACAGCTTTGATTTAAAAGCCTATGTGTTGTTTGACTGAGTCACTATGAGCCCAAGTTATCTTTTTTTTTTCCCATCAGCTTCTTTCATTTATTAATATACATCCGTGTTCATATTTCAGAACTGTAACACATTTTTTAAAAAAGTTGGAACATTTTAGTGCTGGGCGATATGGAAAAAATCATATATCACGATATGGACTGTTTTATATCAGGATAACGATATATATCACGATATACCATAATAAAGTATGTTTTCAGTTATTCTCTGAAAAGTTTGACAAAAATTTCATTGCTTACTTTTCAACTTTATTTTGAAAGGACATTTAGCTGAACTGTCACAAACATACATTTTAGTGCAGCAAAAACAGGTAGGTACAGAGGTACAGTAGCTTTCACATTTTTTTTAAAGTGCACAACAGTTTCTGAGAGGAAAAACACATTTTTGCACTGAAGTTCAGCTATAAAAAAATAAACACAAATTATTTTTCAACTTTCTGATATCTGTAACCTTGTAGTGCAAAGTTTGCAAACCAATATAAAGTGTCTAAAGCACATGTGTCAAACACAAGGCCCGCGGGGCAAATGTGGCCCGTCACGTCATTTTATGTGGCCCTCGAGAGCTTGGGCATTATTTGCTTAAATTTTAAACCAATATTTTAAAACTTAAAATAAGCTTACACCGCTTTAAAGCACATATTGACAATAAACTACATCTCCCATCATGCATTTCTTCCTTACCCACAATGATAATGCAGCAATGAGCAAGATGATTTTTCAGAACTGATGGACTTAAGAAAAACTTTTTACTAACTAACCCCAACATGTCCAAGAAAAGAAAAATTGATGCACAAAAGTATAACTTTTGTGTAATGTGTGTCAGTCGTGAAAGAGTATAATCTACGTCGGCATTTTGACAGCAAACACGGAGCTAAGTATGCTAAATTTAGCCTGCAAGAAAAACAAAGAACCGCTTCTGCTTCTGAAACCAAGGTAATGGATACTCTTACAACCACAAACCTTGAGTTTAATATAATAATGACTTAAATATTTGAAACTTGAATACATAATAAATACAGAAACCAATATTTAGCATTTATAATAAGGTGTAGTTTAATTTATTTTTGATTTACATTGCATTTTGTTACATTCATGGTGTCAATCCGGCCCTTCGAGGGCCACCATGATGCTGATGTGGCCCTCAGTGAAAATGAGTCTGACACCCCTGATCTAAAGTAAACATCAGGGTTGAAGAGAACTCTGTTTAAGGCATTAACCATGAATAAAAGTGCAAACATAAAAGGCTACTTTGTAGAAGTAGATATGATTCTATCAAATTTATCGATGCAGGTTATTTAATTACATATTTGCTGTAATAATTGATAAAATTAGGATAGAAACGATAGAAGAGAAATGGCACGATACACACTTTTATATCATCCTCACGATATGTATCGTCATATAACTTTTTTATCAGTGTTGGATTACGGTGATATTCTGTACATGCACGCCTCTGCTGCGACTCTTAAACCCCTGGACTCTGTTTACCAGTCTGCATTAAGATTCATCACTGGAGACAGCTATGACATCATCATTGTGACTTGTATTCTAATGTTGGGTGGCCCTCTCTTTCTGTTAGACGTGAAAGACACTGGGTTTTATTTATTTATAAAGCTCTTAATGGTCTTTTACCTCCTTACATTAGTTCCATGCTTTCTTTTAATGAGGGCTCTTATCAAACTCGGTCTCGTGATTGGATTACGCTGCAGGTGCCAGCTGTTTTTAGTGAACTTGGAAAATCCAGTTTTTCATATTGTGCACCTGCAACTTGGAATAACATGCAGAACTATTTCAAGCTTTCATCATTTTTATCCATAGGGCAATTTAAATCTTTAACTGTATCACATTTTACTTCTAGCTGTTCCTGTTTTACCTGATTATTTTAACTACATTTTAACTAAATTTAAATTAAATTTTAATTATTCATGTTTTTATTTATTTTTTTTACATTTTAATTGTAATTTTACTGTGTTTTTAAATTCTTGTCGTTACTTTTATGTCACTCGGCTGCATTGTAAATGAGGTCTCTACCTCAATGTATCTCCGAGTTTAAATAAAGGTAATAATAATATCGCCCAGCGCTACGTTAAATGAACATGTACACGTGTCTTATCCAGTGATCAGCGAACATAAACGATGGAACGATGGACCGTCGTACTGGTTGTTTCTGATGTTCTTGTGTCTCGTCTCCAGTGTCTGTGGTGCCTCACCACCAACAACTGCTCAGACTACCCCGTCAGCTGGCTGCTGCCCCCAGCCTCCCTCTGCCCGCTGGCCCAGGCCCGCTGGGGCGTCTGCTGGCGTGAGTAGTTCACCCTCCAGGTTTCAGTCTCGGTTCTGAGTTTCAGGGACGTTCGGAGACCGATACGAGGAAGTCGATGTCACGGTTTGATTCAGAATAGTTTAAAGCCACTTCTGCATTCTGAACGTGACAGAAACCAGATGATAAATCTGTCTTGTCTCAACTTTTTGTTTTCTCTCCATTTCTGTCTCCAAAGATGCACTGCAAAAATTAATGGTCTTAATATAAGAAATAAATACTTGGTTTGAGCAGATACAGACTAAAAGTAAGTGAGATAATCACACTTAGTAAGATTTCTTGAAATAAGAAAAAAAAAATATATCATAACAAGACTAGTAATCTTACACATTCTGTGCTTGCATAGTATATTACTCTCAAAACAAGATCAAAAAGACTTTTTAGCTAGATACAAGATTGGAACACTTAGTTAGATTGTTAATTTTTGCAGTGTGGAAAAGATTTTAAACATAAACAGTTCCTTTTCAGTGTCTTTAATATTGTCTTTTCTGCCATCCTTCCTGCAAACGAAGTTCAGACCAAACATGAACAGATGTGCAGGAGAAACAGGCTCATCGCAGCCACTAATAAAGATGAGACTTTCACACTTCATGTTTTGTTTTGTTTTGTTTTGTAATTGATCTTTTTATTTTTGTTCTGGTTTTAAATTGAGAACACAAAACTGGATTATCGTGCCACAGAATATCCTTAATTGTACCCGTTTAAACAAAAATGGCAACCAGAGTGCAGATCTTCTGCATGTGAGCACAAATATAAAGCTGGTAGGCGTCCCAACGTCCCAGGAAGCTTTCATCTTTATTCCTAACTAGCTAATATTTTCTCATCGGACACAATCTGTAACATAAGATCCTTTTTCTCTCCAACCTGGAGAAGTGTCTTTCCATCATGATTCAAACAGCTGCAACAGCCACATTTATCACTGAAAGGTCAGAGTCTGATAGATTTTTCAGTTTGTTTCCATCCCCCAACAGACTCTGGTTCATGATGTTAAAATCCTTTTCCTGAGAGCAGATGACCTGGAGATCATTTAAACAATTTATAATCACACAAAGCTTGAGACACACATGCAACAGTCCAAACAAACGGGGGGTGAAGGTGAAGGTGGGAGACACAGGCGGACCGGCCGCTGTAAACTGTCTCGCTACAGATCATGTAGCATGTCCAAACTCATACATACAAAAAAAGTCTGATCCTCAGATTTCTAAACGCAGATTTTGTAACTAGTGATGCACGATAACTGTTTTTTAAAACCGATACAGATAACTTTCTGCTCCTAAAGGCCAATAACAATAACTGATAACACACACATATACCTAAGATCATTACATCAATACTATGAACAAAATCAAAAATAGTTTTGACTTTTTAAATGAACAGATATTTATTTTTCCAATGAAAAACTATTGTCAAGCCTCTCAAACATTTTCATAAAGCTATCAAACAAACCTATTTGATATCTCACATTAACTTAAATAAGGTTCATTACTGACTGATATAAAAAATAAAGGCTCCTTGAACTGATGGAAATACATGCATCAGAATTACTAACTGAAAAAGATTAACATTTAAAGGATTTTGGCTTGTGGTTCCATTTAAATTAATACCTTTAATTAAAGTAAATGAGGTTCAGTAGTTTTTATTTTTAATCTCATGGAAGCTTTAGATGAGAGGAATGAGGGAGAGGAGCATGTTAGCATTAGCTTCTGTTAGCTCATGTTAGCGCGATTTCAAAACTCCATGGAAGCGATTGTTATGTTGTAGGTGGCTGATCAGGTTTTACGTATTAAAGCTTGTGCTTCCCTCCTCGTAGAATTCACTCGGAGGATTCGTCACAAATAACCACCAAACTATCTTCTTCTGAAACTTTAACCAAGTTCCACGCCGCCATGTTTGTTGTGATCAGCGCTGTGCTGCAGGCTGCATTCAAGGTGGAACGTAAATTCCCACGTTCCCTCGTTTGCTAGTCGTTCTTTCAGCCTTTTCTATTTTTTATTTTTTTTATGTGTAACATGTGGGAAAATACTGCGAATATCAATTAAAGTCAGCAACTACTAAAATTATGACCGAGTTAACGAGTTGTTTTCTGGCATGAGGGGGTATTCTTGATTTTCCTGATTGAGTATTCGTTTTTCTGATTATGTCGACGTCACTTGAACATAACATTCACTGCTGGTCATTCAAGACTCAGAGGGAGCGAGACACTGCTGTGTTAACAGAAATATAAATGTTATCGGAGCTATTCGTCATGATATCAGAGTTATCGGGATGACGTCATAATCTCCTGTTATCGATAGTTATCGTGATAGTTATCGTGCAGCCCTACTTGTAACCCATCGCAGATCTTCTAAAACAGAGTTGCTCCGTGTGTTGTACCGGATAGTTCCAACACTGGACCCCCGTCTTAAACAAATCGTCCCTCATTAACACCGTCTCCTGAGTTGGACGATTTGGAAGCGTTTGACAAACTTTCTGTTCCTCTAACTTGATGTGTTTTAAAGCGTGAAAACAGCGAGGCTGCATCTGCCGGGCCTGAACTTCACTGCTGCAGCGATCTACTCACTTCCTCCACCGTCTGAACCAGAAGACCGTCTCTGGAACAAGCAGCCAGATCAGCACTTACTGAAGCGTTGAGCTTCTAAACAGCGACTTTATTCATTCCCCCTCAACAGACGACCGGAATTGATCTAATTATACGTGGTGTAAATTGGTTGTTAGGTAACGCCTGTTTTCGAGATGCAAATGGTATTTATTTTTTTTTCCTCTCCTGAGCTGATAGTTGGACGTGTTTACAGTGTCAGACTTTATCAGAGGACACACAGCAGATCAGACTCTGTTCTCTGGGCTCATCAAACATCATTAACAGCAGGAAGCTGCTTTCAGTGACAAAATAAAACAGAAATAAAAACACAGTAATGTTGGAACAGCTCACAGAGCGACGCCTGCAGGTTTGAGGATTTTACTCCCAATGTTCGGTGCATTGTTGTCACTTTTTTAGCATTAAAGTTACATTTTTAGGTAATTTCTTTGCACCTGAACCATGTTTCTATTTTTTTTTTTTAAATAAATATAGCAGCTCCTAACTCTCATGAAAATCTCTTTATCCTTTTACTTAGAGGTGCGCGATAACTATCAGACCGATAACTATCGGGTCAATAACAGGAAATCATGACGTCATCCCGATAACTCCGATATCACGACGAATAGCCCCGATAACATTTATATTTCTGTCAACACAGCAGTGTCTCGCTCCCTCTGAGCCTTGAATGACCGGCAGTGAATGTTATGTTCAAGTGACGTCGGCATAATCAGAAAAAAACGATTTCTCAATCAGGAAAATCAAGAATACCCCCTCATGCCAGAAAACAACTCGTTAACTCGGTCATAATTTTAGTAGTTGCTGACTTTAATTGATATTCGCAGTATTTTTCCTCATGTTACACATAAAAAAAGAAAAAAATAGAAAAGGCTGAAAGAACGACTAGCAAACGAGGGAACGGAGGAATTTACGTTACACCTTGAATGCAGCCTGCAGCACAGCGCTGATCACAACAAACATGGCGGCGTGGAACTTGGTTAAAGTTTCAGAAGAAGATAGTTTGGTGGTTATTTGTGACAAATCCTCCGAGTGAATTCTACGAGGAGGGAAGCACAAGCTTTAATACGTAAAACCTGATCAGCCTCCTACAACATAACAATCACTTCCATGGAGTTTTGAAATCACGCTAACGTGAGCTAACGTGAGCTAATGCTAACGTGCTCTCCTCTCCCTCATTCCTCTCATCTAAAGCTTCCATGAGATTAAAAAATAAAAACTACTGAACCTCATTTACTTTAATTAAAGGTATTAATTTAAATGGAACCACAAGTCAAAATCCTTTAAATGTTAATCTTTTTCAGTTAGTAATTCTGATGCATGTATTTCCATCAGTTCAAGGAGCCTTTGTTTTTTTATATCAGTCAGTAATGAACCTTATTTAAGTTAATGTGAGATATCAAATAGGTTTGTTTGATAGCTTTACGAAAATGTTTGAGAGGCTTGACAATAGTTTTTCATTGGAAAAAAATAAATATCTGTTCATTTAAAAAGTCAAAACTATTTTTGATTTTGTTAATAGTATTGATGTAATGATCTTAGGTATATGTGTGTGTTATCGGTTATCAGTATCGGCCTTTAGGAGCTGAAAGTTATCAGTATCGGTTTTAAATAACAGTTATCGTGAATCCCTCCTTATAACCGTTTCATCTTCACTCTTGGTTCAGAAACTGTTTAAATGTTTTTAAATGTAGATTTGTGGCCACGGACGTGCAGCTGGCTTCATATCAGCTCACTTTTGATGAGACCCACAAATGAATCTCAGACAGATTTTTACACATTTTAGTAAATCTTGATTTTTTTTTTTCATGCAGAGCACAATATGAAAATCTCTCAGGAATGAGACACGTAATCACATTTTAAAGTTCTTTCTGTAAAGTCTTGACTAAGTAATCCCCCTCAAAGAGCTGTAGGCGTTGTGTGTTTGATCAGTTTTTGTTAAAACTCTGCCAACAGTGTTGCTGAAAGCTATAAATGTTACGTGGAAGCTGATTGGCTGTTTCTGCTCTCTGCTCAGTCGTGTTTGATCACTGCTGGGTTTCCATGAAGACTCCAAGTCTCGTATAAAGCTGATTAAAGCCATGTGATCTCTAAGTTGTGTTTCTCTGGAAACGGCGGGCTGGTGTAGTTTCACTTCAGTGTGATGAGCTGCAGCGGTGCAGAGGAGTCAGCAGGTGGCGCCGCCGCCACATATGTGGACTAGTGATCGACCTATATGGGTTTTTCAGGTCCGATACCGATACCGATTATTAGTAGTTAGAGGAGGCCGATAACCGATATTTGAAGCCGATATTCATTTGCAGTAAAAGTGTAAAAATTGGCCTAAAAAAGTGAATAATGCAAACACTGAACTTCACAGAAATGCCTAAAGCATGCTCATTGAATCACACAAATAGAAAATAATAGCTCCAGAAGTGCCTGAATTTCCTAGACTCAGAAACATCTCTCATAAAGTTAAATAAATAGCTCTCTGAAATTACAGAAAATACAGTAAAATTTAAATATAACTACAATCACTTGTCTTTGTTTTAAGTTCAAACACAACAAAAATACAGGGAGTTCTCAGGCTCAGCAGCACCTCTTGTAACATTAAATAAAAACTTAGATAATAGCTCCCTAAATTTTTTCACAATAAATAAAATAAAATTTCAGTATAACTGAAATAATTTAACTTTGTTTTAACTTGAAACAAAAACAAAAAGTGCAGGAGTTCTCAGGTTCAGCATTATCTCTAGTAAATGCAAATAAAAACTTGTTTCCAGAGATTTTATAAAGTAGTAGTATATAAAACAGCAGCATTTAGGATGCCTTAAGTTGATTTCATTATCAAATGTTATATTTTACCATGCGATAGCAAGGACCCTGTCATTCAAAACTGTGTTGCTACATTATTAATGATTAATATGACAAAGGCTACATAAAAAAGTATAATAGTTGTTATGAGTGCAGTTAAACTCCTGACAGAACACAAACAGCCTTTCGGGTTTTAATGAGCTCACACAGTATTTAAAATGTTCCACCACTTTGTTCAGATGAATCATTTCTGAATTTTACTCTTATCTTCCCGTTCATTTTCAGATCATAGGACCAGAAAGCTCATAGCAACATTAGTAGTTGTGAGTTGTAGAGTTTTTCACGTGACTTTAACTACATACTAATCCACATTACATACCGTGATTTCCTATTGAGCGCACCTGAATATTCGGATCTCAAAATAAATACGTGCAGTAGCTCTGGTTACTTCTCTGACCGACAGATCGATTGCCTTTAACTTAAAAGCTAAATCATATGCATTCCTTTGTGTGTTTTCCATGATGAGGGTGTGTGCATGAAGCGTAAAATGACTGATCTGAAGAATTTAGTTTGAGTGTGTTTGATTTAATTGAACAGTTTCATTGGTCCACTGTGACCGGTTCGGTAATTTCATTCTAACTGGGATAAACGTATTGACGGCATGAAGCTGGCCCGTAGAAATCTATACATTAGCCACATCGTTGTATAAGCTGTAGGGTTTAAAGCGTGAGAAAAAGTAACGGCTTACTGTCCGGAAAGTTCGGTGCATTTTACCCGTTGCTAATACATAGTCTGCAGAGCATTTAGCATCAGATGGACGAACTAATTTTATGGTTAAAGCTAAGCAGCCTCCACCTTAGCGCTCCCTAAAACAAGTGAACTGAGTCTTTAATGCACTTTCTCTTAGTCACACACACATGCTTTTCTATCATGGACTGTTTCCATGTTGATATTATCAGCAGTCTTCTTTTAAATAATTCACAGATATGTTGGGACGTAATACGAGTTAGCATAGCTGCCGCTAAGGTTTACTCTGCTCTTACGTTATTCTGCTGCTCACTGTAACATTAGTAGTAGTTGTGAGATGCAGAGTTCTGGGATGTTTATTACTATTTCAGAAGAGCTTTCTGCATTTACCTTTGACATGTGTTTTCTGTCCAGAGCTTCTCACACAAGAAAACTTTTCCTCTCACTCTCCCGTGTTTGTGATGACAGCTTCTTGTTCGGAGGCTCCGCCTCTGCCGCTCAACCAATCAGAGGACGAGGTGAATAATGCAGGAGACAGCAGGCAGGAGAGAGAGGCGCGGCGGCATCTGAGCCAGAATACCCAGTTTTACATTGATTTCTTCATATCGGCCGCTCGGATTAAAAAAAGGCCGATGCCGATATAAGTCAAATTTCCAAATATCGGCCCTAATAATCGGCCCGACCGATAATCAGTCGATCTCTAATGTGGACTCCCCTGGAGTGTTTCTCACTCCTGAGAAAGACGGGAGGTTTTAAAGTGACACCATCACCTGCTGCTGTCAGGGGGAGGAGCCTGAGTGTTGATGCTTTCTGTCGCTGTGTGACTCAGTGAACTTCGAGGCGCTGATCATCACCCTGGCCGTGGTGGGCGGAGTCATCATCATCAGCTTCGCCATCTGCTGCTGCTGCTGCTGCTGCTGCAAGAAGAGGCCTTCACAGTAAGATGACATATTTTTATTTTTTACATACAGATTTAAAGGCTGCGTGTTGTCTTTTATCCTGTTATTAATAAATTCAGGAGTGATTTGTAGCATTATATATTCATTTTTGTGTGACAAAATTATTAATCATATTTCAGAGCACGTAAAATGCAAGGTTTTAGAGCTTTTATTTTTCTTGTTGTGTTTTTTGTTTTTTCATAATTTCATTATCATGATGAAACCTGAGCTGATTGGACCCACGTGAGCTCTGACCTGCTCTTAGAAGCAGTTCTGGAGGTTGTTGTTCGTCACTTTCTGGATCAGATTCGGGGTCCAAAATGTCCAGTTCTGTAACAGATCTCTCCAGAGATGCAGACATTTCACAAATGATAAAGTTTTAAGGGAGACATGCTGAGAAAATGTGGAAAACCTGGCAGTTTATTCTACTTTAGATCGTTCAGAAAAGTGACTGGGGGTTTAAGTCAGTCTACATCAGACTCGGTACTTTCTGTACTTCTGGCAGAAACTGGGACATTTAAAAAGAGAGAAACTCTGATACTCAGTCGTGTTTCCTTTCATCCTCAGGCCCGACAGAGATGAGGAGAGATACACCAGGAAGAGGGAGGAGATGAAACAGCGAGCTGAAGAACGGTGAGAACCTCTCCAAACCCAAACCCTGTCAGGAACAGATCATACGTTTAAAGTGTTATAAAATATTATATTTAATGTCAACATTTGACTGATTTTCAGCATTAAATTTTAAATTTTGATACATCTAGAGCTGCTTTGTGGAGAAACCCCAAAAGCCTGTTATTATTTTAGAACTTATGAGACTGCAAATCACAAGGAGAGGCTGTTTTCTGATTGGTTGAAGCCCTGGAGGCTTGTTAATGGGCGGAGCTAATGGATCTTTTTTTTTCTTCCTACTGTGAAATGAAGCATAAGTGTGAGACTGCAATTCGACTGAAAAGCACAATCGCACTAAATGTTGCAAGAACAAAAATGTCTAATCATTGTTAATAATAATGATAATAATTATTATTATTATTATTGTTATTATTGCTATTATTATGAGTTGTAATTCCATAATAATAGAGGAAAATCTTTCTCATGCAATGAAAACTTAAAAGACAACAGACTTATAGTTTTTCTTTTCTAGAAGCCTCCAAATGAGAGAAAGTATCTCTGGATAATCCAAACCTAAATGAGAGCAGAAACTAAAAGTCCTGGTGTTGTTCAGATGTTCATATATTGCCGTATTTTCTCCACGAGCAGAAATGTTGTGGTTGCAAAAACCTCCCATCAGTAGTTACAGTTTTTCTGTTAAAAGCTTTAGTTCACATTTCCAGTCTGATTTGGATCTAATATTGCACTTAACCTGCTGCTCACATGGATTTTTTATGCCTTTTAATGCTGCAGCATCAGAAAACTGATTTCTAACCCTAACACCCACATTCATGATGACATGAAAAGTCTGACATCAATGTTATCAAAGAGAAGTTCCCACCTAATATTTACTGATTATTTTTTTAGAAGCTCTCTAACTTCATCTTTCTGAAAGAAGACTGTTTGCTTCTTAACTAACGTTCTGGGCCGTTTGGTTTCTTTGCAGGAGGATAGAGAGGAAGGCGCGACATGATGAGATCCGCAGGAAGTACGGTGGGTATAAACTGTTTCCATCTAAACTTCCTTCCTGCTCTTTAATGAGTTGGAGACGTTTCCCGCCTGCTGTACCTGATACGAGCATCGAACGTACGACATCCAGATCCAGCAGGATGGAAAACATTCTCCATCCTTGTTGTCGTAAACGTGCACTTTTAAAAGTGACCACTGAAGTTCTTCCTCCTGGATGCTCCATCCTGTAAGAGCCAATGGCTGCGGTTACATGATGTTTTTGAATTCGGAATTAATAATTAGGAATTAAATAATTTCGAATTAAACTATTTTCCTTCGAGTTTACATGGAAATAGTAATTCCGAATTAAGGTTTACATGGAAAACACGTTAGTTCGGCTTTATCCAACTCCGCTTTAGGTCTGGGGGTTGGGAAGGGTTCTGATTGGATGGGGGGGGGGGGCGGACGTCTTTACATCTACCGGAAGAAAACAAACTTAGCTAACTGGTTAGCAACAACATTCCACTTATTTTTGACCTGGGTGGCGTCTCTATCTGTGAAACCTCCTTCATTTAACCTGGCCGCTTTGAAAAGCTCACAATTTTTATGTTTCCTGCCATCTGTTCTTTTAATTATTTCCAGTTCCTCCAAGCTATTTATTAAATAAATCGTCTCTGCTCTTGACCACTGTTTACTGCGTGCTGCCATCTTGAAACTTTGTTTTGAAAACAAGCCCAGCGCGGAATATAAGCGTCATCGCGACAGACGGGCAAGAGAACTAGCATGCGCAGAAAGACCGGAATTAATTTAAACAGGAATGAGTGTAAACATGACCGTGGAATTATTTAATTCGGAATTAAAAGAAGAATAAACCAGCCACTTACTTCGGAATTAAGTTAATTCGGAATTGACATTTTCATATGGAATTAGGTGTTTACATGGTAACTTTTATTCGGCTTTAACTTTAATTCTGAATTAAAGAGGAATTAAACTTCCCATGTAAACGCACGGAATGTTAGAAAAAAAAAAATTGACACAAGTCAGCGTCCTCAGTGCTGTGAAAAGGAATACAGTGATCCCTCGCCAATTCATGCTTTAAGTTCCATGGTTTTAGTTATTCGTGGATTTTTTAGAAATATATAATAAAAAAAATCTAGAAAAAAATCACGGAAGCATCACAGGATGTTGTGGCGTTCTCTCACAGCAAAGAAACGCTGTGAGCCAGCCTGGCCCCTTTAAGAAGGTGGCCTTATGGGTAATGGTGTGGCCTTATGGGTAATGTAGTGGCCTTATGGGTAATGTAGTGGCCTTATGGGTAATGTAGTGGCCTTATGGGTAAAGGTGTGGCCTTATGGGTAAAGGTGTGGCCTCATGGGTAAAGGTGTGGCCTTATGGGTAAAGGTGTGGCCTTATGGGTAAAGGTGTGGCCTCATGGGTAATAGTGTGGCCTTATGGGTAATGGCGTGGCCTTATGGGTAATGGAGTGACCTTGTGGGTAATGATGTGGCCTTATGGGTAATGGTGTGGCCTTATGGGTAATGTAGTGTGTGTGTCGTGGGACGGCAGAATGAAAACGGGGTTAGATGAAAAGTGTAGTGAGCATCAACAGCAGCCCAGCGTGTCTAGATTTACATTCTCTGTTAACCGACAGGAGCCCAACAATACAACCTGTGTGATGTTACAAGTTCCTGCAGTGACACAATAAAGTTCCCGTTCCATGCAGAGAAAACCAGACTTTTTGTTTTGTTGCTGTTAGCGTGTTAGCCGCTAATTACGAGCCAAAAATAGCACGATAGCAGCGGTTTGTTTACTACGGTTCAGAGACCAGAGGCTGTGAAGGAAACAGAAAGACCACAGTTTAGCCTTTGTCTTGTTTCACTGCAGTGTCTCGCTACTTTTTAGCGGTTTTTAAACATATTTTAAACACATTATTTAGGCTCGGGGGGCTAATAAGGGATCACTGTATTTTGTGTTGAAGAATATTATAACACTCTTCCACCTCATCTGTTTTAGCTTTTGGTCACATTTTAATGGATCATTTGTCAGAAAACATGGAAAAGCAGAAGATAAACAGTCGAGCACCAAAGCATTAAAGCTGAATCAGGATTAGATTCATAATTCAGAGCATCAGTTGGCATAACACTTTCAGGGGAAGTTGAGATAAGCAGCCTTCAAGGGGAGCCAATTCAGAGAACTCAAATGTTTTGGGTCTGTCCCACTTCAATAGTTCGTCTGCGTAGGCGACAGTAGTCGTAATTCCAAATATCCGAATTCGGTCACTTCTCGCCGACCCGAACTTGAAACGTCTACAAGTAAAGCCGGTGAGTTCAAGAACCACAGCTAGCTTGCAGTTATGTTCAGGAATCACATCCAGTTTGAGGTTTAGCTCAGCCAGCGTTACAGTCTGAGTGTTCACAGCCCGACTCACCCCCCCCACACAAGACAGGAAGCTCCTCCACGACCAGAAAAGCTGCTGACGTTTTTAGAAATTTTTTCAAAAAGGATCCGCCTTCATTGAGAGCAGGACGACAAGCTGATTCATAAACATGACATTTATGAGCATTCCCAGGCTGCAGTGGACCTGCTGCGAGGTCGGCGGTTAACCTTTCTGTCGTGTTCGGGTCAAATCTGACCGATTTCCTACTTTCATCAATCATAAATATTGTGTTTTACATTTGATTGTCTCAGGGCCTTATGATATCCTCCACACTAGCCATTTGAACATGTATAACTGCTGATCACCACTTTCTCTGAATTTTGAGTAGTTTATTTAACTTTGTAACACCTGTGGTGTTCCCGGTCAAAAATGACCACCATAGGAAATGAAAGGATGACACTGGATTGTGTTCATCCATCAGATTGTACACAACCACAAATACACTACCACACACACACACACACACATACAAATGATAGGCTCATGTTGATGTTGTGTGAATTTGGTCACTGTTTTGATTTTTGTTACTTTTTTTTAACAAAAAATGATCATTTTCGAATACAATTTACTATTTCTGTGTCTATTTAATGTATATTAACTGCAGTTATTAATGTAAACCAGTGGTCTCAGACATTGTTTACAGCTTAAAAAGGAGTTAAATAAAATTTGGTGATGATCAGTGGTTTTTCTGTTAATGTAGGAGCAGTTAAAACAGGCCGGTCAAATTTGACCGGAAACCCTAAAGTAAGGGGGGAGAAACGAACACGACACAAAGGTTAAGATGAGATGTTAAGAGTTAAAAGCACCATGAACCTGAACACGTCTGAGGTCATACGTGTTCAGGAACCAGGGTCTTGTTCGTAGCACCTGACGTGTCTCCTCCTCCTCCAGGTCTGGTCGGGGACTCGGACCATCCCTACAGCAAGTTTGAGAACGAGTGAAGCCGCGAGGACGGAGGACGTTAGCTGCTCTCATGTTCGCTAGCACGTTAGCTTCGCCTTCTCAAACCACAGCCATAACTGACAACACGTCCACAGATGATTGAGTTATCCACCTCACACGTGTTCAACGATGACCAGCCTGGTGGAACAATCACATTTCTCTTTTAGCTTTCTGACTGTCGATAAGATGCTAGAGTTTGTACTTGGATACATGTGAAAACTTGTTTTTAAACTTTCTGCTCATTTCTTGTGTTTTGAAATCTCATTTCTAGCTTCTCTTTTTTAGAAAACCTACTTTCATATCAGTGTTTGCACTTTATAGTTTTGATTTCTTTTTTTTTTGATTTACACACTTAATTGAAGCACTGATGTGTTCACACACACAAATAAAAGTTGTAATAAACGTGTTTTTGCTTCATTTATTCATTTTTAAAACTGAAGGAACCTCTGAGGAGGAGAACTTGCCGGGAAAGGTTGGTTTAAATAAACCAAAATATACAGCAGTATCACCTGAGCAGGAAGGCTCCTGGTTCTGATCCCAGCTGGGTTCTGTGAGCAGAGACACAGTTCAACTGTCTGGAAACAGGCCGTATGCTTCAATATCTACATTAACCTGTAGAGTCACTAAAAATACCTGAATCATTCACCAAAAATAATATTTATTCACTCCAATAAACAGAGACTATCTACTGTATCTTGTCATTCAGGTGTTTGAAGAGGAGCTGATGTGGGGATTTAATCTCAGCCATCTAATCAATCTTAGTCTGGATCGTTTAATCAAAACCCTTGAGGTGCTGACACGTCTAAGATTCGTCTTTAAATCCACAGACTGGCAGGTATGAAATGATCAGCCCCCATCTAGACCAGTGGAACTGATGCAGAGGTGGTTGAAACACCAAGTTCCTGGGGCTACACGGTGAAGATGACCTGTCCTGGTCCCTGGTTCCTGGTCCAGGAACTTTCACTGCAGCTCCACAAGGCTGCAAAAAGGTTTTTACCCAGCAGCCATCGGGGCTGTTCGACAGATTCCTGAGAGATTCACGTTGAGATCGAGATAACACTCAGCTGCAAGTTAAACCTCTCTACATTTGAAATAAAAAAATTAATTAAAAAAAAAAAAAAACCTTCCTTTTTGATACAACTTTTAAGCTTTTGCAAAATGTCAACTTTTTTAACTGGTTTGTACAGTCACAAATATTGGGGGGTATTTGATCAAATTAAGGGAAAAAAAAGTGGATTTAACAAAGATCTTATTTGGAATAAGAAAACCTTGAACAGGAACAATAGATAAATGAATAAATGCTAGGATTTAGGATATTTTTTCCCTATTTTAACCTTTCTAGTCTTTCCCTCCGGCCGGTAGGTGGCGGTAGTGCTAGTCTCCCCATAGACATATATAGAGATAGACCATAGACATATATAGATAGACGCCGCATCGAACGCTACTCCCTACTGGCGCTGACGAGATTTGGGGCCGCCATCTTGGACCGGTCACCCGCTCCGCTCAGTGTTATTTATCTCATAGGTTTATGAGAGGAGACAGCCTAATTGGCCAGATGAACACACTCATAAAATTCAATAATCTGTTTTGTGGAGACATGGTACACCTTGTTTAAGATTTTTTTTTTATCGATTTTTTAAAGGTTTTTAAAGATTTTTTAAAAAACTGAACGAAGGAAGACTACAAAACCAAAAACCAAGGACACAAAACCCCTCAGATCATGACAATATTAAGATTAATCAGACAATATAATGCACTATAGGCTACAGAGTGACATTGAAAAACATAGCAATAGCATATAGCAATATAATTTTCTTCAATAGCAATTCTTGTGTCAGTTGTAATCTAAGTCAGTGTTATGGAATATGACTTATCAAGTCTCAGTTCATAGCCGGGTGAACAAGAAATCAGAATCAGAATCAGAAACAGTTTTATTGCCAGGTACGTTTTCACATACAAGGAATTTAGCTTGATGTCTGGTGCAGAACATATAAACATATAAGATATAAGAAAAATATAGAAATATAGGAAATAAAGAAAATATAGAAGAGGTACTAAAATGGAATAAATGCACAATAGAATGACATATAAATATTATAAATTAATTATATTAAATTATAAATTATAATTATTAAATTATTATAAATTAACAATAAACATACTGTAGCATTGTTAACGGCCATTAGCTTAGCGTCGTTTCATTAACGTTACGGTAACAAAGGATCCTTGCTCCTTCTCAAATCTGGTAATATTCAATGAACAAAATACAACCAATATTATAGTAACCCACTGAGCAATAGATGTCTCGTTTACGTTCACACACGAAATTCGCCCGTCTATAATCGGTCTATATTAACGCAAATCTATACGGTACAATTTAATCCATTAATAATTAAATACAAAATAAAACAATAGTAAATTGTATAAATGGTGGCCAAATGCTGGATTAAAACATTTTTAACAGTTATTGATCAATGTACAATGTAGTTTAGATTTAGAAACGGCTAGTCTAAAACTTTCATTTAGACCAGTGGTAGACCGATTTTAGCCCAGACGTCTAGGGACCGTTAGACGTTTATTAGACATTTATTAGACGTCTTTTAGACAGAAAAATATGTTACATCTTACTTGTGAAAAGTAATCCCCTGAACCCTGCTTCTGATGGTCCGCCGATTGGAGCAGGAATATCCCACACAATGTTCAGGCAGGCATGTTCTGTCTACGGTTATAATCCGCAGAGAATGACCGGTCCAAGATGGCGGCCGCATTTCTCCGTTCCAAACAGCCAAATGCGGCGTCTATCTCTATATATGTCTATGGCGCCAGTAGGGAGTAGCGTTCGATGCGGCATCTATCTTTAAGGTTTGTTACAGGTTGTAGAGCTTTAAGGTTTGTTACAGGTTGTAGAGCTTTAAGGTTTGTTACAGGTTGTAGAGCTTTAAGGTTTGTTACAGGTTGTAGAGCTTTAAGGTTTGTTACAGGTTGTAGAGCTTTAAGGTTTGTTACAGGTTGTAGCGCTTTAAGGTTTGTTACAGGTTGTAGAGCTTTAAGGTTTGTTACAGGTTGTAGCGCTTTAAGGTTTGTTACAGGTTGTAGCGCTTTAAGGTTTGTTACAGGTTGTAGAGCTTTAAGGTTTGTTAAGGTTGTAGAGCTTTAAGGTTTGTTACAGGTTGTAGAGCTTTAAGGTTTGTTACAGGTTGTAGAGCTTTAAGGTTTGTTACAGGTTGTTGTAGCGCTTTAAGGTTTTTGTTACAGGTTTGTAGAGCTTTAAGGTTTGTTACTTTAAGGTTTGTAGAGCTTTAAGGTTTGTTACAGGTTGTTGAGAGCTTTCAGGTTTGTTACAGGTTGTAGAGCTTTAAGGTTTGTTACAGGTTGTAGAGCTTTAAGGTTTGTTACAGGTTGTAGCGCTTTAAAGGTTTGTTACAGGTTTGTAGAGGCTTGTAGAGCTTTTTGTTACAGGTTGTAGAGCTTTTAAAGGTTTGTTTACAGGTTTGTAGCGCTTTAAGGTTTGTTTACAGGTTGTAGAGCTTTAAGGTTTGTTACAGGTTTGTAAGCGCTTTAAGGTTGTTACAGGTTTGTAGCGCTTTAAGGTTTGTTACAGGTTGTAAGCTTTAGGCTTTAAGGTTTGTTACAGGTTGTAGAGCTTTAAGGTTTGTTACAGGTTGTAGCGCTTTTAAGGCTTTAAGGTTTGTTACAGGTTGTAGAGCTTTAAGGTTTGTTACAGGTTTGTAGTAGCTTTAAGGTTTAAGGTTACAGGTTTAGAGCTTTAAGGTTTTTGTTACAGGTTGTTAGAGCTTTAAGGTTTGTTACACAGGTTGTAGAGCTTTAAGGTTTGTTACAGGTTGTAGCGCTTTAAGGTTGTTACAGGTTGTAGCGCTTTAAGGTTTGTTACAGGTTGTAGAGCTTTAAAAGTTAAGGTTTGTTACAGGTTTTGTAGCGCTTTAAGGTTTGTTACAGGTTGTAGAGCTTTAAAGGTTTGTTACAGGTTTGTGTAGCGCTTTAAGGGTTGTTACAGGTTGTAGCGCTGTTAAGGCTTTAAGGTTTGTTACAGGTTTGTAGCGCTTTAAGGTTTGTTACAGGTTGTAGCGCTTTAAGGTTTGTTACAGGTTGTAGAGCTTTAAAGGTTTGTTACAGGTTTGTAGCGCTTTAAGGTTTGTTACAGGTTGTAGCGCTTTAAGGTTTGTTACAGGTTGTAAGCTTTAAGGTTTGTTACAGGTTGTAGAGCTTTAAGGTTTGTTACAGGTTGTAGAGCTTTAAGGTTTCTTACAGGTTGTAGCGCTTTAAGGTTTGTTACAGGTTTGTAGAGCTTGTAAGGTTGTTACAGGTTGTAGCTTTAAGGTTTGTTACAGGTTGTGAGCTTTAAGGTTTGTTACAGGTTGTAGAGCTTTAAGGTTTTTAAGGTTGTAGAGCTTTAAGGTTTGTTACAGGTGTAGCGCTTTAAGGTTTGTTACAGGTTGTAATAATAATAAAAAAAAATTGTGAAAAACTGGTTCAGGGAGCGTGAGACATCATTTTCACACATGGATTGTCCACCACAGAAACCAGACCTGAACCTCAGTGAGAATCTTTGGGATGTTCTAGAGAAACCTCAGACTCTACCATCATCAATGATAGAATCTTGGTGAAAAATTAATGCGACACTGGATGGAAATAAATCTGGTGACGTCGCAGAAGCTCATCGAAAAAATGACACAGTGAATGCGTGATGTAATCAAAGCTAAAGGCGGTTCAACGAAATATTAGAGTGTATGACCTTTTTTTTGGTGGGGACTTTTTGCCTATGGAGCCACGTTTGAGTCATAATTCAATGAATAAATTAGTCTATTATTATGAAATACAGGCGTTTATTATTATGAAATACGAATCCATTATTATGAAATGTTTCCCATTATTATGAAAAAAATGTAATTATTATGAAATATATTTTTATTATTATTTAATCTTAGTTTAATGCATAATAGTTTATTTCAGAATGTTTTTTTTTTTTAATCTAAGAATGAGTTTTTACATAATAATGACATTTTGCCACTGGGCGGGGCCAGTGGTTGACCTGCACGCTCATTGGCTGATCCTTCTCCATTCTACGTTCTGACATCGACTAGTTTTGTCCAGTCAGAAAGGGATCTTTCTCCCGTCGCCATGCCGTCAAAATCAGGTTGACATCGTCTAAGAAAACGTAGCGCGAAATGTAGGGAAAACTTGATTTTGACGGCATGGCGACAGGAGAAAGATCCTTTTCTGACTTACTCCGAGAGGTAGCCAACAGGCTCGATGCTAGTCCCCCACCAACTGAATGGAGAAGGATCAGCCAATGAGCATGCAGGTCAACCACTGGCCCCGCCCACTGGCAAAATGTCATTATTATGTAAAAGCTCATTCTTATGAAAAAGGAAGCAGTTATGTAAAAACTCATTCTTAGATAAAAAAAGTACATTCTAAAATAAACGATTATGCATTGAACTAAGATTAAATAATAATAAAAATCTATTTCATAATAATAAACATGTATTTCATAATAATGGGAAACATTTAATAATAATGGATATGTATTTCATAATAATAAACGCCTGTATTTCATAATAAAAGACTTATTTATTAATTGAATTATGACCCGAACGGGGCTCCATATCTGCCAGGCAGTGTATATATGAGAAGAAAAAAAAAGGACATTCTGAAATAAACGATTATGCATTGAACTAAGATTAAATAATAATAAAAATCTATTTCATAACAATTACATTTTTTTCATAATAATGGGAAATATTTCCTAATAATAAAAATGTATTTCATAATAATGGGAAACATTTCATAATAATAAACGCCTGTATTTCATAATAAAAGACTCATTTATTCATTGAATTATGACCTAAACGGGGCTCCATAGCCAACAGGCTCGATGCGAGTCCCCCACCAACTGAATGGAGAAGGATCAGCCAATGAGCGCGCAGGTCAACCACTGGTCCCGCCCACTGGCAAAATGTCATTATTATGTAAAAGCTCATTCTTATGAAAAAGGAAGCAGTTATGTAAAAACTCATTCTTAGATTAAAAAAAAAAAAAAGGACATTCTGAAATAAACGATTATGCATTGAACTAAGATTAAATAATAATAAAAATCTATTTCATAACAATTACATTTTTTTCATAATAATGGGAAATATCCTAATAATAAACATGTATTTCATGATAATGGGAAACATTTTATAATAATAAACGCCTGTATTTCATAATAAAAGACTCATTTATTCATTGAATTATGACCCAAACGGGGCTCCATATCTGCCAGGCAGTGTATATATGAGAAAAAAAAAGGACATTCTGAAATAAACGATTATGCATTGAACTAAGATTAAATAATAATAAAAATCTATTTCATAACAATTACATTTTTTTCATAATAATGGGAAATATTTCCTAATAATAAAAATGTATTTCATAATAATGGGAAACATTTCATAATAATAAACACCTGTATTTCATAATAAAAGACTCATTTATTCATTGAATTATGACCCAAACGGGGCTCCATATATGCCAGGCAGTGTATATATGAGAAAAAAAAAGGACATTCTGAAATAAACGATTATGCATTGAACTAAGATTAAATAATAATAAAAATCTATTTCATAACAATTACATTTTTTTCATAATAATGGGAAATATTTCCTAATAATAAAAATGTATTTCATAATAATGGGAAACATTTCATAATAATAAACGCCTGTATTTCATAATAAAAGACTAATTTATTCATTGAATTATGACCCAAACGGGGCTCCATAGACAACAGGCTCGATGCTAGTCCCCCACCAACTGAATGGAGAAGGATCAGCCAATGAGCGCGCAGGTCAACCACTGGCCCCGCCCGCTGGCAAAATGTCATTATTATGTAAAAACTCATTCTTAGATTTAAAAAAAAGACATTCTGAAATAAACGATTATGCATTAAATAATAATAAAAATCTATTTTATAACAATTACATTTTTTTCATAATAATGGGAAACATTTCCTAATAATAAAAATGTATTTCATAATAATGGGAAACATTTTATAATAATAAACGCCTGTATTTCATAATAATGGGAAACATTTAATAATAATGGATACGTATTTCATAATAATAAACGCCTGTATTTCATAATAAAAGACTCATTTATTCATTGAATTATGACCCAAACGGGGCTCCATATTTGCCAGGCAGCGTATATATGGGAGCGTGTGTTTCCTGTTTTGTCCACCAGGGGTCAGTAAAGTGTCGCGGTCCCTTTAAGTCCCTCCTCCACCTGAAGAAGAGGAGGAGGAGCTGCTGTCTGCTCCCTGTCACCGTCCCAGCAGTCTCCTCCGGGTCGCGCGCTCAGGAACCTCCACCATGCTCCGCTCCATCGTGTCTCGCGCTCTTCCTCGGTCCACCGGAATATCGGTGTGCCGCTTCTCCGCCGCCGCCATCCCCGCTCCGTCGACGCAGCCCGAGGTCCACTTCAACAAGGTGGGTGGCGCTGCGGCGCCAAACTGGGTTCTGGCGCAGTCGGACCGCTGCGCAGCTCAAGTTTCCCCTCTGGTTGGTTCTGGTGGGTCCAAAGTTTTGCGGAGCTGCGTTGCGCAACATTGATCCAGATCCAGATCCAGATCCAGGTCATGTAAGCAGGTGTGTGCTCACCTGCGTTTACGTCTCGGAAGTATCTGCGGACGTGTCACTAAAGTTTCACAGGGCGGATTTATGACGTTAAATATTAACGTTTATACTGTTTATTGAAGTTATAGGGGCGCGTGCGCGCTGTCTTTTCCATAAGAGCGTGACAGTTCGGTGTGGGTGCGTTCACGGTACCGTTGGAGAGTCCAGACACAGGTCTTAGAGCAATGGATAATTACTTAACTAAAATTAATGGCAAAACTAATATAAGATATCAAAAGAAGTGATCATTCCCGTCGGGTTTAAGAGGGCGGGACCACTGATCACCTCCAGGTGTGCAGACCAGGTGTGCGCCAGGTTACTGCTCCGCTCAGGTGTGTGCTAGTACAACGCCTAGAGGGAGAGACATCATGTACTGGGTCAGAGAAAGCAGTTCCAGACCGACCTGGAAGGGATCAGAACCATTTTGATCAGTGAAGGTCCAAAAACCTCAATGAAGCAAAGACACTTAAAGATGAATGGAGCCAGATGAGACGTTCAGGGACCCTCTGTTTATAGTAGAACTGCATGTACAAGCTGCTGAATACTAACGGATGCCCTCATTTTTGTCAAAAATAAATAAATAAAAAGGGTGATCTACAGTGAAAGTGGTTATGCTGTTGGTCATGTGGTGTTGGGTTTATTTAGATCCACTACAATCACAGGATTTTACTTTTTAAATGATGTTTTACAGGAAAAAAAACGACACGGGATTAACGGGGGGAGTGCTAACTTTTGCACATAACTATATAAGACACTGACATAGTTCCAAGTTGATCAGAAACAAATAAAACATACTTTTTTGTGCTTTAATATCAGGCGTTGTCACAAGACCAGAGCCTGAAGGAGAGAGAAAATGCATAATATATATATATATATATATATATATACATATATATATATATATATATATATGTGTGTATATATATGTGTATATGTATATACATATACACATATATATATATATATATATATATGTATATATTATATATATATATATATATATATATATCTATATATATATATATATATATATATATATATATATATATATGTATGTATGTATATATATATATATATATATATATTAGGGCTGGGCAAGTTAATGCGTTATTATCGTGTTAATGTATTCATTTATTAACGCCAACATTTATTTTATCGCACGTTAACGCATGTTGCTCACGTGCTTTTATTTTGAAAAGTTTGTTTCTGGCTGCTGCGGAACTGGAAGGCAGGTAAACATGCGGAAAAGCTAAAACAGACATGGAGAACGATAAAAATCCGTGAACTTTACAGTTCAGGTAGAAACTCAGGTAGCAATATTAACAATTCTGACTAAAAAAAAAAAATGGACTACCACTAAACTTTCGCGTCATCCCTCCATGTTCCATCAGATCTGCTCCATGTGTTCACTGTCCTGCTGTTCTCTAGCTGGTTACTGCAGTGCAGCTCCATCTAGTGGCTCAGATGTGTAATGACAACAGAAAGTCCAGTCCTCCATTATAAAACTAATTCAGTTCTGTGGCCCGTTTTTTAATTTCATATTTTTGATCCAAGTCTAAAATTGAAATATAAAAAACAGGCATTTTTTTCATCTTTTGTGTTAGATTAAAAATCGAAAAACGTAATAAAATGTCACTTTTTAATTTTTTTTAAATTTTTGATTGACAAATAAAAATGGAAATAATGAATGATACACAGATTGGTAAAGTTACTGAACTTTAACATGGACATTTTCATTTTAAAGTTCTCCCAGACGGAGGATTCAACAGAAACAAGGTTATTTGTAACAACTGACAAGTTGAACTCCCCGTTAAAAGTTTCTGCTGTTACCTCAGAAATTAATGTTTTAATGTTCTGATTGTGGATCAGGATTTTGTTGGTAGACTTTTTTTATTTTTTTATAAAAACAGGATGACATTAATGCCCTGGCAGTGGCAATAATGTCATATAATATATATATATATATATATATATATATATATATATATATATATATATATATATCTATATATATATATATATATATGTTAGGTCTAAACCTTACACTTCAAACTATTGTTCACGTAACTAGGAATGAGGCGAGAGAGACAGCTGATGTTAGTTTTTGCTTCTGCCGAGAGGGAAACCGAGAGAAACACAGAAGTGGACAACGAGGTCCGTCTGCTGAGGTTCTGATGGCGTCCTCCGCAGTTTCTCAACTGCAGGTTGCTAGGCAAACGTCTGTTGCTAGGCAGATAGTGATGTCATACATAGCACAGTTTGCAACATGTTGCAAGGTCACTTGAGAAACAGGAGGATAGACTAAATAAACTTATTGTGGGTGCAGTTTCATGAGAACATTCTTCATTTTAACAAAAAGGAGGCAAATGCCAGAGAAGGGGGAGGGCGGCATAGCAAGCATACACAGATATTTTTCTTTTATCATATATATATATATATATATATATATATATATATATATATATATATATATATATGTATATTTTGTTTTTAGGAGTGAGAGCGGGAACGCGGGTCATCTACAGGTCAGTTAAACTGTCTGAGGAAGTATTTGAACGTTGAGCAGAGTCGCTGTCTTTGCTGAGTCACAGCAGCTGGAAACATTTCTGGCGAGTTTCCCAACATCAGGAGTAAAAGACGACCTCATGACTCCCGCCACAGCGTTGTCCTGCTCGTCCCTCACAGATTAATGCTCATCTGATAACGTCTCCTCTAACCAGGAATGATGGAGGACAAACAAACAAACAGCAGATCCTCAGATGATGCCGGTGTTGCGTTCAGGGCCAGACCGGGGAACGGAGCGTTTCACTGCTCCGAGCAAACGCTGGACAACACTTCAGTAGTTCCTGTAGTAGAGCTGGGAACCTGAACAGGAGCCTGAACAGGTGCCTGAACAGGTGCCTGAACAGGTGCCTGAACAGGTGCTTCGTGCCTCGACTAAAGACGAGGCAAACTTCCCTTTAAATTCAGGCGAACGCTGAGAGAAACAGGATTTTCCAGGTTCGTCAAACGCAGCTGCAGCTTTAATCCAATCGTTTGTTTCCGTCGGAGGTGGGGGAAAGTTCACGCCTGATGTAAGCGCCTCCCGATCATACGGCGGTGGGCTGAGTTGTGTTCAGAGCAGAAACACCTGCAGTTGAACAGCTTTGACTAAAGCTGACTAGGTTTGTTACAGGTTGTAGCGCTTTAAGGTTTGTTACAGGTTGACTAAACTCTGACTAAACTCCCTAAAACACCAGCACTAAAGAGGAACCTCAGACGTTTCAGGGCTGAAGTTTGAAGACAGGTTGTCGTCCTCATGTGGGCTGACTTCTGCTTCAGATCATATTTTTATATGAGATTACGAAAGTTGATGTTTCAGTTCCTCCTTTTCTTCATTTCTTCAAAATTAAACTCAAAAGTTTCAAAATATCTTACTGTGGCCTAAAGCTTTATATTTCCAATCCATCCAAACCATCTCTTGATCCTGTCATTCTGGTAAACTATAGACCAATATTCCATTTATCTCTAAAATTCTGGAAAAAATAGTTGCTAGCCAGTTAGGAGAACACCTGCATAGAAATGATCTATTTGAGGTCTTTCAGTCAGGGTTTAGAACTCATCATAGCACAGAAACTGCACTGATTAGAGTCTCCAACGACCTCCTCATGGCCTCAGACAATGGATTAGTTTCTGTCCTGGTTCTGCTGGACCTCAGTGCTGCTTTTGATACCGTTGATCACAGCCTTTTGCTGCATAGATTAGAGCACACTGTTGGAATTAAAGGGACAGCATTAGACTGGTTTAAGTCATACCTGTCTGACAGGTTCCAGTTTGTCCATGTTAATGACGTTTCTTCTACACGGACTAGGGTCTGCTATGGCGTCCCACAGGGTTCAGTTCTGGGACCAATCCTTTTCACTTTATACATGTTGCCCTTGGGAAAAATTATCCAGAGCCATGGCATAAACTTTCATTGCTACGCTGATGATACGCAGCTGTACTTATCTATGAAACCAGAGGAAACAAAACCTTTGGCTAAACTTCAAGGGTGTCTTAATGACATTAAGTCCTGGATGTCCTCTAACTTTTTGCTTCTAAACTCGGATAAAACAGAGGTTATTGTCTTTGGTCCCAAACACCTGAGGAATCGATTAACTGGGTTTACGCTGGCAAAACTGTAAACCCAGTTTACGGACCTGACTGGACCTGACTGGACCTGACTGGTCTTCATCAGGAAGGTCCCTCCATCTGATCCAGGTCCTGGTCCAGGTTTCTTCCTCTTAATGTGGAGTTTTTTCTTGCCACTGTTTGGCTTAAAACTTGGCTTTTTCTCTCTCTGTGGGAGTTTTTTAGTTGCCATTTTGCTTGTTTAGAATTTAATATTCTAATCTTAGTTAATGATATTTGCTGGAATCATGCTCTGGGTCTCTGTAAAGCACCTAGAGACAATTGATGTTGTAACAGACTATACAAATAAAACTGAATTGAATTGAATTGAATTTCCGGTGAGATAAATGTGTTTTATACGAGATGCTGCTCCATACATGATGTGTTTCATGTTTCAGCTGTTCATAAACAACAAGTGGGTCGACGCCCAGAGCGGGAAAACGTTCCCCACCATCAATCCGGCGACCGGTGAGGTCATCTGTCAGGTTGCAGAGGCTGATCAGGTAAGTTCTAATGAAGTTCTAATGAAACCAGAACTGAGGCTCACAGGTGTTGATTTCTCATGTATTAAAAATACGTGACATATTTTTACCATTAAAAAAAAAACAACTACTTTATCACATATTTAAACTAGTCTCCAGAGCTTTGAGATATTCTAACTTCATATAATAAGGTAAACCAGAGTACTGTGAACATGGTATCCACTAGGTGGCAGCACTGGTCCAAACCAGTCGTTACAGCTGCATTTGTATGGAGCTAAATCTGGGTCAAAGGTTTCTGTAGCTGAAAAACAAAAAATCTGAAACTGAAAGTTGAAGTTTTGATATTGAGACTTTAGGCTCTTATTTTTTCACTTACAAATTTCTCGTTTTCAGATTTCAGATCTTTTTTTCACTTTCAGATCTTTTTTTTTTCAGGTTCAAATCTTTTTTTCACATTCAGATCTTTTTTTTTTTCAGGTTCAAATCTTTTTTTCACTTTCAGATCTTTTTTTTTCAGGTTAATCTTTTTTTCACTTTCAGATCTTTTTTTTTTCAGGTTAATCTTTTTTTCACTTTCAGATCTTTTTTTTAAGTTCAAATCTTTTTTTCACTCTCAGATCTTTTTTTTTCAGCTTCAAATCTTTTTTTTTCACTTTCAGATCTTTTTTTTCAGGTTCAAATCTTTTGGCCCTAAGCCAACACCGGGGGGGCGGGACATCATGATTGACAAGGCTGAGAGCCTTTCTCAAACACGTTGCCTTTAGGGACTGTTGTACTTTTAACTGTCTGAACGAATGATTTCTTCATACCACTTTCACTTGGTTCAAATCAAATTAAATCAAACTTTATCTATATTGCACTTTTCATACATTAAAGTTCAAAGGGCTTCACAATGAAAATAAAAAAAAATATATATAAACAGGATCAGAACAGAGACTTGGTTGACAGTGAAAACCCGACATACATTAAGCTAGCTGCCTTTGGCTGTTCAACCACTAAAGTTAACTCTTTGTAACGACCCACTTCGACATGCGGATATTGAACACCGGTTCTGCTCAAAGCTGGAGCGTTGAGCATCACCTGACTATCTCCAGCTCTGTAGAGTAAAACTCCACAGATTTGTTACTGGTCGCTTTTTTGAAATGATAAAATGAATAAAATAAAAAAATCGCTCGTCAGGCGGACCACAGTGCATTATGGGTGAACTAGGTGAAGAAGCATTTTGTCATAAAATGCCTGTGTTTTGACCTTTTAATGCTCTTGTTTTGTTTTCCTGACTGTCTTCTGTTTATTTTGAGGGCTTACTTTAGGCGTTGGACTAGTTTTGTGGTAGATGGTAGATAACACTAGCTGACGCTTTGAAACCGTGATTTGAACCTGGAAAAAAGAAACAAAGATTTGAAATCTGAAAACAAGAAATTTGTAAGTGAAAAAAAAAAAAAATAAGAGCCCAAAGTTTAATAACAAAACTTCAACTTTCAGTTTCAGATTTTTATTTTTAAGCTATGAAACTTTTGACCCTGATTTAGCGCCATACATTTGGGGCTTTTGTGTGTCATCTAAACATCCAGCTTTGGATATCCACAAGCTGAACTTCTCAAGAAATTTGATTTGGAGTTGTTCCAAACACCATCATTTATGGGCTCCGGCGCCTCTGGCACCGCTGCAAAACATTACAGTCAAAACTCACAGCATCGGTTCCTGGATCACACGTCCCGCCCCCAAAAGGGGGAGGTCCAAATGTGACAAAGGTGGCCCACTTGTGCGTCATGAAACGAGGGAGGTGTTTACGTGTTTATGAGGCGTTTATGTGCGTGACGGAGCGTGAGGCGCGCTGGTCACGTGATCTTGTTAACAGGAAGCAGGAGCTCAACCCGAACGGTTCAACATCTCGTGTTCTGTTGGGAATAAAATATTGCAAATCATTGCATTCTGGTTCTGTTTTTTTGGGGTGTGTTTTATACTCAACATCCCAACTTTTTTGCAAGTAGAGTTGTATTTTTTTTGTTTATTATTATGATAATCTTTAAAATGTATCGACAAAGTGTTTGAACAAGGTGTGACTCATAAGAATGATGGACATTATGTCTATGCACCTGCTAATAAAACATAAATACTTGCACATAAACCTTTAATTAGAGGGGTTATAACTGTGGTCATCACCCCTTTAATTTATTTCTGATGCTGGAACTGGAATCAGAACAACTCTGTTTTCCTCTGTAGTTTCCTGATTGATACATGTGTGTGTATATATATATATATATGTACATATGTATATCTGTTATATATATATATATATATATATATATATATATATATGTATATATATATATATATATATATATAATATATATATCTATATATATATATATATATATATATATATATATATATCTATATATCTATATATATATATATATGTATATATATATGAATGAATGAATGCTTTATTTCGGTTTAAAACAAAAATAAAATCATGTTTTACAAAAAGAAAATTTCAGATAACAACCGAAAAAGGAATAGGCTGAAGCCCCAAGGCTTATTTTTTTGCCTATCCTATACCATCAGAAGATTAATTGACTATTACACAATAGAACATCATTACAAAACACATAATATAAACAGAAAAATTTAATTCAATCAAATTTCCTTATAATTTTTAATAATATTAGATTTTAAAGTCTTCTTGAAGACAACAACATAAATTTAGTTTTATTTTCATTTAGCGATAGTTTATTTAAAGCAAACCATTTGGTTAATTTCATCAATTCAATTTCTACAGTTTTTAACAACTCCTTTATGTTCCCTCCAGAACAAAATAAATTAGTATCATCTGCAAAAACAACATATTTCAATGTATCACTTACGGTACAAATATCATTTATGTAAAGTATAAATAACTTTGGTCCCAACACTGAGCCTTGTGGAACTCCACAAGTTACATGCTTCAGATGAGATTTAATATCGTCAGTGCTCACATATTAAAACCTATTATTTAAATAACTTCGTAACCAAAGTTGTGTTATACCTCTTAAACCATACCGCTCACATTTCTGTAGAAGTAAGGAGTGATCGATCGTATCAAATGCTTTACGTAGATCAATAAACACACCTACTCCAAACTGCTTATTATCTACAACTGTTGTAATATTTTCTACAAATTCCATCACTGCTAATGATGTTGAGCGATTTCTTCTAAACCCATACTGATGCTCATTCAATAAATATATAAATAAATATATAATTTTGTTTTCATGAATCTATTTACAGGCAGATGTTGACAAGGCAGTGAAGGCAGCACGCGACGCCTTCAGGTTGGGGTCACCATGGCGACGTATGGACGCCTCCCACCGCGGCCTGCTGCTCAGCCGGTTAGCCGATGCTATCGAGCGAGACGCCAGCGTACCTGGCTGTAAGTACTTCTGAAGTACTGAAGCAGTGAGTACGTCTGCTTCCCTGTTTTCCATGTTTTTTTAAGAAGCAGATACTTAATCACATATGATCATTTATCGACAGAAAACTCCAGGGATTTTCAAATGCGGAGCCTTTCCATGGTGATTAGCAGGATTATGTAGGAGCTAATGGGAATAAACTGGAACTCCAGTTGGCCCAGGAGGGATCGGCTGGTCATCTATTATTATTTAACCTAAACTGGAAATATTTAAACTATTCCAGACTTTGCATTTGCAGATTGTTCCTCTAAAGTCCAAGCACAAATCAATCACCTGTTGCCCAGTGGTACAGTGGTTAGGGCAGGTGGCCCGTATACAGAGTCCTCATGCGGCTGGTCGCAGGTTCGACTCCCGGCCCGGGTGTCTTCCTCGTTCTCCTTGTCCTGTTTCCTGTCTCTCCTTCATAATAAAACAAATCAAATAAAGGCCACTAGTGCCAAAAAAATTAAAAAAAAAAAGAAAAAAAAGGGAGGAGGGATCAAACACTCTGGAAGGTTTTGGAAATTCTTTGAGAAAATTCCACCCCTTTGCAGGTTTATACATTAAATGTTAAATGTATGTTTGAATGTAAACACAAGGAGAATTTTACCAAATTTATTAAACTGCTGTCTGCTTAAAAACAAGAGAACCCGGCACCTTTCATGCTGGGAGACATTTTAGGAGTGTCTTGGGACGTCAGTGTTGTTTATTGACTGGTTTGTCTATCCTTTTTTATTATCCTTTAATAGTACACTTTTAATTACTGTGAAAGTAGAAGCCACATTTCCTTTGAGGGCGCTTTCAAACCCACAGGCTTCAGTCCACGTAAAATGAACTTGAAACTAGTCTAGTGTGAACACAGAAATCACACTTGGGACCAAAAAACAAACCAAGAACCCCAAAAACCTGGTCTCATGTTGAATTCAAACGGCGAACTCTAATGTGCTCCTACTTTTTAAAAACGTGTAACAAAGCAAAAGGACAAACAAAGATCTGAGAGAGAGAGAGATATGTAAATATGTACAAACACTCACCAGCCACTTTATTAGGTCCAACTGCTCATTAACGCAAATATCTAATCAGCCAATCACATGGCAGCAACCAGTACATTTCGGTACATTTAGACATTTAGACATTTAGACACGCTGCAGATCAAACCAGCATCAGAACGGGAAGGAAGGTGATTTAAGTAGGGGTGCTCCGATCAGGGTTTTTGGGGCCGATCACCGATCACCGATCACTGAAATCAATATCGGCCGATCCGATACCGATCACCGATTGTATTTATTTCCCTTTGTTTCTTGCTGTCTTAGACCTTTTCGACTTGAAAATTGTGGACATGCGCCCCCTAGTGGCCCCGCCATAACTGGAGTGTGCGGTGCTCCACCAACTAACCCAACACAGCAGCGTGGAGATCTGTTACTGATAACGCAGACATGTCTTGGATTGATGATGTTAGGCAGTGGCCTCCAGTTACAGATGAAGGTAGTTTATCGCTGTTTTTAATGATTGGTTATGGAAATAGCATGATCTATTCCCATAACCAAACACTAAAAACTGTGGGAATACGTAAAAAATGCAACGCTGGCTATAACTAACGTCAACAAGCCATAAAGATTATGCTACTGTAACGTTAACGCTAGCGGTAAATTAGGCTATGTGTTAATGTTATATTTAATTTATTTTATCATTCTCCTACTTCATTCATTGATTTATAGGCTTGTGCTAGCGCCGAGGGCTACAGTAGCCTTCATACTGCTGTTCTTTCGGCCAGAATCGTCCGGGACTCTCAGCGAGACTATGAGTAGTACGAGATTGAATGTTAACGAAAACTCACCCGGCTGTATTCATTTGGAACAAAGTCCTTTCTGTTGATATTTTCACCCACGTCTTCCTAACTTCTTGTTCTGCAAACAAGGCAGTCTTCGTGCAGTAAAGGCTTGTGTATTTCACATACTTTCTTCTTCCATTGTTGAATTTTCACGCCATTGTTGGCACAGTTTATGACGGAACATGTATTCCCACTCGACCGACTCGACATTATAAAAATATATATTTGTAGAAAGACAAAAACACTGGTTAATCTGCGAGCCGGTGAAAGTGTCGCTCTGTAGCACAACCCAGCAATGGGGGACGGGGTACTTCCGGGGGGGCTGGCCCGAAAAGGTATATACACAGTGTATGGGCACGAGAATAGAGCGTTTTTGATCGGCTCTTTTGATCGGCTTTAATGACAATTCTGACCGATCCCGATCATATGCATATCGGCTGATCCGATCAGGTCACCGATCGATCGGAGCACCCCTAGATTTAAGTGACTGAACGTGTCCTGGTTGTTGGTCGGAGTGTTTCAGAAACTGCTGATCTGCTGGGATTTTCACCACAACCATCTCCAAGGTTTCCAGAGAACGGTCCGAAAAAGAGAAAGTATCCAGTGAGCGGCGGTTCTGTGGGCGCCTTGTTGATGCCAGAGGTCAGAGGAGAACATCTAGACTGGTTTGAGCTGATAGAAAGGCAACTGGTCCTCAAATAACCAGTCGTTACAACCGAGGTCTGCAGTAGAGCGTCTCTGAACGTACAACACCTGGAACCTTGAGGTGAACGGACTACAGCAGCACCTGGTGCCGCTCCTGTTAGCTAAGAACAGACTCACCAGAACTGGACCAGAACTGGACCATAGAAGATGGAAAAACGTTTCCTGGTGGGATGAGTCTCGATTTCTGCTGCGACATTCAGATGGTCAGAATTTGGCGTCAACAACGTGATACGAGGCAGGATGGATCCATGTTTTCAACGGTTCAGGCTGCTGCTGGTGGTGGTGTACGGGTCACTTTGGGTCCATCAGAACCAACTGAGCATCGTGTCAACGCCACAGCCTCCCTGAGTATCGTTGCTGACCATCTCCATCCCTTCATGACCAGTGGACCATCTACTGATGGATACTTCCAGCAGGAATCATCTCAGACTGGTTTCCAGAACAATGAGTTCACTGGACTCAGATGTCTCCAGATCTCAGTCCAGTAGAGAAGCTTTGGGAGGTGGTGGGACGAATGTGAATATGGACCAAACTGTCTGAGGAATGTTTCCAGAACCTTGTTGAATCTGTGACATGAAGGATTAAAGCAGTTCTGAAGGTCCAACCCGGTACCAGCAAGGACCTGGACCTGATAAAGTGGCCGCTGAGTGTATAATATAATCACATAATATCGATACATCAGCCGTTGGGCTGCCCCGGTAGCGCAGTGGTTGGACAGGTCGGCCCGTATACAGACGCTACAGTCCTCATGCGGCTGGTCGCGAGTTCGATTCCCAGCTTGTCTTGCCCCCCTTCCTGTCTCTCTCCACTATCAATAAACCACTAGTACCAAAAAAAAACATCAGCCGTTATCCCGCCGTGGTTCCTTCTTGAACTTACTATGCAGAAGAATTTAAATAAAATGGAGTTTTGGATTTTGCTTTTCATTCTCTAATGGAAAATGATGGAGTCGTATATCGTGGTTAGGATGCCCCCCGGACGCCTCCCTGGGGAGGTGTTTCGGGCATGTCCAACTGGGAGAAGACCACGGGGAAGACCCAGGACCCGCTGGAGAGATTATATCTCTCAGCTGGCCTGGGAAGCGCCTCGGGATTCTCCCAGAGGAGCTGGTGGAAGCGGCCGGGGGGAGGGAGGTCTGGACCTCTCAGCTGAAGCTGCTGCCCCCGCGACCCGATTCCGGACCAAGCGGGAGTTAATGGATGGATGGATGGATGGAGTCGTATCATAGCGGTTAAAGGAGCCAGCTGAGAGAAACATGGCGAAACATGACGAAGCTGAGGACGCACCAGCAGGATGTGACCATCGCAGGTGCCGGAAGTGACCACCACAGCTGCAGGACATGACCACCGCGTGTGCGGGAAGTGACCACCACAAGTGAAGGACGTGACCACCGCGGGTGCCGGAAGTGACCACCACAAGTGCAGGACATGACCACCGCGTGTGTGGGAAGTGACCACCACAAGTGAAGGACGTGACCACCGCGGGTGCAGGACGTGACCACCGCGGGTGCGGGAAGTGACCAGCACAAGTGCAGGATGTGACCACCGCAGGTGCAGGATGTGACCACCACAGGTGCGGGACGTGACCACCACAGGTGCGGGAAGTGACCACCACAGGTGCGGGACGTGACCACCGCAGGTGTGGGACGTGACCACCACAGGTGCGGGAAGTGACCAGCACAAGTGCAGGATGTGACCACCGCAGGTGCGGGACGTGACCACCACAGGTGCGGGAAGTGACCACCACAGGTGCAGGATGTGACCAACCGCAGGTGCGGGACGTGACCACCACAGGTGCGGGAAGTGACCAGCACAAGTGCAGGATGTGACAACCGCAGGTGCGGGACGTGACCACCACAGGTGCGGGAAGTGACCACCACAGTGCGGGAAGTGACCACCACAGGTGCAGGATGTGACAGGTGCAGGGCGTGACCACCGCAGGTGCAGGAAAGCAGGCGGTGCTGCTGTTGAGTGTTAAGTGGGAATTAGGGGTCCAGTCAGACTCCATCAGGGTGGGATGGAGACCACCATCACTATCTACCGTTAACCTGAATCACTTCTGCTACCCTGCTGAGATATTAAATCCAGACTTCCTGTCTGCCTTCAGGCAGCATGGAACTGATCTGTAGCAGCTCCCTCCCTCCCCACCAGTGGACTTTATCGTCAGTAACACATTTACCTGCGTATGTGCATTCTAACTTTTTTGTTTGGCGTTTTTGCAGAACTGATTGTGTTATCGTTGCAGGAGCTGGAGACCCTGGACAACGGGAAGCCGTACGCAATTTCCTACATGGTGGATATTCCCAACGTGGTTAAATGTCTGAGGTAACAGAGCGCTTGGTTTGATGGTGTTACTGGGAGTTTGAGATCATCTAAATCAGAATTCTGAAAACAAACCGATCCACCTCAAGACTGCTCTTGTTGACTTTTTAAGATTTAAAGATGACGCGTGTATACCCACTTTTTTAAATGTATTTTTTTATTTTAATTTTCGTAAGCTTTCCTTCCAGAGTTTGGCTAAAGAACCTGCAACTCCGCTGAATGTTGTCAGAAGTTTATGATTGAACCTGGGTTTAACGCTGGGATCTGGGTTTACGTTGTTAGCCTCATTAGCCTCGTTAACAAATTACTCAAGTTGATGACAAAGAAGCATGGAATTTGTTTGGGTTCATAGTGTCTGCAAGAAATTAAAGTCTTCTTTCTCTTTTCTTTCCCTACTATCCCTCTTCTTTTCTAGTTTGGGTTTGTAATTTTAACGATGTGCTAATTCTACTGCTTATCTATAAACGAGCGGCCTTGTGTTCAGGTACTACGCAGGCTGGGCCGATAAGTGGGAGGGGAAGACCATCCCCATTGATGGAGATTTTTTCTGCTACACCAGACACGAACCCGTTGGAGTCTGCGGACAGATAATACCGGTACATGTTCAGTTTTGTAAGATTTTATGAATGTGTTAACGTTTTACAACGTCCTGACCAGTCAAACCCTTCCTCCGTCTTTCCGCAGTGGAACTTCCCTCTGCTGATGCAGGCCTGGAAGCTTGGCCCCGCCTTGGCGACGGGTAACACTGTGGTCATGAAAGTTGCCGAGCAGACGCCACTCACAGCGCTCTACGTAGCCAGTCTCATTAAAGAGGTATTATTATTCTGTTCCGTTAACACCAATCTTTCAAACCAACTTGAATACAATGACGAAGTAGTCGTAGCCGTAAATGTAAAGACTAAGGAGAACAGCGCTACCAAGCGGACACATTGGCATCGACGTGGCACATACCAACATTGGAGAGAGGTTGCAGGGTCTGGCTTAGCTAACAGCTACGGGTTCTTCTTGTTGTTGATATGCCATTGGTTTGACGCTGCAGTAAAGGCAAAAAAATGTCTTTACATTTACGATCTTCAGTGTTGGTTGGTTTACAGTCTTAAAGACGACACTCATCTTTTTTTGACTGATTCTGTGTCAGGTTGGATTTCCTGAAGGTGTGGTGAATATCTTGTCTGGAATGGGACCGACGGCGGGTGCTGCCATCGCGAGGCACATGGACGTTGACAAAGTGGCTTTCACCGGATCCACAGAGGTAGGACGGCTCTAAAATGGGCCTCTTGTGTTTGGTGCCGCCCCCCCTCACGTACTATTGACACCAACCGTGCAAGATGAGAGGAACCTCTGTTGGACGGACCCGAACCCTGTCACCATGAACCACTGAAACATTTAAAGACTCGCCACCAACCATCACGATATTTAAAGAACCAGGAGCTGTCGCCACCACTTCAGTGGATTCACACGTCTGCTTTTGTCCCCGTGGACTTGCCATCCATTGCTGAACTGGAATGTGGGTTCCATGTGTGGCGTCGATGGCGTTGGATCCGTCAAAAGTTGGGGGATACCCGAGTTTTCCGGCTGATCAATGCATACGTTGCCCAGTCAAATTACGATTACGCAGCTGGATCTAGCCAATGAAATCGTCCGCGGAGGCGGGACTAATCCAAAGCAAGCTGGTTATTTGTGTAGCGAGCGGCAAGAAATATGATTGGTTGTTTTTGGTATCAGGGACAAACATCAGACGCACCAACTTCAGTGCTTTGGTGCAACACTGCTGTGTGTTTATCCAGCGTTAAAAACAAAATTTAAAGAACCACAAGCCATTATGACATTTACGCTGCCTTCACACAGGTACGTTGTGGAAGTGCACAGGGTGGTGGTGTTTATTTCTTCTCGGCTGATGCGTGCATTGACAAGGGAAAAGTCTAAAACCCCTCAACGTTCGATGGTGCCAATTCATTTTTATTTGTATAGCGTCTGTTACAATGTCAATTGACCTTTCGGTAAGTGCCGCCCCCTCCCTAGTTACTGTTGCTAGGTCGTACATTCTAAAAGTAAAAGTAAAAGTAATATGATTTAGCAGCAGGGAGGGTGTTGAGTTCTCTGTTAGCATTAGCATTAGCTCTGGTCCATAGGGTCGATGTCTTCTCCACTATGGACCAGAGCTCACTAGCCAGCTATTAGCCTGCTTCGTTGTCTACAAATATATGTAGCCCTGGATATTTATTTTGTTAGGTATAATGTGAGGCTAGTGATGTTAACATCACTTTATTAATTATATTAATACAATGCTGCGACTGTCTGATGTTAGCATAGCTCTGGTGTGGGACAGACCTATGGACCAGAGCTAATGCTAATGCTAACAGAGAACTCATCACCCTCCCTGCTGCTAAATCATATTACTTTTACTAAACGGTGGTTAAATCAATCATCTAATAAACAAAGCTAACTTACCTTGGAGTAAATGTAGGTGTGTTTTGTAACTTTCCCCACGTTCAGTTGATTGTGTGGACGGACACAACTGAACCCACAGCTGCATTCTCCAGCGTTTGTTTTGGTTTGTTAAAGAGAATAAAAATGTCCCTCCAAACGTTCTGGACACCTCGAGTCACTGTTGCAGGTCCCCAGCAGCAATATTTCACCACGGCGTTATTCTAGTGTGATGTAAATACGGTTGATAGGCATCGGAAAAATGGCAAAATAACATTGTCCTTAATGGAGGAGCAGCGAGAATGTCCGACCTAGCAACAGTAACTAGGGAGGGGGCGGCGCTTACCGAAAGGTCAGTTGTCTCTAGGCGCTTTACAGAGACCCAGATCATGACCCTCGAGCAAATATCATTAACTAAAATTCTAATATTAAATCTTAAACAAGGATAATGGAGGTAAAAAACTCCCACAGTAGGGAGAAAAAAACATTAATGCCAAACAGTGGCAAGAAAAGCTACTTTTAAAGGAAGAAACCTGGACCAGGACCTGGATCATATGGAGGGACCTGAAGACCAGCTGGGTAGAGAGAAGGAAGGAGAGGAAACTGACAGGACAGGACGAGGACAGGAGGAAGGACAGAGAGGATGGAGGACGAGAGATGGAGGACAGAGAGAGGACGGAGGACAGAGAGGATGGAGGACAGAGAGAGGATGGAGGACAGAGAGAGGATGGAGGACAGAGAGAGGAGGACAGAGAGGATGGAGGACAGAGAGAGGATGGAGGACAGAGAGGATGGAGGACAGAGGAGAGGACGGAGGACGGACGGAGGACAGAGGAGGACGGAGGACAGAGGATGAGGATGGAGGACAGAGAGAGGACGGAGGACAGAGAGGATGGAGGACAGAGAGGATGGAGGACAGAGAGAGGAGAGGACGGAGGACAGAGAGATGGAGGACAGAGAGAGGAGGACAGAGAGGATGGAGGACAGAGAGAGGGGAGGACAGAGAGAGGATGGAGGACAGAGGAGGAGGACAGAGAGGATGGAGGACAGAGAGAGATGGAGGACAGAGAGAGGATGGAGGACAGAGAGATGGAGGACAGAGAGGAGGAGGACAGAGAGAGGAGGGAGGACAGATGGAGGACAGAGGAGGACAGAGGACGGAGGACAGGGAGGACGGAGGACAGAGGGAGGACGGAGGACAGAGAGAGAGGACAGAGAGAGGAGAGACACAAATGACTGAATATATTGATTACATAAACAGATTTTGTTAGCAGTAATGTTAACGAATCACCACATTGACAGGTGGAGTTAAAAATAAACAAACAATAAATAAAACAAACAATAACCCTGATCTCTACGTCGTATCATGTGTTTAAAAAAACCTGTAAAAACCACAGACACCAGGGGAACATGTTAACTTCATGTAAACTTCATGTTAACTTCATGTTAACTTCATGTTAACTTCATGTTAACTTCATGTTAACGTCTTATGTTAACTTCATGTAACTTCATGTTAACTTCATGTTAAACTTCATGTTAACTTCATGTTAACTTCATGTTAACTTCATGTTAACTTCACGTTAACTTTGTGTTAACTTCGTGTTAACTTCATGTAAACTTCATGTTAACTTCATGTAAACTTCATGTTAACTTCATGTTAACTTCATGTTAACTTCATGTTAACTTCATGTTAACTTCATGTTAACTTCATGTTAACTTCATGTTAACTTCAGCCGAAGAAGAATCGCTGCTCTTGTTTATACAGTTTATACAGTTTATTCAGTATAAAGTTGAAAGAATTAACGTTCTGTCAGAAAAAGCTTTTATCAGGATGGACAGAAATCAGATAAATAAACTGTGTTTCACACCAACAAGTGATTCCAGGTGACTGTCCTCGTCTCTGTCGCTCAGGTGGGTCACCTGATCCAACAGGCTTCAGGCAGCAGCAACCTGAAGAAGGTCACCTTGGAGCTGGGAGGGAAGAGTCCCAACATCATCCTGTCTGACTCCAACAGTACGTGATTATTGATCCGGAGCTGTAGACTGATCACAACTTGGTTCTGATTGGTTTCAGGTTGGGGATAAGATGGAAACATTATCACACTTTTATTTTATGACAACGTGAAAATAGCAAGAAGTTATTAAAACCCGCTAGAACATTTCATTTTGGTCACATGCACATTTTTTTATATGACTTCTTCTTCTATGGAAATAATAAATACTGAAGAGGTCAACTGATACAAACCCAAACAGTTCTGTTTGGAGGGAACCAATATGTTTAGTGACACATCAGATAAAACCAGTCTTATAGTTTGATAGTAAATACCTCAGAACCAAATTTAATTAAATACACTCAGTAGTTGAGTTGAACTGAATGTTTCTCTAAGCAGGGATGTCAGGTGAGTGTCAGGTGAGTGTCAGGTGAGGGTCAGGTGAGTGTCAGGTGAGAGTCAGGTGAGTGTCAGGTGAGGGTCAGGTGTCAGGTGAGGTCAGGTGAGTGTCAGGTGAGGGTCAGGTGAGGGTCAGGTGAGGGTCAGGTGAGTGTCAGGTGAGTGTCAGGTGAGGGTCAGGTGAGGGTCAGGTGAGGGTCAGGTGAGTGTCAGGTGAGGGTCAGGTGAGGTCAGGTGAGGGTCAGGTGAGGTCAGGTGAGTGTCAGGTGAGGGTCAGGTGAGGGTCAGGTGAGGGTCAGGTGAGAGGGTCAGGTGAGGGTCAGGTGAGGGTCAGGTGAGGGTCAGGTGAGTGTCAGGTGAGAGTCAGGTGAGTGTCAGGTGAGGGTCAGGTGAGGGTCAGGTGAGAGTCAGGTGAGGGTCAGGTGAGTGTCAGGTGAGTCAGGTGAGGTCAGGTGAGTGTCAGGTGAGGGTCAGGTGAGTGTCAGGTGAGTGTCAGGTGAGGTCAGGTGAGGGTCAGGTGAGTGTCAGGTGAGTGTCAGGTGAGGGTCAGGTGAGTGTCAGGTGAGGGTCAGGTGAGTGTCAGGTGAGGGTCAGGTGAGTGTCAGGTGAGGGTCAGGTGAGGGTCAGGTGAGTGTCAGGTGAGGTGTCAGGTGAGTGTCAGGTGAGGTCAGGGTCAGGTGAGTGTCAGGTGAGGGTCAGGTGAGTGTCAGGTGAGTGTCAGGTGAGGGTCAGGTGAGGGTCAGGTGAGGGTCAGGTGAGTGTCAGGTGAGGGTCAGGTGAGGGTCAGGTGAGTGTCAGGTGAGGGTCAGGTGAGGGTCAGGTGAGTGTCAGGTGAGGGTCAGGTGAGGGTCAGGTGAGGTCAGGTGAGGGTCAGGTGAGGGTCAGGTGAGTGTCAGGTGAGGGTCAGGTGAGTGTCAGGTGAGGGTCAGGTGAGGGTCAGGTGAGGGTCAGGTGAGTGTCAGGTGAGTGTCAGGTGAGGGTCAGGTGAGGTGTCAGGTGAGGGTGTCCTGGTACCAGGTGGCTCCTTTGTACTTCCATCTGTTAAATACTATACGTTCTAGAACAAATGAAGAAATTAACTTAAAGTTTTACATCTAAATAAATAATTTCCACCTTTCATGAGGCTGTTTTTAAATTAACACAATTCAAGTAAAAGATCAACAGCATTACAATCAAACTCACAACTGAACACTGAACACAGTCGCTAAGTTTAAATATAATATAAAGGACTCTTGAGGTGTTTATTACTGTTGTAACTCTCTCAATAAGTAACGACAGAAGTTTTGTCTATAGGACGTAAAAAGTATAAATTCGATAAAGCTCCAGAGTTCATAAATTAGTATATATGAGTGAATATATAAACTCTGGAGCCGTCTTGGATTTATACTTTGTTTTGATTTAACTTGAAATAATCAAACTTAACTGAGGTACAAGGCAATCTTGTCATAGACTTTCAGTTCAGCTTTATCTGTATAGAATTTACTAGAATACAGATTTTCTCTTTCAGAGACAAAAGTCTCTTTTAGACTCTGCTGTCTTCATTGGTGTCAGAAGTAGGATTTTAATAAATAACTGACACTCTTCTGCCCTGAAGACTGCTATTCACAAAAAACTACACTGCAAAAAAGGAATTTTAAGAAAGTTTTTCCTTATTTCCTTGTATCAAGGAAATAAGTCTTATTTTTTTTCCAAAAAGAAAATTAATCTTGTCAAGCATGTTTTGCATTAGAAAAATAATCTCATTTTTAGAAAGTACATCTTACTTTTTCTTGATAAGAAGTATCAGCTAATTTTGAGCTAGAATGAACCAGAAACAGATGAAAATGTTTTACAACCAAACCCAATGAAGGGTCAAGATTATTTGCCTTATTTTAAGAGTAAGACCAACTGTACAATTTCTCCATTTAAGAATACCATGAACAAAGGACAATTCCAAGTTTTCTTTATTTTCATTCCAGGCCATCTGAACCAGGCAGAAATAGTGCTGGGCGATATGAAAAAAATCATATATCACGATATGGACTATTTTATATCACGATAACGATATATATCACGATATACCATAATAAAGTATGTTTTCAGTTATTCTCTGAAAAGTTTGACAAAAATTTAATTGCTTACTTTTCAACTTTATTTTGAAAGGACATTTAGCTGAACTGTCACAAACATACATTTTAGTGCAGCAAAAACAGGTAGGTACAGAGGTACAGTAGCTTTCACATTTTATTTAAAGTGCACAACAGTTTCTGAGAGGAAAAACACATTTTTGCACTGAAGTTCAGCTATAAAAAATAAACACAAATTATTTTTCAACTTTCTGAAATCTGTAACCTTGTAGTGCAAAGTTTGCAAACCAATATAAAGTGTCTAAAGTAAACATCAGGGTTGAAGAGAACTCTGTTTAAGGCATTAACCATGAATGAAAGTGCAAACATAAAAGGCTACTTTGTAGAAGTAGATATGATTCTATCAAATTTATCATTGCAGGTTATTTAATTACATATTTGCTGTAATAATTGATAAAATTAGGATAGAAACGATAGAAGAGAAATGGCACGATATACACTTTTCTATCGTCCCCACGATATGTATCGTCAAATTGCCCAGAACTAGGCAGAAACATGTTTCATATCTCAGATGACAGCAGGCCGGTCTATACGACATAAAACAATTAAACATGCTGGATGAAAACTGCCAAAACCGACCAAAACCGACCAAACTAAAACGACCCTTGACTCATTCTGAATCACAATGTTCCTCACAGGAAAGGAGGCAGAGAGAAATGTGGTTTAAGTGGTAAGATCCTGCAGTATTATCAATCAGATTAAAGATATTTCAATACATGGAAAGAAGAGGCTAACTGCCTAACTGCAGCACTGTGGCTTAGCGGTTAGCACTGTTGCCTCACAGCTAGCAGGTTCCTGGTTCGAACCTCAGCAGGGGTCACGAATTGTCCTGAAGAAGTTCTTTAAAAGTGTCATTGGGAGATGGGTCTTGGTGGTGGAGACCAGTGGTCCCCTGCTGATGGAAACTCACTCACTGGCTGCGGTTACATGATGTTTTTTAATTCGGAATTAATCATTCTGAATTAAATAATTCCGAATTAAACTATTTTCCTTCGAGTTTTCATGGAAATAGTAATTCCAAATTAAGGTTTACATGGAAAACACGTTTGTTCAGCTTTATCCAACTCTGCTTTAGGTCTGGGGGTTGGGAAGGGTTCTGATTGGATGGGGGGGGGGGACGTCTTTACGTCTACCGGAAGAAAACAAACTTAGCTAACTGGTTAGCAACAACGTTCCACTTATTTTTGACCTGGGTGGCGTCTCTATCTGTGAAACCTCCTTCATTTAACCTGGCCGCTACAACTTTGAAAAGCTCACAATTTTTATGTTTCCTGCCATCTGTTCTTTTAATTATTTCCAGTTCCTCCAAGCTATTTATTAAATAAATCGTCTCTGCTCTTGAACACCGTTTACTGCGTGCTGCCATCTTGAAACTTTGTTTTGAAAACAAGCCCAGCGCGGAATATAAGCGTCATCGCGACAGACGGGCAAGAGAACTAGCATGCGCAGAAAGACAGGAATTAATTTAAAGCAGAATTAGTGTAAACATGACTGAGGAATTATTTTATTCAGAATTAAAATCAGAATAAACCAGCTACTTACTTCGGAATTAAGTTTAATTCGGAATTGACATTTTCATATGGAATTAAGTGTTTACATGGTAACTTTTATTCGGATTTAACTTTAATTCTGAATTAAAGGGAATTAAACTTCCCATGTAAATGCACTGACTGTAGCAGCCAGAACGACAGCTGCACCTAAACGTCTGATGGATTGTAGCTTATAAGCTTTCTAGGAAGCAAAACCTTTGGATTTGGAAGCTCCATGGAAAGTTGAAAGTCTTTTGAAAGTGTATCTTAAATGTGTAAACTAATAACGAGCGTGTCCCGTCCTTGTCTAGTGGAAGACGCCGTGGAGCAGTCCCACTTCGCTCTGTTTTTCAACCAAGGCCAGTGTTGCTGCGCCGGCTCTCGGACTTACGTCCAGGCCGACATCTACGACGAGTTCGTGGAGCGCAGCGCCGAGCGCGCTAAGAGGAGAGTGGTGGGAAACCCTTTCGACCTGAAGACCGAGCAGGGACCCCAGGTAACGTCCACAACCCCCCCCCTCAGACGTCTCTAAGGCCGGTCCATACCTGGGTTCTGTTCGGAGACGGCACCTGACACTGTCCCCTCTGCGATGACCCGTCCAGGTGGATCAGGAGCAGTTCAACAAGATTCTGGGCTACATCAGCGCTGGGAAGAGGGAAGGCGCTAAGCTGATGTGTGGGGGGGGCGTGGCTGCAGACAGAGGCTACTTCATCCAGCCCACGGTGTTCGGAGACGTCCAGGACGACATGACCATCGCCAGGGAGGAGGTGGGCTTGTTTTTAAAACAACTGTATCAAAGGACATGTTTCCCAAGGTCTCTGAAATATCTGAGACTGACCTTGAACTTGTGTTCAGAGCAGATTATTTCAGGGCGTCAGAGACTCCACCGTTGATTTTCCAGTTCAGATTTCAGTTTGTTTATTCGAACAGCAACACAATATAAGGTGTATAAATACAACACAACACAATGGATACATAAACCATAATAAAATGTTCGAAAAGGAATGGGACGAAGTATAAACTTTTAAGTTTCCCATCCCTCATGACTCAAGTGTCCTCAGTTGCTCATTCAACTATTAACATTCACTCTTCCATATTATTCAACCTGTTTTTTATCTTTCCTCCTCTACATATCTATCCAAAAGGAATTTTTTGTACTTTCTCTTAAACAATTTTATGTTCACACACTGTTTTAAACACGGCTGTAGACTATTCCATAATTTCACTCCACCACTTGATAAACACATTCTTTTCATCGTTGTTCGTACCCTCTTCATTCTAAATAATGTATCTCCTCTTAAGTTATATTTTTCATCTCGTTCTTGAAACAATTCAGTTATATTTTTAGCCACTAGTTTATTTTTTACTTTATACATTACTTGTGCTGTCTTGAATTCTACCAGATCCATGAATTTTAATGTATATACCTGTAAAAACAATGGATTGGTGTGCTCTCTAAATCCTACTTTGCATATTGTTCTTATTGCTCTTTTTTGTAGTGTGCATATGGGTTGCAATGTGCTCTTATAGATGTTGCCCCAAACTTCAACACAATAAATCAAATATGGCAAAAACAATGAAAAATAAAGCATTTGTAGTGCATTTGGGTTCAATATATGACTTGCCTTGCCAAGAATAGCACAAGCTTATTCTTCACATATCTTACATGTTGTTTCCAGCAGATCTTGTGGTCTAAAATCACACCAAGAAATTTTATTTCATTCACATTTTCAATTTCTTTATTATCAATTGAAATATTTCCATTAATCTCAGAATTCTTTCTTCCAAATATAATAAACTTTGTTTTGTCCAAATTAATTGTCCAGTCTCACACAGTTTCCCTGTGTGTGAGACTTTTACTCTGAAGGAAAGGAAAAAACTATTCTGCTGCTTCATCTTTGTGTTCGGTCAGATTATCAGAGTGCTGTATAAAAGTTCAGCATTTCTGTTTTTAAACTAGGCCACATGGATGGCACGTGTCCTTGCTTCCTTGTGTCCCTGCTTCCTCGTGTCCTTGCAGGGCCGAGCTGCCGTGTAAAATATAGAAAGTGCCGTCACTGAGCGTCTTTAAATGAGAGTAAGGACTCTTCATGTTGTTTGTGGAGTTTTTTTTGCATTTAAAACAAATAAACAAGCAGATTGACGCCACTGTTTTTCCCTTTTCCCCAAATTAGCTCTGAAACAGAAAACTCAATATATTATATTGGAGGGACTGTTGCAAAGAATTATTCCTCCAGTAGCTGCTGAAGTTCTCCTAGTCTGACATGTTCTGTGTCGTCTTGCAGATCTTTGGACCGGTGATGCAGATCTTGAAGTTTAAGACGCTGGAGGAGGTGATAGAAAGAGCCAACGATACCAAATATGGACTCGCAGCTGCTGTTTTTACCAAGGACATCGATAAGGCCAACTACGTGTCCAACGGGCTCCGGGCCGGAACCGTCTGGTAAGTTTGCAAACATTGTGGATCAGACAGCCGCTCTGCTCAGATGCACGTTTTTCTAGAACCAGAACCAGAACCAGAACCACGTCACCCAGGGCCGGAGTGGGCCCTTTTCTCAGTCCGGGAATTTAATTCAAATTCAGGCCACTCTGATACGGACGACAAATTTGAGTACATAGAAAAAGATAAAACAAAAAACAATTCTCTCACAATGCCTTTTATTTTATTTAGATTATGGCATACAATTATTCACGCCCCTTTAACAATGTATAATTGAAATTCAAATAAAATAAAGATAATGATAAAGAAGTCTTTTCACAAATCAAAGTTCCTTATCTTGACTAACTGTCTTCCTCTACCTGGCCCTTCAGCAGTCCTGCCCTCATCTGGATCATCAGTGGTTCTGGCATCCTGCGCTGATGCTACAGAACATTCCAGAACCATGAAAAAGACAGTTAACATTGAGTTGTTCATGTTTGCGCCTGTGGAAATGCACGATATAACGGCGAGACAAAATAGGCTACAGTTGCAGAGAAGCTAAGGCATGTAGCACGTACACACTCTCCAGTAGCCTATTTTATTATTAGGCCTGTTATTATTAAGAATATTTTTTTTAATAACACCTGCCCCCACGCCCACGAACCAAGCTCAATATTGGTATACAGCACTTCTAAATAATGCAGCCTAAATAGCACGTTTGACATGCATTTAATACCCTAACAAATAGCCTGTTACACCTGTTTAATATGTCTAATCGCGTTAACCTGTGCGAGTTGGTGCTAATACAGGCAGGCTACAAATAAACAACTACAACAACTCTGTTCATCAAAATGGTTAACTGGCATTTAAAGCAACAAGTTTTCAGTTCTTCTATGGAAATATGAATGCACTTTAAGCATAGATAATCCTATACCTACATTGTGACATTTTTAAGTTGACAGTTGTGACAGTTGCAAACACTCGCCACGTTATATGATAAAATTCACAACCAGGCCAATTATCCATCTCTCTTTCAGTAACCTACCAGCTTGTCTTGAGAAGATGTCAGTTAATTTGGCACATTTGACCGCCGCCTCCTTTCTTTTTTTTATTTTAGCCCTCTCCGTTCCGCCCAGCCTCTTTCTGTTTCCCGCCAGTGTAATTTAGAGTAAAGACGAGCCTTGGGCCAAACCACCTGAAACACGTGGGAGGGGTCGGGGGGGAATTATGCTGCTTACATGCTAGTAGAACCACAGATTTTCTAGGGAGGGGCTGTGGACCTATTTAATCCACTATGATGCAACGGGCGGTTGCAACTTAATTGATATTAATGCAAGAATAAGACGAAAGAAGTGACCAAAAAAATAGTTAAAATTAGTTGTCCCCGTGGTCCACATCGATGGTTTGAGCCGGGAAAGCTCCCGATCACTTTAATGTGCAGCCCGGCTTTGACGTCACGTCTTTTTTATGCTGTTGCGTCTCATTTTAACCCCTTCCATGACATGTTAAGTCTGGTGATTTCTCTAGAGGTTTTATCTGTTGTTGAAATGCAACCCAGCCACGCTGAGTCAGTGTCGTGTCACACAGCCGGGTTGATGAACAAACTTCTGTCTTTAGGGTTCACCTTCAAAATAAAAGTCTTATGTTCAGTCAAGCATAAATTCCTCGTCTCTTGTCTTGTTGGCCTGACGAGCGCTTCAGCTCCTGTTCAGCTGACGGGAGCAACCCGCCATCATCATCACATGCCAGAGCCTCTCTTTTGTGGGGTACCACAGGGTTTCATTCTTGGCCCTCTCCTGTTCTCATCAAACATGCTACCTTTAGGGGTCATTGCAGCCAAAAGCAAAGTGTTTGCATTTTGTTTCTAACCAGGTAGCTGGCAAATATACAGTCATGGAAAAAATTATTAGACCACCATTTTTTCTTCACTTTCTTGTTCATTTTAATACCTGGTACCACTAAACGTCATCATGTGACTAAAACAGACAGAAAACACTGAATGCATAAAAGCAGTGTTTTTGGCAGTACAACGCCATAGCTATTGATGTAAAAACTGAAGTGATTTAGGTTATAATCAAGAAAACCATGGAAAATGGTAAGATATCAGCTCTTAAATAAAACTCTTATGAGCAATCTTTGTGGTTATCGTTATGTTTGTCCAAACAAATGTACCTTTAGTTGTACCAGGCATTAAAATGAACAAGAAACTGAAGAAAACAAGGGTGGTGTAATCATTTTTTCCATGACTGTATTTATCTGAATGCAAATGACAGTGATGCACTAAAATCTTTGTGTTACAATCATCAAACTGTCAAGATTTCCTTCACTTAAATATTTTAGATTAGATTCAACTTTATTGTCATTGCACATGTCAAAGTACAGGGCAACGAAATGCAGTTAGCATCTAACCAGAAGTGCTTTTGCAGTGAAATAAATACAATGTACAGTATACACACATATAAACACATGTACAGTGGAGGAAATAAGTATTTGATCCCCCGCTGATTTTGGCAGTTGTCCCACTAAGAAATAAAAGAACAGTCTCAGATTTTTATGGCAGCTTTATTTTAACAGTTATAGAAAGAATATTGAAAAATAAAAATTAATTTGCAAGTCATTGAGGGAAATAAGTATTTGATCCCCGACCAACCTTGACCAGTGTTGGTTCCCACAGACCACTGGTTTACTCCTAATCTGACTGAAGTAATTACCTGCATGAGAGACACCTGTTCCAGATAGTCACCTGTATAAAAAGCCACCTGCCCACAGACTCAGTAATACTCCACCATCTCCACCATGGGCAAGACTAAAGAGCTGTCAAAAGATGTCAGGGACAAAGTTGTTGAACTCCACAAGGCTGGAATGGGCTACAAAACCATCAGAAGCTGAATGAGAAGGTGACAACTGATGGTGCAATTATTCAGAAGTAGAAGAAGAACAACATGACTGTTAATCAACCTGGGCTGGGGGCTCCATGGAAGATATCACCTGGTGGGGTCTCAATGATCATGAGAAAGGTTAGAGATCAGCCAGAACTACACGGGAGGAGCTGGTTAATGATCTCAAGGCAGCTGGGACCACAGTCACCAAGAAAACTATTGGTAATACACTGAGACGCAATGGTTTAAAATCCTGCAGTGGTCCAAGGTCCCTCTGCTCCAGAAGGCTCAGGTCCAGGCCCGACTCAGGTTTGATAACGAACATATTAATGGCTCAGAAAGAGACTGGGAGAAGGTGCTGTGGTCAGGTGAGACTAAAACTGAGCCTCAACTCAACTGGACGTGTTTGGAGGAAGAGAAATGCTGAATATGAGCCCAAAAACACCATCCCTACTGTCAAGCATGGCGGTGGAAGCCTCATGCTTTGGGGGTGTTTCTCTTCTAAGGGGACAGGTCGACTTCACCGCATCGATGGGAAGATGAACGGGTCCATGTACCGCAGAATCTTGGGTGACAACCTCCTTGCCTCCACAAGAACATTGTAAATGGGTGGTGGACGGGTCTTCCAGCATGACAACGACCCAAAACATCCAGCCAAGGAACCAAAGGAGTGGCTCCATCAGAAGCACATCAAGGTCATGGAATGGCCTAGCCAGTCTCCTGACCTTAATCCTGTTAAACATCTATGGAGAGAGCTGAAGCTGAGAGTTTCCAAGCCTCAAAACCTTCAGGATCTGGAGATGATCTGCAGAGAGGAGTGGACGAACATTACTCCTGATGTGTTCAAACGTAGTAAGAAACTACAAGAAACGTCTGACAGCTGAGCTGAAACAAGGGTTTTACCACCAAGTATTAGATCATGTTTGCTAGGGGATCAAATACTTATTTCCCTCAATGACTTGCAAATTAATTTTCTCAAATTTTTTTTTCAATATTCTTTCTATAACTGTTAAAATAAAGCTGCCATAAAAATCTGAGTAAATACCGCGGGACATAAAAGCATCATAAACACAAACACTTATGATGTTTACATCATAAAAGCGGGAAACAGCTGATGGAAAGAAGCTGTTCCTGAATCTGCTGAGACTCCTGCAGCGCCTCCTAGAGGGCAGGAGGGTCAACAGTCCGTGTGCTGGGGGGGAGGAGTCCTTGATGATGCTGGTCGCTCTCCTGAGACAACGCTACCTGTGGATGGCGTCCATGGCAGGAAGTGGAGCTCCGGCGATGCGCTGGGCGGTTTTCACGTCCTCTACAGGGCCTCCGGTCAGCGCTGGAGCAGTTCCGGTACCAGACTGTGATCCAGTTGGTCGGGATGCTCTCGATGGTGCAGCGGTAGAAGTTCACCAGCACGTTTAGAGAGAGGTGCTGCTTCCTCAGAGAGAAGAAGAAGAAGAAGAAGAAGAAGAAGAAGAAGAAGAAGAAGAGGCGCTGGTGAGACTTCCTGACCAGGTTGGAGCAGTCTGCTGTCCAGGAGACGTCCTCTGAAATGTGGATCCCCAGGAGTTTGAAGCTGGTCACTCGTTCCGCTGCCACACCGTTGATGTGGATTTCTTTAGTTTCTGAGGTGTTGAGCCTCAGGTGATTGTTCTGGCACCACACAGCCAGGTGGTCCAGCGACTCATCGTTGGTCCTGATGGAAGAGCAGACAAAACTAGATGAAAAATCAATCAATAAATCAATCATACTTTATTTATAGAGCACTTTTCATGCAGACAGGAGCAGCTCAAAGTGCTTTACATAAAAACAATACAGGAAACAAACACAAATGACCCCCCCCCCCCCCCCCCATACACACACACACACATATATAAAAACATAGAATATAAGATTTATGAGGAAGAATGGTGAGGAAACGCCATCTCACACTCGCTACTTTGAAGTGGGGAAACACCTGAGAGAAGATACTTGATAAGATAACTATATTGCCTAAAATTTGGTAAATATCTAAAAAATAAAATAATAAAATAGATAAAATTCAGTTAAATGCCCAACTTACAATGTAAAATTAGTCAAAAATAAATAAATAAATAAATAAAATAAAATAAATAAATAAATAAAAAATAGAATAAAAAATAAAATAAGATAAAATAAATAAAATTCAATTAAAACTAGTCTAAGAGATAGTGAGAGATACAATGAATAAAATAGATTCAGTTAAGACCCAGACTAAGAAGTTAAGATAATAAAATAAAAATTAGGCTAAAAACACAATAAATATGTAAGATTTAGTTAAAAGCTAGACTAAAAAGGTAGGTGTTGAGTTTGCTTTTAAACATGTTCACAGTTTCTATCTTCCTCAGGTCCTCAGGTGAGCTGTTCCATAAACGTGGGCCATAATGGTAAAAAGAGGCCTCGCCATATGTTTTAGTTAAAACTTTTGGAGTAATTAAAAGGCCACTGCCTGAAGACCTGAGATTTCTAGAGGGCACATATGATAAAAGCAAATCAGATAAATAGTTGGGGACCAAGACCATTAAGAGCTTTAAAAACCATTAAGAGGATCTTAAAATCGATTCTGAAGCACACAGGTAACCAGTGCAGAGCTTTTAAAGTTGGTGTGATGTGTGTTTTTCTCTTTCTGGTCCTTGTCAAAACTCGTGCAGCAGAGTTTTGAAGATGCTGTAGTGGAGTAATGCTTTTCTTTTAGAGAGACCAGAAAGAAGAGCTCACTCACAAAGAGAAGCCAAAAACATGAAGTAAGACTACGAGTAGCGAGAGAAAAACTTTTGATTAAAGTGACAAATAAAAATCTCTGGTAGAGAGAAATGGAGTCTGGCTCGATAAAATTATTCTAACCGTTCTGGAATGTGACCCGACAGAGATATTTCTCTGTCCGTTGTTTTAAGTGCACTTTAAATGTCTTGTTTGTTTTGTCCCCACCTGCATTCTGGCTGGATCAAAATTAAGAGTTACAGTTGTGTTCAAAATAATAGCAGTCTGTTCAAAATATTGAGTAAAGCCCAAAATCCTTATAATGGTTTTTATTTCCATGCATTGGGAACACTGCACATTATATTCTAAATCAAAACATGAAAAAAGCAGAAATTCTTTACTCACTTTACAGAAAATGAAGAAAAATGAACATTGGGCTGTTCAAAAAAAATAGCAGTGTCTGCATTTTACTTTACAAACTCAAATATTTCCTGTATAAACTGAAAAATCTCCAGGATTCAGCATTCCTATTGAATCACTAAACTAATATTTAGTTGTTTCTGAGAACCGCTTCACATCTGTGTTGCATGGAGTCGACCAACTTCTGGCATCTGAACAAGACAGAAAGATCCAGAAGATCATTCCTGCCATCAGCCTCCACAACAAGACATCCTACTATTATTAATTCAACATTATTATGGCTGTCATTTATTTATTGTTAGAAAAAAAAAAAAGCCCTTACTACAATGTTGAATTTCCCTTCTGGGATTAAAAAAGTATTTTAATTTCATTCCATTCAACTTCTATAAGAGCTTTTATTCCTCTCCAAATAAATCAAATTTACAAGATATTGATACATTCCTGAATGATATTAACCTTCCTCACCAATCACCATAACAGAACTCCATAAAGCTCTTAAACTTATGTCTAATAATAAATCACCAGGTCCAGACGGCTTCCCTGCTGAATTTTATAAACACTCTTGGAACATTCTAGCACCGGTATTTATACGACTGATACATGACAAACAAAAATCTCAGCTTCCTACAGAAATGAATTCTGCTATTATCTCTTTAATACTAAAACCTGGTAAAGACCCCACATCTTTATCAAGTTATCCACTGTCTTTAATTAATACAGAAATAAAAATCATAAGTTAAGCATTGGCACTCCGAATAAAAAAAATAACTCCACTGATTATCCACTCAGATCAAACAGGTTTCATTAAAGGAAGACAGTCCTGTAATAATCTACGTAGACTATTTTAATCTAATTCATCATACGTCACAAATAAACACACCGACAGCGATATTTTTATTGGACGCAGAAAAAACATTTGAAAAGGTTAGCTGGGACTTATTTCAAACACTTAAAAGATTTGGCATCCATTGGATAATTATTCTTTATAACTCACCTATGGTCACAGTTACTACAAACGGCATAATGTCACAGCGTTTCAGTTTACACCGGGGTACCAGGCAGGGACGCCCACTTTCTCATCCCTATTTGCTATTTTTATAGAACCTCTCGCAGCAGCTGTACGTAAACAGGGTCAAATTTCAGGAATACAGACAGGAAATGCAACATAAGATTAGTTTATATGCAGATTACATTCTTTTATACCTATAAACCTGTCAACATCCCTCCCCCAAACTATCACTCTAAAATTCCTTCTCCAAGATCTCAGATTACTCTATTAACTGGTCTAAATCCACCATCCCACCACTAAACCTCAGTAGTTGGGATGTGGCTGCTCAAACTGTACTTCTATCATTAAAAATAAACAATATTAAGTCTATGAAACAGTATCAGTGTTGTTACCGTCCAGGTGTAGAGCTGCTTCCTCTCTGCACCTGTTCTTAGGTAGGCAAACTGGTGGGGATCCAGGGTGGGGGTGGGGGGGGGGGGGGGATCTGAGGTGTGCCAGGACCAGCTGGCACACCTGGCACAGCTCTAGGTACTTTGAGATGATGGGGGTGGAGCCACTGGACGGTAGTCGTTGAGACGCGCTGGTGTGGAGCTCTTTGGTACCGGCACCATGGTGGTACCGAAGAGCTCGGGTCAGGGACGGGTCCAATAAGTCCGTCAGGACCCCCACCAGCCCCCCAGCGCACGCTCTGAGCGGGACGCCATCCGGGCCTGATGGTCCGGCTAACTACTGCTTCAACGTTAATCTCAGTCGTTAATCCCAACGGTGTTTCTCTGGGTTCAGACTTCAGACCAGCTGAGAGAAATCTGGGAGGAAATGTTGACAGCAGCCTGAAGTTTGATCAGCAGGGTTGTAACGATGAGCTGGAGGGTGTTGGGCTACTGGACTGGTTCTGGGATCTGTTTCTTAGAAGAATCAGACAAAATTAAAACCTCTTCATCTTCTTCTACAAAGTGGTCAAACCTCTACTGACCCAACGTTTTGCAGGTCTGACAAGCATAAATGGACGAATATTAAATGAAATGAAGTTTTAGGTTTATGCTATCAGTAAAAAACAACAGTGATATCTTAACTTTTCTGATTTGAGGGATGTTGAGTTGAGCATAAATGAGGTCAGAAGGTGCAGCTGTGGATCAGCAGGTAGAGGCATCATCCTCCTCCAGCCACCAACAACATGTGTTGTTTTTGTTCATCTGAGCTTTTATCTTCCTGATTTTAGGACCAGGTGAGTTTTTACCTGACGTTCGTTCCTCTGCAGGATCAACTGCTACGACGTGTTTGGAGCTCAGGCGCCGTTTCGGAGGCTACAAGGCTTCAGGTATCGGCCGAGAGCTGGGACAGTACGGCCTGGACAACTACACCGAGGTCAAAACGGTAAATACTGGACATCAGACGCATGATTGGAGCTGAACAGAGGTTACCTGTTCAGACTGGAGGCCTCGTTTTAAAAAAAATACTGGAAAATGTTTGTTTTAATTTTATTTCTCAGCCTTTAGGAAAAGTCTCCTCCTAGATGGCTGAACATTTCCATGGTGTTTAGACTATAATTGTACAGATGAACACGGCTCGATCAGACATCTGCAAATTGTATCCAAGGATGAACCAGACTGGTGAAGGTCCACAATTCTACCAAAATAAGATTCATGTGAATGTCAGGATGCAGACTTTCCCATCAGGACGTTGCACTATAACAAGATAAGAGCTGTTTATACAGGTGGATAGAGACCAGAGAGACAAATATAAACCTTGACAGATTCTAAAATAACCATCTGTCTATCCAAGCATGAACTGCAGCTGGAGGTTTGTCTTAGTGAATTGCTCTCCAGAGGAAGGAAATGTGTGATTTATATTAGGGATCGGCCTGATATGGATTTTTTTTTTTAGGGCCGATATGGATTTTTTCCATCACCGTTAGCCGATGACTGATTATGGACTGCTGATTTTCCTGGGCCGATATATATGTGGCCGATACTGCTTTTGCTCCCTCAAATTACATTAAAAAAAAAAATTACAGGTCTCAAATTTAAACGAACATTTATTGAAAAGTAACAATTTAACAACTTTAACTTTACCACACGTACTTTCAAATAAAAAAGTGTTAACGCGTCTGCATGTGCTGCAGGGTCTTCCAGCAACACAGAGTTGCCCGTGGATGCCTGTTGGTAAATCATGCCACGGAAAAATACATCGGTGAACCCACGCGCGAATCGGTTCATGCCAATTCAAGTTTTAAAAAAAAAAGGCGAATATCATCCTGATATATCGTCCCGCCGACGTATCGTCCCGATATATCGTCCCGATGGTGTATCGTCCCCCGGTGTATCGTCCCGCTATATCGTCCCGCCAGTGTATCGTCCCGATATATCGTCCCGCCAGTGTATCGTCCCGATATATCGTCCCGCCAGTGTATCGTCCCGATATATCGTCCCGCCAGTGTATCGTCCCGATATATCGTCCCGCCAGTGTATCGTCCCGATATATCGTCCCGCCGGTGTATCGTCCCGATATATCGTCCCGCCAGTGTATCGTCCCGATATATCGTCCCGCCGGTGTATCGTCCCGATATATTGTCCCGATGGTGTATCGTCCCGCCGGTGTATCGTCCCGATATATCGTCCCGCCAGTGTATCGTCCAGTTATATCGTCCCGCCAGTGTATCGTCCCGCCAGTGTATCGTCCCGATATATCGTCCCGCCGGTGTATCGTCGCCAGTGTATCGTCCCGCCAGTGTATCGTCCCGCCAGTGTATCGTCCCGATATATCGTCCCGCCGGTGTATCGTCCCGATATATCGTCCCGCCGTGTATCGTCCCGATATATCGTCCCGCCGGTGTATCGTCCCGATATATCGTCCCGCCGACGTATCGGCCGGCCGATGTATCGTCCCGATGTATCGGTCTATCCTTAATTTAAATACTTAGAAAAAAAAATGCCCATGAACTGTTCACCATTCCTGTTAAAAAAAAAACAACTGACATTTAAATAATAAAACAATAATTTGAAAGGCAAACAATAAAAATTAAACAACCCATGGTATTTTGTGTGAAGTATGGACATACTGTGGGGGATGTGTGTGATACACGGAAGGATAAGATCATGTATGTAAGTAACTGCAACTACAGAAAAACTAAACTTTAGAGCTGATGCTCCAAAACTAAACTTGAACTGTGGAGCTAAAGCTTTTAAATTTTTGGGGCGTCACAAACGCAACTGATGGCTGGTTCAGTTTACTTTCCTGGCGCAAACATGACATGTCATCGTTCAGACGTGTCCAAAATGCGCTTTTTATGATTCAGCTCAATGACGGAGAGGAGACAGGTGAAACGTGGTATGGAGTCAGTTACCATGGTAACAGACTGCAGCGTATGAGCTAGCTGAAAGCAGCTCAGCTGAACCCTCTTGCTCCGGGTTAAGTTACCTCGCTTTGAGAAACGGAAAATGAGTTTCCCCGAGTTACCGCCGGCAGAGAAAGCAAAGGCAACAGAACCGACAGACCAACAAAGATGCTACAGGTGGTGAAATCCCAGCGACGTCAACGCCTACGTGCCACGTTTGTACAAATACACATGCATCTGAACATTTTGAGCCACGTTGTTGTCATCCGTGTACACAAAAACTCTGCACACCCCCCAGAGCCGCATCCTCGAACAAGGAAAACTAAGCAAATGACATAAATTTACCAGCCAACACATAAAAGTACACCTTCTACAGCCATGATGCTAAAAGAACAGCTAAATTTACTTCACAAAACTTTTACACTGACAACCGTAACATTATGTTTTTACACAGATAAACATCTTTCAGATGGCTGTTGACGTGATTGAAGCTTTACTGGGTGTTAAACTGAGCTGAGCAGGCTAATTAGCAATGCTAACTCCCACCGAGGTTTCATGAACATTAACTGTAATGTCATTTACTGTAATAATTGGAGTAATTATGGGGATAATTTGGTTTACTAAATAGATCAGTTTAGTTGATGTGTGATATGTTCGTCCCTGGACTTGAAAGTGTCCACAGATTAAACTCAGATTAGCTGAACTCCTGCTGTTATACATCATAATTTATTCATGTTTAAATCCCTGGATCGATTAAGTTTGTTTTCCTGATTTCAGGTGACCATGAAGGTGCCGCAGAAGAACTCTTAAAGCTGCCAGCGGACGCCAGAAACCTGTTTTCCTGCTACAGGAAGCTGCTGAGAGCAAACCCCGCCTCCTGCGACCAGCGTGTACACTGATTAGCATGTCTGCTAAGAGCCAGATGAAGCTGCAGTGGATCGTTTCTCTCTTCATATCAATAATATCAAGCTGCCGAGCTTTAAATGTCTTTAAAAGCACTTCACCCGCTTTAAAAGCACTTATCTCTTCAGTATAAACGGTGCCGGTGTTCTTCACGGGTCACCGAGCCACAGAAACGAAAAACAAAAACCAGTCTGTGGTTGCTTTTAACTCTTTCCTTCCTGTAATTTCCCAGAATAAAAGCACTTACAATTACCTTTTTTATTGTATTTATGATTTCGGAGGAACTGACTCACAACTGACGGGTAAGTTTATGCCCCGATACACCAGCTAACCAGACCACAACCTACCTGTACCTGCTGGGAGGAAACCAGAGAGCCCACTGGGAGGAAACCAGAGAGATTACTGGGAGGACATGGAAGCACAGGGAGATCATGCAAACTTCAACCAGAACGGCTCCAGAACCTTCAAGTTCTGAGGCAACAGAACCAAGCTGCTTCCCAGCTCAACCATAAATTGGTAAACCAGCACACCTGACGGAACCGCCACCTACAGTTGTGTTTAAAAGTGACTAAAGCTCAAAACGATAGTAGCTTTTATGTTCGTGGAGTCGACCTGCTTCTGCAGGTCCAGAACCACATCCAGTTTTTCCTCAAACATGTCTGAAGTCCCCCCACCAGTACCAGTGCTCTACTGGGTCCAGGTCCAGGCTCGGTCTGGTCTCTCCATGACGTTAATCTGGTTGGTCTGGAACCCATTTCAAGAACATTTCCTCTTCAAGTATTCTGATGTGTTCAGTCTGGTCCATGACCCCTGGTACGGGATAAACAGATGTCAGGAACATCCCCACATCATGATGCTTCTCCGCCGTGCTTCACTGTGGCTGTAATTCAGTGTTTAGAGCTCATCTGATCAACGGAACAATCTTGCTTCTGTCAGTCCATAAACGTTGCTCCATTTCTCTTTAAACCAGTCATTGCATTCTTTGGTAAAATTATAACCTTTTTTTTTTAAAGATTGAGAACTATAACAGTTCTTCACAGGAGACTTCAGATCTTTGGACCCCGGAGCTGATCATTGGCTCAGTCTTATCCGTCCACCTGAGTGGTAGTTTTCAGTTTTCTTCCACATCTTTCTGGTTTTGGTTGACATTTTCTGCACCGTTTCTCCTTCAAGTCAACCTCAGAGTACGCTTTTGTTCTGGACGGCGTCCGCTAGGATCCATCTGTCCTGGACGGCGTCCGCTAGGATCCATCTGTTCTCGACGGCGTCCGCTAGGATCCATCTGTTCTGGACGGCGTCCGCTAGGATCCATCTGTTCTCGACGGCGTCCGCTAGGATCCATCTGTTCTCGACGGCGTCCGCTAGGATCCATCTGTTCTCGACGGCGTCCGCTAGGATCCATCTGTTCTCGACGGCGTCCGCTAGGATCCATCTGTTCTCGACGGCGTCCGCTAGGATCCATCTGTTCTCGACGGCGTCCGCTAGGATCCATTGTTCTGGACGGGTCGCTAGGATCCATCTGTTCTCGACGGCGTCCGCTAGGATCCATCTGTTCTCGACGGCGTCCGCTAGGATCCATCTGTTCTCGACGGCGTCCGCTAGGATCCATTTGTCCTGGGCGGTGTCCGCTAGGATCCATTTGTTCTGGACGGTGTCCGCTAGGATCCATCTGTTCTCGACGGCGTCCGCTAGCATCCATCTGTTCTGGACGGTGTCCGCTAGGATCCTTTTGTTCTGGACGGTGTCCGCTAGGATCCATTGGTTCTCGACGGTGTCCGCTAGGATCCATTGTTCTCGACGGTGTCCGCTAGCATCCATTTGTTCTCGACGGTGTCCGCTAGCATCCATTTGTTCTGGACGGCGTCCGCTAGCATCCATTGTTCTGGACGGTGTCCGCTAGCATCCATTGTTCTGGACGGTATCCGCTAGCATCCATTTGTTCTGGACGGTGTCCGCTAGGATCCATTTGTTCTGGACGGTGTCCGCTAGCATTCATTGTTCTGGACGGTGTCCGCTAGCATCCATTTGTTCTGGACGGTGTCCGCTAGCATCCATTTGTTCTGGACGGTGTCCGCTAGCATCCATTTGTCTACGTGGCATCCTGGAGGGTGTCCGCTAGAATCCATTTGTTCTGGACGGTTCCGGATCCATTTGTTTCTGGACGGTGTCCGCTAGCATCCATTTGTTCTGGACGGTGTCCGCTAGCATCCATTTGTTCTGGACGGTGTCCGCTAGGATCCTTTTGTTCTGGACGGTGTCCGCTAGCATCCATTTGTTCTGGACGGTGTCCGCTAGGATCCATTTGTTCTGGACGGTGTCCGCTAGGATCCTTTTGTTCTGGACGGTGTCCGCTAGGATCCATTCGTTCTCGACGGTGTCCGCTAGCATCCATTCGTTCTGGACGGTGTCCGCTAGGCATCCATTCGTTCTGGACGGTGTCCGCTAGCATCCATTCGTTCTGGACGGTGTCCGCTAGGATCCATTCGGTTCTGGACGGTGTCCGCTAGATCCATGGACGGTTCTGGATGTTTGATCCATTTTGGACGGTGTCCGCTAGGATCCATTTGGTTCTCGACGGTGTCCGCTAGGATCCATTTACTCAGATTTTCACAGAAATCCACTTGACATTTTTTCCCCAAAAAGAAACCCAACCTCATGAATTTAACTCCACTCTTTTAAACAGCTTAATACTCTAATTTCTTCACTTTCTGCAAACAAAAAAAAAAAAAATGCATTTTGTTCTTCATGGTTTGATTTAACAGAAAGTGCACTTACCTGTATGGAAATAAACGCTACTCCATTATTTTTGAACACCTGTAGACGCCAGTCATGTGACCTCTCCTCTGAATCCAGTCCTTTATACACAGACATTAACTGGAGCTGGACCAGTTCCTGTACTGGAGTCCCTGGGATCTAACGGTATATATTTACTTCAAACAAGCACGTTATTTCAGCTTTAACCACCGCATGAACGTACAACAGCTGAAGGGGACGTAAACATTTATTTATCAGCATTTCAACAAGTTAACACCAGTCTGACTGCAGTAACTGAACTTCTGACAAGGTTTGCTTGAACATCTGCCCCGATTCAGAGTTTTATTTCTAAACATGCGTCCATACAAACACGTCAACAGTTACATCAGAGGTGGGAACGTTGGGGGTTTTGGAGCCAGTGCACCAGTCATCGAGGCGCCAGTCATGGAGACGCCGGTCATGAAGGCGCCGGTCATGGAGACGCCAGTCATGGAGACGCCAGTCATGGAGGCGCCAGTCATGAAGCCATGGAGGCGCCAGTCATGGAGGCGCCAGCCATGGAGGCGCTGGCCATGGAGGCGCCGGCCATGGAGGCGCCGGCCATGGAGACGCCGGCCATGGAGACGCCGGCCATGAAGGCGCCAGTCATGGAGACGCCAGGCGCCAGTCATGAAGACACCAGTCATGAAGGCGCCAGTCATGGAGGCCGCCAGTCATGGAGACGCCAGTCATGGAGACGCCAGCGCCAGTCATGGCCAGACGCCCAGTGCGCCAGTGCCCATGGAGGCGCCAGTCACGGAGGCGCCGCCAGCCATGGAGACGCCGGTCATGAAGGCGCCAGTCATGAAGCCCAGCCATGCCAAGCCGAGCCAGAGACGCCATGGAGACGCCAGTCATGGAGACGCCAGCCATGGAGCCAGTCATGGAGCCATGGAGTCATGGAGGCGCCAGCCATGGCCAGGAACGCCATGGAGGAGAGCCATGGGCGCCAGCCACATGGAGGTCAGCCAGTCATGAAGCCAGCCATGGAGGAGCCGCCGCGCCAGTCATGGAGACGCCCGGTCCATGGAGGCGCCAGTCATGGAGACGCCAGGCGCCAGTCATGAAGACACCAGTCATGAAGGCGCCAGTCATGAAGACGCCAGCCATGGAGGCGCCAGCCAGTCGCCAGTCATGAGGACGCCCAGACGCCATGCGGACGCCAGCCATGCGGACGCCAGCCATGCAGGCGCCAGCCATGGAAGCCGCACGGCCATGCCAGGAGCCGCCGGCCATGGAGGCGCCGGCCATGGAGACGCCGGCCATGGAGGCGCCGGCCATGGAGGCGCCGGCCATGGAGACGCCGGCCATGGAGACGCCGGAGCCATGGAGACGCCGGCCATGGAGACGCCAGTCATGGAGACGCCAGCCATGGAGACGCCGGCCATGGAGGCGCCGGCCATGGAGGCGCCGGCCATGGAGGCGCCGGTCATGGAGGCGCCGGTCATGCAGACGCCGGCCATGCAGACGCCGGCCATGGAGGCGCCAGCCATGGAGGCGCCAGCCATGGAGACGCCGGTCATGGAGGCGCCAGTCATGGAGGCGCCAGTCATGGAGGCGTCAGTCATGGAGACTTCAGATTTTCCCCCTCTTGTAAAAGTCATTTTGAACCATGTTTCTTCTGCAACCGGCCCGTCACCCCGTGGTTCCCCCCCCCGTGGTTTCTTAATCCGACGGTTCCCGACCCGCTTCAGCCGGCTGCTTCATGACACTCAGACTCTTCAGGTCCCATTGTGGCACCTGCTCGGCCCAGAGCCGGTCCACCTCCTGGTCCGGGTGGAGGAGGCTGGTGGCCATCACCACAGCAGAGTGACTGGGCGTTCCCTCATGGGTCTGCTCCGGGCTGACCGACACGAAGCTGCTGCTGCTCCGAGGACCGGTACTGCTGGACGGTTCTTTGGGTTTCTTCATCTCTCCTGTAAACTCACAAAGTTGAGGCGTTGCACCGTCGAGTCCAGACTCGAGATCAGGACCGTCCACGCAGGTCAGGTCCAGGTCAGAGTCCAGCGCTCCGACCCGAAGGTCGTCTTCATCAGGTCCGACAGCTGGTTTTACTGGGATGTTCTGAGAGACACTGATTTATTAACCCCGTCTGACCACAGGACCAGCTGGTTCCCCTCCGGTCCATCCTTCCCCGACATTCTGGGTTCAGGAAAAACACTTTCAAACTTTCTGGTGGCAAAACGGATCCCTGTGACTACTGGACCAGGAGGACTTCTAGCATCAGGACTAAAACCCTCTGGCCCGACACCAGTATCACCAGTATAACCTCCCCTCTCATGTGGGGTTTCCTCTTTGATGCCACCAGCTGTGAAAACGCCAGCAGAGCCATCGTTGTTTGGGTTGTACTCCACGCCAAACGGTACAGCGAAGCTCGCGTTGTCCCCAGATGGACCCATAAAATCGTCTCTAAAATACGGGGGCTCGTCTCCGGCTGCAGCGGTTTTATTTCCATCCGACATGATGCCGCCGTGAGTCAGCACTTCCTTCTTCATCACCGCCACGTCTTCCTCTCCCCGCTGGCTGACGGCTCCCATCTTCCACCGTTTCCAGTCATCCAGGGTTTCCGTTTCCTCTTCATCTCCAGTTTTGGTCTCCTGGTCTTTACCGTGAACGTCCACTCCGTCTTCCCGCTCTTTTCGGTCCGTCGACTCTCCTCCCTGTTCCGCTTGAAACTGCGTCGTTCCCGTCTTTCGGTTTCTCCTCTTTTTCTCCAGTAAGCCAGCCTGAACTTCTGACTCTGCCCTTGAAAGCTGAGAAGAAGAGATTTTTGGAAGTTTAATGTATAAGCCGTGTTTGTTTAATAAAACACATGAATCGCATCAGATGTTCAAACGTCCTTTAAATCAACCTGAAATCAGTCGGTCTCTTCCATTTCCTTTGACATTTTAATTCCTGACAGCTTGAACGCAACACAGTTTTTTCCCTCAACTCCATTTAATTTGTTAACATTCATCCATTTTTGCATTAAAGATAGTACGAGGAACATTTAGCTACTAAAGACATTAAAGAAAAATGACTGATGTAGGCATTTCTAATGATTTGGTACAAAAACAGTTTCCATGGAAGTCTTTGAGGAGCAAAGATGGTCAAAAGGTCTCCAGAGTCAGTAAGAACTTCAGGAAGTAAAAGGACGAAGGAGAAAGTCTAAGATCATCAACAGCTGATACAAACACATGGATGAGGATGTGGAAACCTTCGTCAACGCAATAAAACAGATACATTCACAAAAAACTCTTGAAAAAAAATAAAGCCTGATCTTAACCTTGTTCAGAGGCAGAGACGACATTTCTGGACTGTTACACACGGGAAAAACCTGTACGCTGGTTGGATTTAGGGATGCACGATAACTGTTTTAAAACCGAAACCGAAACTGAAACCGATAACTTTCAGCTAAGATCATTACATCAATACTATGAACAAAACAAAAATAGTTTTGGACTTTTAAATGAACAAATATTTATTTTTTCCAATATAAAACTATTGTCAAGCCTCTCAAACATTTTCTTAAAGCTATCAAACAAACCTATTTGATATCTCACATTAACTTAAATAAGGTTTATTACTGACTGATATAAAAAATAAAGGCTCCTTGAACTGATGGAAATACATGCATCAGAATTACTAACTGAAAAAGATTAACATTTAAAGGATTTTGGCTTGTGGTTCCATTTAAATTAATACCTTTAATTAAAGTAAATGAGGTTCAGTAGTTTTTATTTTTTAATCTCATGGAAGCTTTAGATGAGAGGAATGAGGGAGAGGAGAGACTCCTGCTGGCTTGCGCATGTTAGCATTAGCTTCCGTTAGCTCACGTTAGCACGACTTCAAAACTCCATGGAAGCGATTGTTATGTTGTAGGAGGCTGATCAGGTTTTACGTATTAAAGCTTGTGCTTCCCTCCTCGTAGAATTCACTCGGAGGATTCGTCACAAATAACCACTAAACTATCTTCTTCTGAAACTTTAACCAAGTTCCACGCCGCCATGTTTGTTGTGATCAGCGCTGCGCTGCAGGCTGCATTCAAGGTGTAACGTAAATTCCTCCGTTCCCTCGTTTCCTAGTCGATCTTTCAGCCTTTTCTATTTTTTTTTTCTTTTTTATGTGTAACATGTGGGAAAATACTGCGAATATCATTTTTCTGATTATGCCGACGTCACTTGAACATAACATTCACTGCTGGTTATTCAAGGCTCAGAGGGAGCGAGGACACTGCTGTGTTAACAGAAATATAAATGTTATCGGGGCTATTCGTCGTGATATCGGAGTTATCGGGATGACGTCATAATTTCCTGTTATCAGTCCGATAGTTATCGTGCACCACTAGTTGGATTCATCTGTTTTTGGTCCCAAGAGCTCCATGTGCTCCAGACCAAAGAGGAAAAGGGTCATCCAGACTTAGCGAGTCCAGGTGAGGAGAATTTAGAGCGACATGTGCTGCCTTCAAGACCACATCTTTGTCAACTAGACAACGTAAATCTGCTCACATTACAATGACACGGCCGAGGAAGAGGAGGGTTCAGCGACAGTTACAGGTGTACATTCAACACCTTTAACAGGTGTACATTTAACACCTGTAACAGGCGTACATTTAACACCTGTAACAGGCGTACATTTAACACCTGTAACAGGCGTACATTTAACACCTGTAACAGGCGTACATTTAACACCTGTAACAGGTGTACATTTAACACCTGTAACTGTTCATTACTCAGAACACCTTTTAAGTCGAGCGAGAAGCAAGCAAGCAACTTATTTGTATCATACTTTTCTCAGACAGTAAAGTGCTTCACAATAAAATAGGCATAATATATAAAATGTTGTGTAAAATACTTTACATTACGCCATCTTGACATGACATGAGTATAACATCAAAGTCTCTGGTAACATCCTCTGTACCCATTAAATAAATAAAACAAAAAAACTCACGCAAAGCGGGGTTGGTACGTGGGAGTCACCTGTCGTGATAAATCCTTATTTCAGTAGGACTCCAGGTATTATCTGTTAAAAGTTTTCTTTTTCTTGGAAGTCGTAAGCTGTTTCTCTTCATTGTGCATTTTCCCCTTTACAAGGAAAATTTTCCACAGCCTGGTTCTGACTCATTTTGCTAACTGGGTTAAATTTTGGCGCTCAAGTAACCGAGATGGAACCGAGAGAACCCGGTCACTTTTCAAAATAGAAGATTTTTCAAAATATAACCTCAGATCAGACTTGTATAATAAATTAAAAAATTTTTTGGGCGGTACCAATTGATCCACAGCCCGGTACTGGTCCACGGCCCGGTGGTTGGGGACCACTGGCTTAGATCACCTAAGTGCTGCTTAATCCCTGGAACAACACTGTCTAGGGTGACGAGTGAATTCAGTTTTATCTAAATTTAGCTGTAGCTAGTTCTCACTCAACCGTTTTATTCTTGACAGGCAGTAGATCAAGGAACTGGGCCTCAGAGGTCCGAAAAGGAGCAATACAAATGAATATCTGCAGCAAAGAGATGGTAGGAAGACACCGCCAAACTGCTGAAGTGTTTAACCAAAGGGGAGAATATACAACAGAAACGGGTTCGGTCCCAGAACTGAACCCTGATGCACTCCACATGGAAGACTTGTATGCTTGGACATACAGGTGCTGGTCATAAAATTAGAATATCAGGAAAAAGATGATTTATTTCAGTAATTCCATTCAAAAGGTGAAACATGTACATTAAATACATTCATTAAACACAGACTGACATATTTCAAGTGTTTATTTCTGTTAATATTGATTATTATAACCGACTATAAAAATCTCAAAGGTCAATGCAGCTGTCTACCAGGAAGTTGTAGAGCACTTCCTGCTTCCTGCTGCTGACCAACTTCATGGAGATGCAGATTTTATTTTTCAACAGGACGTGGCACCTGCACACAGGCCCAAACTACCAGTACCTGGTTGGAGAACCGTGGTATCCCTGTTCTTGATTGGCCAGCAGACTCACCTGACCTTAACCCCAGAGAAAACCGATGGGGTTATTGTGAAGAGGAAGATCGAGATGCCAGACGCAACAATGGGGAGGAGCTTATGGCCACTATCCTCTGATAACACCTGGGCTCTGATAACACCTGGGCTCTGATAACACCTGGGCTCTCATAACACCTGGGCAGCGCCACAGACCGTCTCCATGCCGTCGCATTGCTGCGGTAATTCAGGCTAAAGGAGCCCCTAACTAGGTAGGAGTTGGCCAACATTTATAGAAATCTATTTCGTATCGGTCTATATTCAAATTTTCTGGGATGCTGAATTTGGGATTTTCATTTAGTTGTCAGTTATAATAATTATTATAAAAATAATAAACACTTGAAATATGTCAGTCTGTGTGTAATAAATGAATTTAATAAACAAGTTTCACCTTTTGAATAGAATTACTGAAATCAAATCAACTTTTTCATATTATTATAATTTTATGACCAGCACCTGTAATCAGGTTTGGGGAAGAACACAAACTCCTACCAGGTAAGAAGAAAACCATTTCAAAACAGGTCCTAGACATCCCAACCGGACCACATCTGGTTACGATAACGTGATAGCTAACCCTAACGGACTAGAACTGGGCATTTCCCTGAATCAGCTAACAACGTTACTCCACACTTTAAACAATGCTAGGAGTGTTTTCTGCAAACTTAAATGTCATGTTGCTCTAAAGAGGATGCAAGTTGTTCAGATACCACCTAGTAGTGGTACCACCTCGTATTTTGGACCGGATCTGTCCAAAGAACTAAATCAAATGGAAACATTAGAAAGCGCTAACAGCCTCAACTTTTCAGTCATGTGTTGCAGGTCTGAAACGTAAATATGGATGTATATTAAATGAAAAGACATGAAAAAACATTAAAGGTAGGCGTGCACAGAGTGCAAATTATACAATGACAATTGGGGGGGGGGGGGGGTCAACATTTTCTAGAGATGACAAAAATGACAATTTGTCCCTTCTTTAGGGGGGTCGAAGATGTAATTGGGGGAGTCAAACCCCCCCGTAATTCGCACTATGGGCGTGCACGATAATTATCGGGCCGATAACAAGAAATTATGACGTCATTTCGATAAGTTTTTTGTCAACATGGCAGTGCCTCGCCTTGAATGACTAGCAGTGAATGTTATGTTCAAGTAACGTCGGAATAATCAGAAAAACGATTACTCAATAAGGAAAATCAAGAATACCCCCTCATGCCAGAAAACAACTCGTTAACTCGGTCATAATTTTAGTAGTTGCTGACTTTAATTGATATTCGCAGCATTTTCCCACATGTTACACATAAAAAATAGAAAAAATAGAAAAGGCTGAAAGAACGACGAGTGAAGGAGGAGACGTCGGAATTTACGTTCCACCTTGAATGCAGCCTGCAGCACAGCGCTGATCACAACAAACATGGCGGCGTGGAACTTGGTTAAAGTTTCAGAAGAAGATAGTTTGGTGGTTATTTGTGATTAATCCTCCGAGTGAATTCTACGAGGAGGGAAGCACAAGCTTTAATACGTAAAACCTGATCAGCCACCTACAACATAACAATCGCTTCCATGGAGTTTTGAAATCGCGCTAACGTGAGCTAATGCTAACGTGCGCAAGCCAGCAGCAGTCTCTCCTCTCCCTCATTCCTCTCATCTAAAGCTTCCATGAGATTAAAAAATAAAAACTACTGAACCTCATTTACTTTAATTAAAGGTATTAATTTAAATGGAACCACAAGCCAAAATCCTTTAAATGTTAATCTTTTTCAGTTAGTAATTCTGATGCATGTATTTCCATCAGTTCAAGGAGCCTTTATTTTTTATATCAGTCAGTAATGAACCTTATTTAAGTTAATGTGAGATATCAAATAGGTTTGTTTGATAGCTTTATGAAAATGTTTGAGAGGCTTGACAATAGTTTTTCATTGGAAAAAATAAATATCTGTTCATTTAAAAAGTCAAAACTATTTTTGATTTTGCTCATAATGTTGATGTTATGATCTTCGGTTTTAAAAAACAGTTATTGTGCATCCTTAATTAAAAGGTCTTGAGCTCATACTGTCTGTATAGAAATAAAAGCCAACAGAAATGTAAAGCTGCTCTTGAGTTGCACTTTCCATCTTGTCCCACCTTCTTCTGATTTGTGGTTGGAAGCATCACCTTCGTGTGGTGACCTACTGCACCTTCATCTTCATCTTCATCAGCTGGTACATGAAGGTGCAGTAGTTCACCTTCGTGTGGTGACCTGCTGCACCTTCATCTTCATCTTCATCAGCTGGTACATGAAGGTGCAATAGTTCACCTTCGTGTGGTGACCTAACCTTCATGAACCAGCAGATGAGCTGTGGCCTCATAAACTGATCTTATTTCGGGAACTTACATCCTTCCACGTCGGTGCAGACAGAATCACAGCAGGAACACGCTGACGGCGACGCCGTTAACTCCTCCCACCTGAGCACAACGGTAACGACGTCATGTTAATTCAGACAAACCGACCAATGAAATCTCTCCATTTCACATTTCTCAGAAGCACAGGTCAAGGAAGGAGTGGCTGCAATCTATAAATCAAGTTTCATTGATCAGCCCTAAGACCTTTGTTTTTTTCTCTCTTACATTCTCCAATCAGTTTTTGTTTTTAATGTGTTGCCAAATTTGCTGTTCGTCTCTTTTTGTCCTCCACCGTCCACACACACAATATGGAAACCACTACCCAGAATGCAATGTGCACTGACATCGTGTCCCGTACACTAAGTTTATCCTTCGTCTTGTGGTCATGTGTAATTAATTTACATCCTGAGATCTTTGATGGGGATCCATTTGTTTAACGTTGGTCCACTGAGTCCGTGTTGATACGTCAACTTTATAATTATCACCACTTAAATATTCTGGAGTTAAATCAACTCTAGGTCTATTATTAGATGGTTTAGAACGTAAAGCTTAATTAGGGAACAAAATTACATGAATCAAAGCAGTTCTGAGTTAGAATGTATGTTTGCAGAAAAATGCCAATTGATGTTAGCACTGGAGCTACGTCATAAATTTAAATTTAAATTTAACCCTTTGACGGGACTGAAGTGTCATTTCACTTTTGACGGTGTGAATACAGTCTTCTATAGGCAAACTGAGATTATTCTAACTTTGCAAGTGTCCAAAAAGCTTTTGAAAAGGGGCTGCTTGTCCAGCATTCTCCATCTGGTTGCTGCCATCTCATTAAAAAAAAAAAAATCTTAAAAAAAAAAAAAACACCCCGACACCGATATCACGCAAACCCGCCGTTAATAAAACTCAAAAGGAGAAGAGCTTATGGCTTCTAACACTAGTGGCCAAATAACTGACGAAGAGAGCAAACAAAAATAAAGTTGATTATTGTTGCAAAAGCAACTCTGGCTCCACCACCGATAGGGGGCGCTACAACGCTAAAACCGCAAAGGTTTTCTGTGCTGCTTTAAACTCCTTTGGGTTATTTTAAATCAAGAATGTTCCTTTAAGAGTTAAACCTGCTAAAATTGAGATAAACCAAAAAAGCCAATATATTTGAATAATGCGTATGGTAGCTTTTCTTTGCTTACAAATTCTTTTAACTTATTCCCATCATGCTCGTGTTTTATATCATTGAAACACCAACCACGTTTTCTTTTTTTAAATAAATACATTACTGACCTTCCAGCAGCCATGTTGTAGTTGCAGAACTTGGCGATGTTGGAGGTTTTCAGACCGACTGACACAGAACAGTGGAGGAACTGCATCTGTAACGCAAACGGTTAAACTCAACAACATTTAGAAGAATTAAACTTCAGATGTGACTAAAGTTATGTGAGGAAACAGGGGGAGCAACACACAGACTTCAAATGGGGTAACGCCATCTTTTGCCCAACTGAATTGTGGGTAGTGTGCGTCACCTGATGTTCGGTCAGGGATGAAGACCACCACTGGATTCCAGCAGAAGCTGGTTCAGACCGTGTGGGTCCAAACTGGTGACTAGTGATGTTTATTAAAGGTGTTGAAGACACCTGACAGGTGTAGACGGGTCAGAACAGCGAACGCTTTAAAAAGTTCTGTTTTCCTCAGTCAAGAACAGCAATATCTTTGTTTATGGATTGTAAATGTTAAAGTGTAACCGACAAACTCATTTGAACCACGGAGGAGACTTGGTGGTTCCCCCCCCCCCCCCCCCCCCCCTCCCCTCCCCTCCCAGGGCCGTTTCTAGTCACCTTGGGGGCCTTAGGCAAGAATGAGCATTGGGGGGCCCTCCCGGCTCCAAAACACCAAGAAAATCATTAAATCCAAAAATCTTTTATTTTAAATAACAGAAGTGCACAATGATATAATGGACTGCACTTATATACCGCTTTTATAAGCACTTATATACTTATATATACCGCTTTTTATAAGCGCTTATATACCGCACTTATATAAGAACACTTCAAATACAATATAGCATAAACACAAACTGGTTAGCTTACTGTTAATTACTGTTTAAATAAGCCAAGCTAAGGTGCAGTAAACATGTGCAGTTGTGCTTCCTGAGACTACAGACTGGGACAAAGTGGCATCACAACTTTTTTTTTTTAATAATATCAGCTTATACACCTTTGAACTTACCACTTTCCTGTTTTCTTTTTCTTCATCTTATTGTTTTTTTTTTCTTTTTGTGTGTCCTGATGGATATGATCGCTTCATTTTTCTTGTATCGAGTTTGAAGCACTGCAGAAAGCCGTCCCTGGCAGTCGGGGCCCCATTAGGGGGGTTCCAAACATGTCGCTGCAGTGTCTATGGAGGTTTCAGGTTGTGTCATTGATACGGGGGTCCCTTAACACACGAGGCAGTGACAGCTAGTGGGGGCCCTATGCGAGGGGGCTTTCAATATATCGTCGTTGCAGTGTCTAAAGCAGTTCAGTCATTTTGTCATTGACAAGAGGACCAATGTCACCGCTGTCCTGGGGCCCCTTCCAGCTCGGGGCCCTAGGCAGTTGCCTAGTATGCCGACCCCGTTGCGACGTCTCTGCCCCCTCCACACACACACACCCACACGCACACACACACACACACACACACACACACACACACACACTAACTGGGTAAAATAACTGACGTCTTACTTGTGAGACTCCTCTGAACAGAAAGGCATCTACAGAGAACTTCACCACACTGCCCCCTCCTGACACAAACTGGGAACTGCTGCCTTCCCTCCTGCTGTCCACCATGCACCTGAAATAAAATAAATAAATAAAATCAATAAAATCAATAAATGAAGCAGAGCAGAGAACCAACTAAAACCGTTTCTGCTCATCGAACTCACCCGTAGTTGGTGATGAGGTCCATCCTGTCGAAGCCGCTCGGATCTTCAGAGCTGGTGACGTAACACGAGTCCACCTGGAGCATCTCTCCAGGTAACAGGACTGAGGCCTGGGCCACAAAATGCACCGGCTCCCCCAGGAAGAACCTGTGACCTGGAGGGAGGGGCTCCCACCGGCCTGGCGCACACACACGTGCACACACACACACACGCACACACACACACACACACACACACAAAACAGTTGTTTTTCTAAAGACCATGTTTGCATGTTGTGGTTTCTTATTTACAAAGAGTTATTCACCTTCTAAAGATGGTGCAGGAGCACCTGAGGTTCGTGTTTGTGACCAGCAGGTGTTGGTTTGGAGGTTAGGACAGAGGAGATAAGGAGGCAGGAAAGGGAGGAGGTTGAGATTATGGAGAGAGAGAGGTTAAGATAAGGATAGAAGAAGGGTGATGGTAGGATTAGGGAACGAGAGAGTGAAGTTGGAGAAGACCAATCAGGGGGAGTTCAGAGGCGGAGCTTCGGTATGGGAGGGGAGGGGCCTGAATGACGTATGAGTTAGATGTGATCTCCGAAAAGATCAAAGAATTTGAAATTAAAAAAAAAAAATTAAATGGAAAGATGAATGAAATGGGTTCAAGTTTTTTTTTTTGTTTGTTTTTTGCTTTTTGTGAAATAAATGAAGGATAAAGATTAGGGTTGGGGTGAATAGAGAACTGAGGTCAGCCCACCTGTCCAGGTGAGGTGACCTCAGGTTGATCAGCTCCTGAGGTCGGCCCACCTGTTCAGGTGAGGTGACCCCAGGTTGATCAGCTCCTGAGGTCAGACCACCTGTCCAGGTGAGGTGACCTCAGGTTGATCAGCTCCTGAGGTCAGACCACCTGTCCAGGTGAGGTGACCTCAGGTTGATCAGCTCCTGAGGTCAGACCACCTGTCCAGGTGAGGTGACCCCAGGTTGATCAGCTCCTGAGGTGACCACCTGTCCAGGTGAGGTGACCTCAGGTTGATCAGCTCCTGAGGTCGGCCCACCTGTCCAGGTGAGGTGACCTCAGGTTGATCAGCTCCTGAGGTCGGCCACCTGTCCAGGTGAGGTGACCTCAGGTTGATCAGCTCCTGAGGTCGGCTCACCTGTCCAGGTGAGGTGAGTTTGGAGAGGTGCTGAAGGTTTTTCTGCTTCTCCTGCCCCTCAGCCATCTATTGTTTTAATATTTAGAAACCCTTTCTAACAATATGTTTAATTTGATAAAGTTTGTTTTACCTTTTAATTAAAAAAAAATTAGTTTCAGTTGTTTGATTTAATTGTTTGGTTTAACAACACTTGCTGTGTAGCAATAATTGGTTCACCAGGACCAAAGCTGATTCTTCTGTTAATCTGCAGTTGTATTATTATTAACGCTAAAACAATCTAAAGGTTTTTAATCATGTTTTTATTCGCTGGATGAGTGAAGCTTGAGTTTTATTATAAATCATATTACTGTCTTTATTATATTAGCTTTGTTAGATCTTATATGACTCAACATTACTGGAACTGTTGTTACATCACCATGACATTACTATAATTCATCATTTGGTATGAAATGAATATTTATGGAACGCATCACATTAATATATCAAGTTGGATGAGTTCTAGAAGGTTTTATTTTAGTGCGATATGAATTATACTTATAAAAACTGCAGACACTTACCGTCGGTGACGGTGAGGCTGAAAGACAGTTTACTCCTGATACTTTTCAGGAAAGTTGTTGGATGAACTTGAGGTCTGAATCCAACTTTGTACGAGTAATGAAACCTGAAACCAAAACACATTTTAATTCAGTTTTAATTTTTATAGCATCTGTTACAATGCAAGTTGTCTCTAAGCACTTTAGAGACCCAGAACATGACCCGTGAGCAAGTGTCATTAAATAAAATTATAAATCCTAATCACAGAAAAATGGCAACTTTAAAAAAAACAAACAAAAAAAACTCCCACAGCAGGAGAAAAAAATCATTTAAGCCAAACAGATGCAAGAAAAAACTCCCCTTTCAGAGGAAGAAACCTCAAGTAGTACCTGGATCATAAGGGGGGCGGGGCTTCCTGCCAACAACCAGGTAAAGGAAGAAAAGAGGAGAAAATAACATGTATTTACATCCTGGCAATACTATTGACCAGTGATTCCCAAAGTGTGGGCCGCGGCCCCCTGGTGGGCCGTCGCAGTACTGCAGGTGGGCCGTGAGAGGTTATTAAAATTATACAAATATGTTTTAAATCCTCAATCTTTTTAAAATATGTTTTTTAATTACTGTAAAATATTAACAATATGATTTAAAAACATTAAGAAGTAAAACAAACCAGTTAAGTGTTATTCTGCTGTCATCTTAATATGACAAGTGTCACCTTATTTGTTGACCCCTCACATTATTATCGGATCATGGTTCCTGGTCCTTACATTAATATCGGATCATGGTTCCTGGTCCTCACATTAATATCGGATCGTGGTTCCTGGTCCTCACATTAATATCCGATCGTGGTTCCTGGTCCTCACATTAATATCGGATCGTGGTTCCTGGTCCTCACATTAATTTCGGATCGTGGTTCCTGGTCCTCACATTAATATCGGATCGTGGTTCCTGGTCCTCACATTAATATCGGATCGTGGTTCCTGGTCCTCACATTAATATCCGATCGTGGTTCCTGGTCCTCACATTAATATCCGATCGTGGTTCCTGGTCCTCACATTAATATCCGATCGTGGTTCCTGGTCCTCACATTAATATCCGATCGTGGTTCCTGGTCCTCACATTAATATCGGATCGTGGTTCCTGGTCCTCACATTAATTTCGGATCATGGTTCCTGGTCCTCACATTAATATCGGATCATGGTTCCTGGTCCTCACATTAATTTCGGATCATGGTTCCTGGTCCTCACATTAATATCGGATCATGGTTCCTGGTCCTCACATTAATATCGGATCATGGTTCCTGGTCCTCACATTAATATCGGATCATTGTTCCTGGTCCTCACATTAATATCGGATCATGGTTCCTGGTCCTCACATTAATATCGGATCCCTGGTCCTCACATTAATATCGGATCATGGTTCCTGGTCCTCACATTAATATCGGATCATGGTTCCTGGTCCTCACATTAATATCGGATCATGGTTCCTGGTCCTCACATTAATATCGGATCATGGTTCCTGGTCCTCACATTAATATCGGATCCCTGGTCCTCACATTAATATCGGATCCCTGGTCCTCACATTAATATCGGATCATGGTGCCTGGTCCTCACATTAATATCGGATCATGGTTCCTGGTCCTTACATTAATATCGGATCATGGTTCCTGGTCATTAATATGGATCATGGTTCCTGGTCCTCACATTAATATCGGATCATGGTTCCTGGTCCTGTATGTTGATCACAGTTGTGATTAAAGGTTTCGGTGGGCCGCTGTAATTTTTCACATTTTAAATTGGACCTTGGTGTTCTGAAGTTTGGGAACGGCTGCTGTAGATAAAATGTATAAATAATAACCCATTAACTGGAGAACTAAGAACTCCATGAACTTATATTCATTGTTAGTATATGAAGTACAGAGATGACTAAACAGATGTAGGCAGCAACACTGAGGTGGTTAATGATGAAAATAAAAAGCAACAAGTCTTGGAAGGTGACTATGTTACTTTAACCAGTTTCTCCAACTACACCCCCCACGGCGGCGCTAACCTGTTAGCGTATTAGCAGCTGTACACCCGTTGGTCAGTAATGTGGACTGTAGCCAGTCTTCGATTTCAGACAATCCTGTTTCCCGCCATGGTTTCTTTGGTCAGAGAAAACTACGACAGCTGTTTAACTTCTCACAAGCGTGATGGTGGACGACATTATTGTCTCCTCAACAAAGACGACCGCTAATCACCATCACGATGGTCGACGTCAACAGTTTTGGTTTTGAGCTGGTAAAACTTGATTTGTGTCACACCACCGTCTCCTACTAAACCTAGATTTCTACTGGAAGTGTTTCTTTATGCTAAAGTCAAATGAGCCTGTAAATTAAAAAGTGATGTCGCAGGAACGGGTCACAACTTTTAAGAAGGTTAGTTCCTGTTTCTGGTCCTGATGTGTCCTCCATCAGTGTCCTCACCAGCTCACTGGAGTCTTCAGATTCCCAGATCCAGCCGACCTCTGCGGGACACGTCTGGGAAAGATGCTAACCGTCGTAGCCAACCCTAAATCTAAAAATTCCAAAAACTCCATGAGTTCTTAGTTCCTTCAGGACATCACTATCACCGCTAATAGGGATGGGAATTGATAAGATGTTTCCGATTCCGATTCCATTATCGATACTGTTTAACGATTCGATTCTTTATCGATTCTAATTTGGGGAAAAAGGAGAACTAACAGATTTGTTAGCATCGATTTTTTTTTCTTAGAAGTCACGACCTTACAAACTCAACAGCGAGGTCAAAAGAGGCCCAAAGCCTGGATAACGTGTTAAACTGTTGTAATATGTAACTGTGCAAACACACAAGAATGTGTAACATTTTACTAACAGATTTTTCCTAATAGAAATAAAAAAAAATCTCCCTTTTAAAAGGATATATGAGCTCACTAAGCACTCAAAAATAATAATAAAAAAAATAAATACTATCAAATACAACAGAACAGTGCATAGTACAAATCTGCAAATACTATGAAGAATTAACAATTCTTTAGCAGTAAAATAATAATGTCTTCCAGCCTCTGAACCAGCCAGACTCTCTCTCTCGTCACGGTCATCTTCTAAATGTAATGAAGGCATTTGTTTAATAGCATAGCGTTAATGTTATAGCGTGTTTTACAAAGAAGCACATAGGCAGCGGGATAGCTACTTACCAGAGTTACCAGAGGTGATCTTAGCTTGGCTACTGCTGCTGGGTTGAGATCCATCAGTCCGAAGCATCAAAAACACGACACTCGTTAGCATGTTGTGTGTGCAAATGTTTCTGCGTGTTAGCCGTGTTCCCTCCCGACGCTGTTATCTCCACTTTACAATGACTGCTAGTTGCCTTGTTGTCATCTTTCTTTGTGGAGTGAAGCCAAACTTTGGAGCGTTTGAACCTGGTGGGCGCCATTGTTGTTTACAACTCCAATGCTAACGTGCTAAACCGACGTAACTTAATCATCATCATCATCATCGGGTCTCTTGCTCGGCGGCGGGGGTGACGCCATGCGTAAAGCAGTTTCACCAATCTTCTCCATTTGGGTCGGTCCAGTGCTAGAGGCTCGGCTTCAGTCAGCGACTAGCCTAGTTGCTGTAGGTCCCTGGTAACAGCGTCCATCCATCGTTAGCGGGGGGCACCGCGGGGGCGTTTCCAGCCGGCAGATTCAGGGTCAAAGTGGAGGATAGCGTGAGTGGGGTGTTCGGGAGGGAGTCTTTTGAGATGGCCATACCAGCGCATCTGTCGCTGTGCTGCCAATTGGGACGCTGCTGTGACTTAATCACGTAAGTGCTTTCCGGAATTGACTGTGCGTAACTTGCGTAAATTACGTGAGATTTGTACTGGCTGGAATCGTTAAGAGAATCGCTAGATAAACTGCCAAACGATTCCATGGAATTGAAACACACAGAACCGGTTCTCTACAGGAACCGGTTCTCGATTCCCATCCCTAACCGCTAACATCCCAAAGGACATCACCGTGTTTCTTACAGACAGAAAATTTGATCCTTTGAAATTTGCTAACCAGTCAGATAAACGTACCGAGGACGCAAAACTTTAGACGGGGCGTACGAACACCTGAAACAACCTCAGACGTCATCCAAGTCCTACAAGCACCTGAAACAACCTCAAACCTCCTCCAAGTCGTACGAGCACCTGAAACAGCCTCAGACCTCCTCCAAGTCGTACGAGCACCTGAAACAGCCTCAGACCTCCTCCAAGTCGTACGAGCACCTGGAACAACCTCAGATCTCATCCAAGTCGTACGAGCACCTGAAACAGCCTCAGACCTCCTCCAAGTCGTACGAGCACCTGAAACAGCCTCAGACCTCCTCCAAGTCGTACGAGCACCTGAAACAGCCTCAGACCTCCTCCAAGTCGTACGAGCACCTGAAACAACCTCAGACGTCATCCAAGTCGTGCAAACACCTGAAACAGCCTCAGACCTCATCCAAGTCGTACGAGCACCTGAAACAACCTCAGACCTCCTCCAAGTCGTACGAGCACCTGAAACAACCTCAGACCTCCTCCAAGTCGTACGAACACCTGAAACAGGCTCAGACCTCATCCAAGTCGTACGAGCACCTGAAACGGCCTCAGACCTCCTCCAAGTCGTACGAGCACCTGAAACAACCTCAGACCTCCTCCAAGTCGTACGAACACCTGAAACAGCCTCAGACCACCTCCAGTCTACGAGCACCTGAAAAGCCTCAGACCCTCCAAGTCGTACGAGCACCTGAAACAGCCTCAGACCTCATCCAAGTCGTACGAGCACCTGAAACAGCCTCAGACCACCTCCAAGTCGTACGAGCACCTGAAACAGCCTCAGACCTCCTTCAAGTCCTACGAGCACCTGAAACAGCCTCAGACCTCATCCAAGTCGTACGAGCACCTGAAACAGCCTCAGACCACCTCCAAGTCGTACGAGCACCTGAAACAACCTCAGACCTCCTCCAAGTCGTACGAACACCTGAAACAGCCTCAGACCTCATCCAAGTCGTACGAGCACCTGAAACAGCCTCAGACCTCATCCAAGTCGTACGAGCACCTGAAACGGCCTCAGACCTCATCCAAGTCGTACGAGCACCTGAAACGGCCTCAGACCTCCTCCAAGTCGTACGAACACCTGAAACAGCCTCAGACCACCTCCAAGTCGTACGAGCACCTGGAACAACCTCAGATCTCATCCAAGTCGTACGAGCACCTGAAACAGCCTCAGACCTCCTCCAAGTCGTACGAGCACCTGAAACAGCCTCAGACCTCCTCCAAGTCGTACGAACACCTGAAACAGCCTCAGACCACTTCCAAGTCGTACGAGCACCTGAAACAGGCTCAGACCTCCTTCAAGTCGTACGAGCACCTGAAACAGGCTCAGACCTCATCCAAGTCGTACGAGCACCTGAAACAGGCTCAGACCTCCTTCAAGTCGTACGAGCACCTGAAACAGGCTCAGACCTCCTCCAAGTCGTACGAGCACCTGAAACAGCCTCAGACCTCCTCCAAGTCGTACGAGCACCTGAAACAGCCTCAGACCTCATCCAAGTCGTACGAGCACCTGAAACAGGCTCAGACCTCATCCAAGTCGTACGAGCACCTGAAACAGCCTCAGACCTCCTCCAAGTCGTACGAGCACCTGAAACAGCCTCAGACCTCCTCCAAGTCGTACGAGCACCTGAAACAGCCTCAGACCTCATCCAAGTCGTACGAGCACCTGAAACAGCCTCAGACCCTCCAAGTCATACGAGCACCTGAAAACAGCCTCAGACCTCATCCAAGTCGTACGAGCCACCTGAAACAGGCTCAGACCTCATCCAAGTCGTACGAGCACCTGAAACAGCCTCAGACCTCCTCCAGGTCGTACGAGCACCTGAAACAGCCTCAGACCTCCTCCAAGTCGTACGAGCACCTGAAACAGCCTCAGACCTCATCCAAGTCGTACGAGCACCTGAAACAGGCTCAGACCTCCTCCAAGTCGTACGAGCACCTGAAACAGGCTCAGACCTCCTCCAAGTCGTACGAGCACCTGAAACAGCCTCAGACCTCCTCCAAGTCGTACGAGCACCTGAAACAGGCTCAGACCTCATCCAAGTCGTACGAGCACCTGAAACAGGCTCAGGCCTCCTCCAAGTCGTACGAGCACCTGAAACAGCCTCAGACCTCATTCCAAGTCGTACGAGCACCACCTGAAACAGCCTCAGACCTCCTCCAAGTCGTACGAGCACCTGAAACAGCCTCAGACCTCATCCAAGTCGTACGAGCACCTGAAACAGCTCAGACCTCCTCCAATCAAAGTCCGTACGAGCACCTGAAACAGGCCTGAAACAGCCCCCTCCAAGTCGTACGAGCACCTGAAACAGCCTTAGACCTCATTCCAAGTCGTACGAGCACCTGAAACAGGCTCAGACCTCCTCCAAGTCGTACGAGCACCTGAAACAGGCTCAGACCTCATCCAAGTCGTACGAGCACCTGAAACAGCCTCAGACCTCCTCCAGTCGTACGAACACCTGAAACAGGCTCACCTCCCAAGTCGTACGAAGCACCTGAAACAGGCTCAGACCTCCTTCCAAGTCGTACGAGCACCTGAAACAGCCTCAGACCTCATCCAAGTCGTACGAGCACCTGAAACAGGCTCAGACCTCCTCCAAGTCGTACGAGCACCTGAAACAGCCTCAGACCTCATCCAAGTCGTACGAGCACCTGAAACAGGCTCAGACCTCATCCAAGTCGTACGAGCACCTGAAACAGCCTCAGACCTCCTCCAAGTCGTACGAGCACCTGAAACAGCCTCAGACCTCCTCCAAGTCGTACGAGCACCTGAAACAGCCTCAGACCTCATCCAAGTCGTACGAGCACCTGAAACAGGCTCAGACCTCCTCCAAGTCGTACGAGCACCTGAAACAGGCTCAGACCTCCTCCAAGTCGTACGAGCACCTGAAACAGCCTCAGACCTCCTCCAAGTCGTACGAGCACCTGAACAGGCTCAGACCTCATCCAAGTCGTACGAGCACCTGAAAAGGCTCAGGCCCAACGTACGAGCACCTGAAACAGCTCAGACTCATCCAAGTCGTACGAGCACCTGAAACAGCCTCAGACCTCCTCCAAGTCGTACGAGCACCTGAACAGCCTCAGACCTCTCCAAGTCGTACGAGCACCTGAAACAGGCCTCAGACCTCATCCAAGTCGTACGAGCACCTGAAACAGCTCAGACCTCATCCAAGTCGTACGAGCACCTGAAACAGGCTCAGGCCTCCTCCAAGTCGTACGAGCACCTGAAACAGGCCTCAGACCTCATCCAAGTCGTACGAGCACCTGAAACAGGCTCAGACCTCCTCCAAGTCGTACGAGCACCTGAAACAGCCTCAGACCTCATCCAAGTCGTACGAGCACCTGAAACAGGCTCAGACCTCATCCAAGTCGTACGAGCACCTGAAACAGGCTCAGACCTCCTCCAAGTCGTACGAGCACCTGAAACAGGCTCAGACCTCATCCAAGTCGTACGAGCACCTGAAACAGCCTCAGACCTCCTCCAAGTCGTACGAGCACCTGAAACAGCTCAGACCCCTCCAAGTCGTACGAGCACCTGAAACAGGCTCAGACCTCCTTCAAGTCGTACGAGCACCTGAAACAGCCTCAGACCTCATCCAAGTCGTACGAGCACCTGAAACAGGCTCAGACCTCCTCCAAGTCGTACGAGCACCTGAAACAGCCTCAGACCTCCTTCAAGTCGTACGAGCACCTGAAACAGCCTCAGACCTCATCCAAGTCGTACGAGCACCTGAAACAGCCTCAGACCTCCTCCAAGACACTCGCCTCACCGCTTCTTAATCCAATTCTGTTCTCTTCTGTCCTAACAGAGTCCAGCGAACGGACTCGAGTCTGGACGGTCGTCTCGAGCAAAGCCCCGTCTCAGGTTTGTTCCTGGTGTACACCGACACCAGAACAGTTCAGTATCTGGTCCTCGGATCCTTTCGTGATGGTTCAGAGTCTGATCACGACTCTGCTAAACTTTGACCTCAGCGTTTTAAAAAAACAAAATTCATGATCGTTGATTTCAGGTCTGATTTTTTAATCATGAATTTAGCGTTATAAATACTCCAGATGTCCAGATTGCAGCATCTTGGAGGTTTATAACTGGAAGTTTAAGTTCGATATTAACAGAGTCAGTAAAAGTGTTTTAACTTATCAAATGTCTCTTGACATGTACTTGAATCTGTTGGTTTAATGGATCATCTATTAATGACAGATAAAAAAAAGAAAAAAAAACAAAAAAAACTACCAAACCTCATTTACTTTAAAGTCATTCATTTGAATGGAACCACAAGCCAAAATCCTTTAAACGTAATTTCTTTGTTACTATTTAGTGCACTTTTTTAGTTTATTTACACAGACGAGTCTAACTTGTGTCAGTACATTATGACTTGTATTATTTTTTATTGTCATTGAGGAATTAATTTATTCAGTTAGTAATTCTGATGCATGTATTTAAATCAGTTCAAGGAGCCTTTATTTTTTATATCAGTCAGTAATGAACCTTATTTAAGTTAATGTGAGATATCAAATAGGTTTGTTTGATAGATTTATGAAAATGTTTGAGAGGCTTGATAATAGTTTTATATTGGAAAAAATAAATATCTGTTTATTTAAAAAGTCTAAACTGTTTTGGTTTTGTTCATAGTATTGATGTAATTATCTCAGGTATATGTGTGTGTTATCGGCCTTTAGCAGCTGAAAGTTATCGGTTTTAAAAACAGTTATTGTGCATCCTTATTAAATTCCAGTCTTACTGGGAACTTACGATTCTCGCTGGTTCCTGCCAGAACCTTCACTCCAGAATAATTTTTTTTCAATAAAATCAAGTATTTTCTGGGAGACAAGAAAATACATTTAATCCAGAAGAGAAAAAAAAAAAAAAAAAAAAAAAAAAAATAATATATAGATATATATATATATATATATATATATATATATATATATATATATATATATATATATATATATATATATATATATCTCCATGTGTTGTTTTTCTTGCGTGCTTCAGGAAACAGTTACCTGTTGTAATGGCAGTGGATGGGCAGGTGTAGAGGAAACGCTCTGACTACGTAGCCTTGTGGCGGTGGATTGTAGCTCAGTAGATATGAATACACCAGCTGACCACCGACAACCTGAGGATGACACACATTTAACCGGTTCAGTTTAAATTTACTCTCAACTCAACACTGAACCAGCACAGCTGTCCTCTGATTGGACGGAGGGGAGGCCCCGCCCCCTCCCAGGTCACTCAGGTCAGGTGTGAGTGGACTCATTTAACCCATCAGGACTGAACTTTGTTCAGCTCGTGTTCTGTGGTCCATATTTAGTCCAGAACAGACACCGGCTCATCTTTCCCTCCTCAACCGAACTTTAGAGTTTTAAACCCGACAGAATAAGTTTAAAACTGTTGTTAAACTGGACAACAGCACATTACACATGGAAACTTACACATGTTTCTGCCTCAAATTATTTAATGCTTTTAATTTAATTTTTTAAAAACACACATCAGGTTCTATGACGTAGGAAAAAAGAAGCTGCGTTCAAGTTAATAGTTGCACTGTTAGACATTTTGTTGTATTTTTACAGTAGTTTACTGGCGACACTATTGCCAGTAAGTTACTGTAATTACCACCTTACAGTATTAATCCTGTAATAATGTTTTACAGTAAATCATCTTTACTGGCTAAACCCAAATAAATAAGAGAATTAAAAGATATAAGTGCAAAGACATAATAAAAATAACCAAAATTATACAATAAAATAAGCTCAAATTTACTATACTAAAAGACTAAAACTAAAAGTTAGACATATAAATTTACCATCACAAAGGCCTACAGTAGCATTACTGTAAATGTCAAAAGTAATTTACCACAATTTCAAAAAATACAACAAGTTACTGTAAATAAAGGCACTTTACCCATAATACTATGCAAATTACAGTAACTTGTTGTAATCATATTTTGTGGTAGGTTTACTGGGAATTTTGTGGTATTTTACTGTAAAAATTAGAGCAAAGGCAAACAGTGTGGGACTGATGGCTCATGGGAGTTTTTTTTTTTTGGACTGGAGTAGACCAGATGAGACTGGACCACCTCCAGAACCGCTACTGGGCCAGACAGGGGGGGGGGTTCTGAGTGTGAGCTGACCTTCACTTGACCCTGGCACTCTCCCAGTCCGTACTGGAAGAACAGGAACTGGGCCGTGGTTCTGCTGGCCGCGCAGGAGCCCAGTCTGAACAGGGCCGGGGCGGTCCAGGCGCGCAGCTGGAAGCGGTCCACGCGCACGGAGATGGTCCCCGTCCCGCAGCGGACGTCCACGGCGCGCGCGTCCTCGTGCTGGCTGCTCTGGTGCGCGCTCGTGCGCGGGATCAACAGCGCCGCCAGTCCGGCGGGGAGCTGGCTCTTACCGGGAACGGGTCGGAACAGCTGCCACGGGACCACCGGTCCGGCCGCGTGCACGAACATGGGCAGGTGGTAGAACGACGGCGCGGAGGCTCCGCCCTCCTTCTGCTCCTCAGGACCCAGAGACCGAACCGGACCTCCCAGAGAACCGCGGAGCAACCCGCAGAGCAGCCAGACCAGAACCAGCATCGTCCCGAACCCAGAAGAACCGGAGCAAACAGAACCGAGGAGCGGCGGCGACCCTGAAGACTGGGAGCTCGCGCTGCTGACGTCATCAACGCACCTGGCGCACCTCTGATTAGTTTTTCCTCATCAAAGAGAGGCGTGGCGCACGTGCTTCATCTCTGGGGAGGAAGAAGAGCTGTTGACCTGCTGGTGTCTGAATGATTGATGAACTGATCAGCTGATCAGATGTATCAGTAAACACGTGTCAGTGTAGGAGCATGTTTGCTGAGGAGTATCCATAAAATGAGCCTAGTTTTTTACTACCAATCCAAAAGTGGGCAAATGTGTAGAATGAACAAACCTGGCAGACAGGTGGGGACACGCCCACCTCACCTCAGTTACCCCAAGATAAGCTCAGTTTAATTTATCATGCTAACTAATATTACGTCGGGGTGATTCAGATTAAATCTGCTCCAGCTGTTGCTACCAGTGACGTCAGATAACTGATGCTGTTTTAGTGACTCAGGTGACCAACATCAGACAACTGTGGCCACCTGGTGGGCGTTAGCAGCTACTGCAGCTGTTAATGGCCACCTGGTGGCCGTTAATAGCTACTGCAGCTGTTACTGGCCACCTGGTGGCCGTTAACAGCTACTGCAGCTGTTAATGGCCACCTGGTGGCCGTTAACAGCTACTGCAGCTGTTACTGGCCACCTGGTGGCCGTTAACAGCTACTGCAGCTGTTACTGGCCACCTGGTGGCCGTTAACAGCTACTGCAGCTGTTACTGGCCACCTGGTGGCCGTTAACAGCTACTGCAGCTGTTAATGGCCACCTGGTGGCCGTTAACAGCTACTGCAGCTGTTAATGGCCACCTGGTGGCCGTTAATAGCTACTGCAGCTGTTAATGGCCACCTGGTGGCCGTTAATAGCTACTGCAGCTGTTAATGGCCACCTGGTGGCCGTTAACAGCTACTGCAGCTGTGATATTACAGAATATATTAGCTCAAATTCACAGCTTGGACGTCAGGTTCACTGAAAGCTGCTGATGTGATGACAACTAGCTGTTTGACCCTTCAGTGAAATGGAGAACAAATAAGACAAACCTCATTTATTTCATTTAGGAGGTTGCTCTATTTTCTAAGAATATTTTGATGGGAAAATAGATTTGCAGTCTTTTTTTTTTTTTTTTTAAAGTTTTCTTAACTAGTTTAAACAGTGTTCAAATGACTCCACACCTAAGTTTTGAGTTTTAGAAGGAAGAAGTTATCAATAATAATAATAATAATAAAGGCCTTAAATGCAATAGTAAAGGTGCATAGCCACGGGAACATATTCCCAGCAGGGGGTGCTGGGAGTCTGAGACAGCTGTGTGTTATAGTACACAATCAGAGATATATAGATATATCAGAGATATATATAGATATATAGATATAGAGATAGAGATATAGGAGAGAGACAGAGAGACACACATAGATAGAGAGACATATAGACATAAATATATATATAGAGACAGAGGGATATATATACGTATATAGGTAGAGACAGAGAGAGACACACAGAGATAGAGATGACAGACACACCACACAGAGAGAGAGAGAGAGAGAGAGATATAGGATATAGATATAGATATATATATATATAGATATATATACACACACACACACATATATAGTTATATATACATACATATATATATATACACATATATATACATATATACATACATGTACACTACTCAAAAAAATGAAAGGAAAACTTTGTAATCAGAGTATAGCATCAAGTCAATTAAACTTTTGGGGCCCGATCTTGCACCTCCCATTACCCAATACCCAAAACCCATTACCTGCAAATCACAGATTTAGGAGCCGAAATGCAATCTTCCACCTCCCAATACCCAAAACCCATTTTGCCGTCTCCCTTAAGCACATTGTGGGCGCGGCAATGGGCGTGTCACTAGCGCTTTCCACGAATTCGGTATCTTGCGGTACCTGTATTCGCAGATTTTGGGTATTGGGTAATGGGTGGTCTGACCACCCATTACCCAATACCCAAAATCTGCGAGACACCAGTACCGCAAGATACCGAGTTTGTGGAAAGCGCAACTGGCATGTCGGCGCGTAAAAGAGCGCGTCCAAATCCTGTCATTGCGCGTCCACCCAGTCACATGTGGACTGAACAACCGGCTCTACCTCTCGATTATGCATCACTGTATTACTGTCATACGTTATTATTCTCTTAAGGGCAGATGATTTCTGTACAGCTGTGACATGATCTCATCCAGATGTTTGCTGTGGAGGAAACGAGGAGATCACAGAACTCTGTTGTGGAGTTTCTTGTTCTGTGCTCGTATCCCTCTGATCCTCTCCTTGTGCACCGGAACACCTGAGATGTTCTCACTGGTAGAAGGTAGATGTCATCATACGTGTTCATCTGGCTCAATGCTCAACCAATGATCCGTTCTGCAGTATTTTAAAAAGCACCGCTCCCAGCAACTATGCGTCTTGGCGCAGCTGTGCGTCTTTGCGCAGGGGATATGTTCAAGATAACTCAAAAAGTTATGGATGGATTTTGATGACATTTTCAGGAGTTGTCAGAAATGTGAAAAGGAAGAACTGATTTTATTTTGGGTGTGATCCGGAAGAAATCCTGGATTCTGGATCACTTTCAAATTTTCGATAACATTGCGCTGTTTAGTTGTTTCTTGAACCCTAAAGCAACCACAACTGCTGTGCTTGGCGGAGGTCTGCGTTCTCTGATTGCTTTTCTAGTTAAGAAATGCTTTCCTGGAAGCTCACCGGCTCTATTTTCTGAGCAGTTTGTTGGAACTTCTTGGAGTACAAAAGAAATGATTAAATCATTTGCTCCACATTAGTTAAAGCTAGTTATGTATATATCAGTGCAGAGGAGGAGGAGGAAAAAAGAGGAGGAAGCTCTACAGCACAGTCCCAGACCAGCTGTCCATGAGAGCTGCTCTGATCTGGGTGAAAAGACGTTCCATGGCAGTTTGCAGGTACTGCAACCTGCTCTTAAAGGCAATGGCTACTGACGCACTGATTGGTTAAACAGGTGGAACGCCCTAACCACGCCCATGCATAATGTGTGCATGACATCGTGGATTTCGCAGGTGAGATCGTGGGTTTTGGGAGGTGGAAGATTGCGTTCTTCGTGGGGGAACGCCCCTCCCAATACCTTTTATCCCTTAATAGCAGGTTTTGGAGGTTTGGCGCAAGATCGGGCCCTTGGTGTCTTTTTCCCGCCTGTCAGTCTGCCAGTGTGACCGTCAACAGTCCAGACAAAGAGTTTGATCAGATGACTGAGAACAGGATTCAACAGACGTCCTTCAAGTACATTTTGAAGGTCAAACTCAGCATGTGGTTTAGGAAGTACCATGTTAAACTGCCTCGAGGTAACTACAGCTGAAAAATACACTGTAAAAAAGAAAATATATTTTTTTTTCTCACTATCTGGGTTTAAATCAGAATAAACTTTTCCTGTTTTAGGTCAGTTAGGATTTCCAAAATTATTTCTATTTGCTAAATACCAGAATGATGGAAGAGATAATTTTTTTAATTACTGTACTTTCCTTAAAGTCACAAGTTTACTTTGAAAGCTTAATTGACAGCACTGGAAACCAGTCCTGGACCAGCATGGACTGGAAGACCAGTCAGCCAGGACGAGGACATTACTGCAGAAGAACCAGAATAAAGACAGATTACAGTTTGGACAAAGACCTTCATTTCTGGAGACGTGTCCTGATGTCTGATGAAACTAGAACTGAACTGTTTGGACATAATGATCAGTTATATTTGGAGGAGACTGAGAACACCATCCAACTGTGGAGCACGGGGGCGGCAGCATCATGCTGTGGGGTTGTTTAGCTGCAGGAAGAAATATTGAAGCGGGCCACCTGGTGGCGCCGTGGTCGGTGTACAGAGGCTTCAGTCCTCCTGCAGCAGTCGCAGGTTCAACTTCTGGCCTACGACCCTTCATGTCTTCATGTCTTCATGTCTCTCTCATTATTAATAAATCACAGCAGCGCCACAAAAACCTGAAAAAAATAATAGTTTAGTGACATCAGCCAGGAAGTTAAAGCTTGGACACTAATAGGACTTTACATTAACCCTTCACCTGCCAACCAGTCTGCAGAGAAACTGGAAACCAGTGCAGCGCCCTGTTAATAAAGGCCACAAGAGCCAAGAAATAGAATTAAAATAAATCTCTCTTATTATTCTGGTATTTAGCAAATAGAATATGGAGCCCCGTTTGCGTCATAATTCAATGAATAAATGAGTCTATTATTATGAAATACAGGCGTTTATTATTATGAAATATTTCCCATTATTATGAAAAAATGTAATTATTATGAAATATATTTTTATTATAATTTAATCTTAGTTTAATGCATAATAGTTTATTTCAGAATGTCTTTTTTTTTATTTAAGAATGAGTTTTTACATAATTGCTCCTTTTTCATAAGAATGAGCTTTTACATAATAATGACATTTTGCCAGTGGGCGGGACCAGTGGTTGACCTGCGTGCTCATTGGCTGATCCTTCTCCATTCAGTTGGTGGGGGACTAGCATCGAGCCTGTTGGCTACCTCTCAGAATTCAGAAAAGGATCTTTCTCCTGTCGCCATGCCGTCAAAATCAAGTTTTCCCTACATTTCCCGCTACGTTTCTTAGTCGATGTCAACTTTTAACCGTAAACTGAAGTGAATGCACCTCAGTTTACAGGCTCGATGCTAGTCCCCCACCAACTGCATGGAGAAGGATCAGCCAATGAGCACGCAGGTCAACCACTGGTCCCGCCCACTGGCAAAATGTCATTATTATGTAAAAGCTCATTCTTATGAAAAAGGAAGCAGTTATGTAAAAACTCATTCTTAGATAAAAAAAAAAAAGGACATTCTGAAATAAACTATTATGCATTCAACTAAGATTAAATAATTTTGAATATAAGATTAAATATATTTCATAATAATAACATTTTTTTCATAATAATGGGAATTTTTTTTTATAATAATACAAATATATTTCATAATAATGGGAAATATTTAATAATAATAGACTCATTTATTCATTGAATTATGACCCAAACGGGGCTCCATAATAGAAATTGATTTTGGTAATCCTGATGGACCTGAAACAGGAAAAGTTTGGTCTGATTTAGTGATTTAGCGAGTGGAAAAAAAGTTCTTTTGTCTTTTTATGTAAACTTCTGGTTTGTTCCAGATCAACTGGTCCAACTGGGAACGACGTGGAAAGAACCAAACCTGGAACCAGCAGCCAGTAGAGGCTGATATGATGCACAAAATCAGGTTTTTGCTCATTTTAAAAAGGTGACTGAAACATTCCTGCCTCCTTTGGTTCCAAACATGTTGTTAAATTAAACGTGTTTATAGTGATATTTGTTCCCGTCAGTGTTTCTGGCCGTCAGCTTCATAAAGAACCGACTTTAATGAACCAACTCCTCCAGCTGCTGACCATCATCTCCACACAGCTTTCACCATCTGTTCTTTATTTTTTCTATCATGAAGAATTTACAATGAAAAGATGAAAAATCAACTGTTTTTTTTTCTTTTCTTTTTTTCTGATCCTCAACTCTGACAGATTTGATCGTCTGATGACGTATTTTATCAACCGGAACATGAGGAGCTGTAAAAATGTTTTCTGTTGACTTCCAGTCTGGACGTCTCTTCATCCAGGAGGAGATCCTTCAGGTGGACCAGAGAAAACAGAAGTTGAGCCTTCAGGTGTTCAGCGGGCGTCCGCGGCCCGGCGGTCCGGTGACCCGGCGGTCCGGTGACCCGGCGGGCCGGTCCCCCGCAGAGTCGCTCTCATCGGACCCCCAGATGGCGCCGTCGTCCTGCAGGCCGGCCAGAGACATGTCCGCCTGGATGTCCTCCTCGTCCGACTGCACCTGCAGGTCGTCGCTCTCCTCGCTGGCGGCTTCGTCCCGCTGACGCGCTGGAAGCCGATTGGGCTCCTGGAGCGTCGGTGGGAGGAGCCTGGCTCAGGGACCCAGAAGAGGCCGACTCCGGGTCTGGACCTGTTAGAGGAGACGACTCGTTTCAGCGAGGAGGAACAGTGTGACGCTCACGTCAGCAGGTAAACCAGATGTGTCATTTCTCACCAGGTCGTCACACCTGGAAGTGACCTCAGCAAACAGAAACACGAGCCGCGTTTCAAATACGCTTTTGAAACAAAACGTACACAGTATTTAGAAACGTTGATGAAGTCATGTCCTGTTTCTACGTCCTTCCAGGAACAAAGGTGACTGATGTCCCGAACCGCTCTCGTTTTCTAAGCTTTATTTTAGGGCTGGGCAAGTTAACGCGTTATTATCGCGTTAACGAATTAATTTATTAACGCCGACATTTATTTTATCGCGCGTTAACGCATGTTGCTCACGTGCTTTTGTTTTGAAAAGTCTGTTTCTGGACTGCTGCAGAACCGGAAAATAATTGCCTGGTAAACATGCGGAAAAGCTTAAGCAGACATGGAAAACGGTAAAAATCAGTGAACTTTACAGTTCGGGTAGCAACTCAGGTAGCAATATTAACAATATTAACAATTCTGTCTAAAAAAAAAACTTTCAAGACGATGGTCATTCCTCCATGTTCCATCAGATCTGCTCCATGTGTTCACTGTCCTGCTGTTCTCTAGCTGGTTACTGCAGTGCAGCTCCATCTAGTGGCTCAGATGTGTAATGACAACAGAAAGTCCAGTCCTCCATTATAAAACTAATTCAGTTCTGGGTCACGTAAACCAGACAATAAAATATTAAAAACAAATTCAGTTCCGTGGCCTGTTTGCTAAAATTGAAATATATTAAAAAAAACCAGGCATTTTTTGTTTTTTTTTGTGTTAGATTAAAAAACCGAAAAAATAAAAATAAAAAGTCACTTTTTAATTTTTTAAATTTTTGATTGACAATTGAAAATGGAAAAAAAAAAAAAGCTTTATTTTATGTTACATTTTTTAAGATGAGACACTAAATATGTGTTGGCATATATGGTATATATGGCAGCAGAACATTTAAATAAAAGTGACCTTTACACTACTTTTTAATCATTATTTGATTTTGGCGTATACTATGCGATTAATCGTGATTAATCACAGAAATCATGCGATTAATCGCGATTAAAAATTTTAATCGTTGCCCAGCCCTAGTTTATTTCTATTGTAGACGTCGTTATCGACTGGAAAAAGATGCAGAAGCAGGTTGTCACAACTTTACACTTGAGGCTGGCCTCATCAGAGGGAATTCTGGGAGGTCATCGTTCACAGCGGATTCCTAACTTTGGGACGACTCTACGACATTTGATGAGTCATGTGACTCCTCTGGTTAACCTCCAACACCACGACTAAACGAGTCAGTTCCTAAAGAAAAGACAACGGGACTCCTTCTGGTACTACAGTGATCTCTTGTCACTCCGCGGTTTGAGTTCCGTGGTTTTAGTGCTTCTAACCCTAACCCTAACGGTGGTTAAATCAATCATCTAATAAACAAAGCTAACTTACCTTGGAGTAAATGTAGGTGTGTTTTGTAACTTTCCCCACGTTCAGTTGATTGTGTGGACGGACACAACTGAACCCACAGCTGCATTCTCCAGAGTTTGTTTTGGTTTGTTAAAGAGAATAAAAATGTCCCTCCAAACGTTCTGGACACCTCGAGTCACTGTTGCAGGTCCCCAGCAGCAATATTTCACCACGGCGTTATTCTAGTGTAATGTAAATACGGTTGATAGGCATCGGAAAAATGGCAAAATAACATTGTCCTTAATGGAGGAGCAGCGAGAACGTCCGACCTAGCAACAGTAACTAGGGAGGGGGCGGTGCTTACCGGAAGGTCAGTTGTGTCACCTGTGTCTTGAGTATCTGCATCCAGCCTCTTTGTCTAGTCCATCTGTTGTGCTAACCTGTGCTCGTCTCTCTCGTTTCACCTGTACATATTTGGCTCTAAACGTTTTGGTTCTTTTGGATCTTCCGCTGTGCAGCGTTTTCTGTTTAATATTATTCTATTCTATTCTTATATTTTTCTATTATTCTGAATGTTGCTGCTACTCCTGCCTCCCTGGTCTCCTGGACCCTGAACACACCAGTATTGACTGAACTTTTGGGTTTAGAAGCCAGTGGGTTGGAGTTACCTGACGTCAGCGATGATGCGGTGCTGACATCATAACCACCAGAGTTCAGGAAGTCGTCCAGAGCCTCCTGGTCAGACGTGTTGCTGATGGTCACCTGATCCAGAGAGCAAACATCAGCTCCTGCTGACTCTGAAAACACAAAAAGCAAACTTACCTCCATCACCAGTCAAAAAAAGAAAGAAAAAGTTCATATAAATGTTCGGCCTGATTCTTCTGTGTGTCATCCTGATACCTGGACACGACTCTCTCAAACAGACCCAAACCTGCTTTATCCAGAACCGGAACCACATACTGCTGTGGATGGCTCTGCATGACTGGGCCCCCTGTCAACCAGTCAGTCCCTACAGATATAATATTAAACTGGTCTTTCAACCACTAGAAACTAGAAACTAGAAAACTAGAAAACAGAAAACAGGCTAATAAAGCTAACAGTGTTTGTCATGTTCAGCAGAAGTTTTATGATTCTCATGAGTCATGTAGTGATGACCAATAAGATATTAAAACCAATAACCTTTATCATTTTGCCTACAAGCTTTTATGAATGTGTGTGTTATGAACATTTTCCAGCCATGTTTGTCTGAAATCTGATTGGCTGTTAAGCAGCTGTTTTTAAAAGTGGACAATATTTCACAACATCTGGCCTCATCTTCATGCGTATCATCTGGTGTCGGTGTGTCGTGTGAAGCTGGAGCAGAAGCTCAGGGTTCAGGATGCCCGTTTCCATCTGTGCTGTCTGTAACCATGGCAACCACATCATGAAGCTGTCATGTGTCTTTTCTCAGCCTCTCCTGTGGTTAAACCTTAATATCTAATACCCCCCCCCCCCCTCACAAGCTTCTGCAGCAACACACACACAAAAGCCAACCTGTGGTGCTTTGTGACATCACTTTTAAACTTTCCTGACAGTCTGGGTTCATTTTGACCATCGCAGCTCTTTCTCCCATCATTCTGTTGGAGCCCCGACGTGAACTTTTGTGAGAACTTCCTTCTTCCAGTCTCGTGACTGACCTCTGTGCTGCAGCTGTCCGGTGGACAGGTACTGCTGGACGTCCTGGTTGAAGGCCTCCTCGTACACTTTCTGCCGCTCCCTCAGTTTCTGTTGCAGAGCCTGTTCCAGCTCTGCCACCCTCTGAGCATGCTCCACGTTCAGCTCCTCTACGGATAAAAAAAACACATCGTTTAGATCTGGAAGTAGCTACACACACACACACACACACACACACACACACACACACACACACACACACACACACACACCAGCTCACCTTCCAGTGACTCCACCTCCCTCCTGTTTAACGAAGACAGAACAGTTTCAGATAAGAAGTAGCATCGTCAGCATAAAAATGTACATCATAATCTCCAACGAGTATGCAAAGAGGCAGCATGTAAATCAAAAACAAAGGGGGCCCAGAACTCAACCCTGGGGGACACCACAACACAGCCTAATGAAATTTAAAAGCCATTTCAGCACGAAAGGATCTGAGATACGACTGTGAAAGAATCAGTAATGAATCGTACAGATGATTTAATCTGAAACTAGTGCTGGGCGATATGACGATACATATCGTGGGGACGATATAAAAGTGTGTATCGTGCCATTTCTCTTCTATCGTTTCTATCGTTGCTAACCTAATTTTATCAATTATTACAGCAAATATGTAATTAAATAACCTGCAACGATAAATTTGATAGAATCATATCTACTTCTACAAAGTAGCCTTTTATGTTTGCACTTTTATTCATGGTTAATGCCTTAAACAGAGTTCTCTTCAACCCTGATGTTTACTTTAGACACTTTATATTGGTTTGCAAACTTTGCACTACAAGGTTACAGATTTCAGAAAGTTGAAAAATAATTTGTGTTTATTTTTTTATAGCTGAACTTCAGTGTAAAAATGTGTTTTTCCTCTCAGAAACTGTTGTTCACTTTTAAAAAAATGTGAAAGCTACTGTACCTCTGTACCTACCTGTTTTTGCTGCACTAAAATGTATGTTTGTGACAGTTCAGCTAAATGTCCTTTCAAAATAAAGTTGAAAAGTAAGCAATGAAATTTTTGTCAAACTTTTCAGAGAATAACTGAAAACATACTTTATTATGGTATATCGTGATATATATCATTATCGTGATATAAAATAGTCCATATCGTGATATATGATTTTTTTCCATATCGCCCAGCAGTATCTGAAACTACTCCAGAGCAGCCGATGAGTTCAGTTACCATGGTGATCTAGCCGGATTAAAAGTGTGCCACCCGGCTTTAGTCTTGACGAAACTCACAAACCCAATTATTTCAGTTTGTGCTGGAGCAGGGAAACATCTAAAACATCCCCAACAGTGGATCCAGAGGACGTAGACCGGAGGAAAAAGAAATATCAGGAATTCTTGAGCTTTCTAATGCTATGAACCGTGGTGATAAGTTGCTAAGCTCATTCCCCATACTCTCCCTTTATCTAGTTCTGAATAACACAACTGTAAAATAGGTCAAACTTCAATCTGCTGCAAACTACTTCACATGTGTGAAGCTAAAATGATGACTAATCATTTGGTTATTAGTCAGGTGGGAAATTAAATGTATTTTTTTTGACTAAACCTCTCCTTGTATGTGGTTCAAACTCTTCTAAAACCCTCGTAGCTGCTAACATGTAGCCTCCACAGGTTCATGTGACGTCCATGTACGAGCTAGAGACTGCTCACGGTGTTTTTTATTCTGAAATTTCACCAGATTCTCTACGCCGAGTAGACTTGTTGTGCATCTTTAGTGGAGCTCATGGATGTTTGTAACATGTGCTGAGATCCTGATGGGACTGGAGGTACAACGTTGCTATTCATCCCCGTTTCTATGGAGTAAGATCGCTGTCAAAAAGATGTGTCCATGTTATAAGCATTCGTATTTGTAATGATAAACATTTGTGTGTAAATAAAAAAGTTGTAGCCAAAATTCTGCTGTCACACACATGAGTCTGATAAATTATTAGGGTTAGGATTGGTTTTATGTGAGTATGAATCTAAAAGCTGAGTACAACTCTAATTTCTACGACTACGAGTCTTCACTGTGAACACGAATTCAAGTTTGTGGGTACGAGTCGAAAAACTGTTGAAATGACGTCACAGGCAGGTCACAGGGGAAAGCAATCGAACCCCGAAAAATGCGCCGAAGGATAGCTGAAAACATGGACACCGTCGGGGAAGCATCATCATCATCATCATCATCATCATCATCACAGGTAAAGTAAATAACACATCCAACATTTATTTATTTTTATTTAGTTGTTTATTTCATGAAATTGTACTGTTTTAAATAATATGAAGTTTATGGAGGTTAAGACATTCTGCTTTAGCTTACAAGCTAACGACCGGAAAATCAAACGAGGGAACGCACCTACGCCGCTCCGCTGCTGTAAAAGTGGAGAAATTCGCCTCAATATCGCAACCAAACGCAGGGAGAGGACAGTGTCTTTTGATTAATAAAAAAAAAAACTATTCATAACTATTGGAAATCCTGGTTTAAAAACAACTAATTTTGCTGTTTAATCCACTGGTCATGATTGCACAGGACATAGTGGGCAACATTTTGATTGACACCCCCTCGCGGGACTGAAGTCAAGCCAGCCTACGCGTTGTTTTACATTTTCATTATAGGTGAAAATAAGGATCATAATATGATTCAATATGATTGATGATTTAATGATTAAATCACAAGACACTGTCCTCTCCCTGCGTTTGGTTGCGATATTGAGGCGAATTTCTCCACTTTTACAGCAGCGGAGCGGCGTAGGTGCGTTCCCTCGTTTGATTCTCCGGTCGTTAGCTTGTAAGCTAAAGCAGAATGTCTTAACGTCCATAAACTTCATATTATTTAAAACAGTACAATTTCATGAAATAAACAACTAAATAAAAATAAATAAATGTTGGATGTTATTTACTTTACCTGTGGTGAGAAATTAGAGTTGTATTCACAAGACTTTGCACTCACAGCTTTTAGATTCATACTCACATAAAACCAATCCTAACCCTAATAATTTATCAGACTCATGTGTGTGACAGCAGAATTTTGGGTACAACTTTTTTATTTACACACAAATGTTTATCATTACAAATACGAATGCTTATAACATGGACACATCTTTTTGACAGCGATCTTACTCCATACGTTTCACAACTACATTCCACCAAATCAAAACCACTTCCCCACAGAGACGTTAGTACTGATTTAGAAACAACAATCCACCGTAAAAACACAACTAACGAGAGTTCAATCGTGCCACACCTCTTCTTCTTCTTGTAGTTTTCCAGTTGGTCCATGTGATGTTTCTTGAACGTCTGCTGGTCACACTGAGAGCACAGAGTCTCCAGGTAAACCAGTCTGCTCTCCATCTCCTCGAACTCACCTTCCAGGTGAGCTGTAACGGCACCCAGACACTCGTTACATGTACAGCACACACACATGAATGCACACGCACACACAGCTCTGCGTTCACACCAGTAAAGCTACATTTTACAGGAAATCTGGTGGTTTCTTTAAAGTAGCACAGATAAGTTCTCCTCCTCTCAGTTTCTCCATCACTACTTTCAGCATCTTCCTTCCTCAGATCTGATGCAGATTACAGTTAATATTTGTAAAGTGCAAAAGCGATGAGTTTACCGATGTTAGCGGTGATGGCATCAAATTCACCGATTAGATCCGGCAGACTCTGTAGCTGTTCCTGCAGCTCTGTCAGAGCCGACCTCCTCCTCTCCCAGTGAGCCGAGAGCATCACGATGTCTCCGTCCACAACCTACGACACAAAAACGCACGGAAACAAAGCTGGTGCACGTCTGACGGGGAGGAAACTACAGCTGCTGGGAATGCTGGGAATGCTGGGAACGCTGGGTCACTGATGACTCATCACGACTACCCATCAGAAAAACCACCTGCTCCTTACCTGCTCTTAAAATGAACTTAACATATGAAACCAGATTTTTACATTAAAAAAGACGCAACCTATTTTTTTTTCTCAATGTCTGACATTAAATCAGACTAAACTTTTCCTGTTTTAGGTCAGTTCGGATTAATAAAATTATTTTTTTTTTCTAAATGCCAGAATGATGAGAGATTTTTTTAAACAACTTTCTTCTTACGTACACTAAAATTACTCTGCCTTTAAAGAATTTGGGAAAACCCAGATGATGATGTCATGGCTTTGGAAGCGTCTGATTGGCTGACTGACAACATTAGAGTTAATTAATACACCTGTGGATGTAGTTTAAAGAAAACCTCAAACATACTGCTTCCTTGTGTGATATCTGAGGAATATCAAAGGAAATCAGCCAAGATATCAGTTCAGTTGTGGACCTCCACCAGTCTGGTTCATTTTGGGTCCAGTTTCCAGATGTGTGAAGGTTCCTCTGTTCCATCAGTCCTCCACCAGTATGACCAGCATGGGAACGTCCAGACATCCCAGCTTTTTATATATAAAGCTCTGGTTTCAACCAGATGACAATATTCATTAAACAAAAATAAACATGAATTACACTTCTCATTTGCTTAATTCAAGTTCTGTTTGAACTTAATTCAAACGAACATCTGTGTCAGAACCAATCAAGCTTTTATTTTATTAAACAGACCCTCAAACTAGAGTCTTTTTTCCTCTGTTTGTCCTCCTCCAGCTGGATTACAGCTGTGCTACACAGCTGGATTCATTCCTTTCAGACTTTTCATTTAATGTATCATCAAACTGAACACTGGAAAAGATCAATTCTTATTTTTGCAGATACCTTTTCTGACCTGGTACGTGTTAAATCTGCTATTTGTTTTGTTTGTATAAAAAGAGAAGGTTGATTTGAACTCTAATGTTAATCTGTTCTGCACGTCGCACATCTGGCCTTGCGTCACGTTCTTCTTCTTCATCACCGGTGTTTTAATGTGGAAGAACCTCCGAGGTTTTTGTAATTATGTGGTGTTTCAACATTATAAAACATGTGAAAACAAATGAATCAGTCAGCAGCTAGAAGTTCTGCTGATGCAGAGGAACCGATCACTAACAGAACTCCTCTTCATCAGGAAATAAAGAAGAAGAAAAAAACAAACCAAAACCACGGAAAACAGCAACGCAAACGTCTGGCGCTGAAAATCCATAACTCCATGTGAAACCCGGGAATATTCTGGCCAGAGAACCGGTCCGTACCTCAGCCGCCTCAGCAGAGTCTTTGGTTCTTTTATGGAGCAGGAACCAGCTCTCCTCGTACCTGAACACACAAACACACCTTCAGTTAACCCAGAACCTTCAACCCGTGAGCTGTTTTATAATATTACAGCCGGGACCAAAGGTTCTGGCAGCCGGGACCAAAGGTTCTGGCAGCCGGGACCAAAGGTTCTGGCAGCCGGGACCAAAGGTTCTGGCAGCCGGGACCAAAGGTTCTGGCAGCAGACAGACTCTTCCTCTGCTCCCCGCTCACTCTGCTGCTAACGGTTAGCGTCCTAAACCAGTTAGATGGGTTTCTGCCAGGAACTGAACTGGGTCTAAGGAAGAAGGACCGACACCATGTGGGTCGATCCGGGCTCGGAGTTTAGAGGACTAGTCTGCAGATGAAAATAATAACCATAACAACGTAAAATAAAGAATCTTGATCAATCGTGTATCTCTTAAAATGACCACAAGGTGGCCTGAAAACTGGCTGTTAGACAGTTTGAGTCAATGTTGAACCTTTAAAAGTCAATATGTGGCCTTTAAGCAATATATCAAAATGTAAATAAAATTCAACCGTGATGTTTGAGTTTCCTCTAAGATGAATAATTTGATTGCGACCGTGTCTGCAGTGGTGTAAAGTTTCTGCAACCATTCAAAGTCATTACTTTTAGTCCAAAAACATTGTTTGCAGCAGTGTTGCCATGGCAGCCCTTTATAGGTGGACTCTGCTACGTCTGAGAGTTCTGGTGGGCCATCACACGTGATTTCACAGATTTAAAAACTTTAGCATGACTGCAGGTTCTGATGAGCCATGTGAGCCAGTAACCGGCTGGTTGACCCGCTGCAATCAGAACCGAGGCAGCCAGTTCCTACAGAAAAGACACTGGGACTCTTTTTGCTACGACACGTGACCCGTAGGAGCAAAAAAGGGGTTTTCATTGCAGCAGAAATATTACTTTTTTTTTTTTTTAATGGTAAGAAAACCACCTCATGGGTGTTGCTGCAAAACTGACATTTTTCCATTTGCTATACTTTCTATTCTTAATTCTAATTTGTAAGGATCCACGATAACAGGAAATGATGACGTCATTCCGATAAGTCCGATATCACGATGAATAGCCCCGATAACATTTATATTTCTGTCAACACAGCAGTGTCTCGCTCCCTCTGAGCCTTGAATGACCAGCAGTGAATGTTATGTTCAAGTGACGTCGGCATAATCAGAAAAACGATTACTCAATCAGGAAAATCAAGAATACCCCCTCATGCCAGAAAACAACTCGTTAACTCGGTCATAATTTTAGTAGCTGCTGACTTTAATTGATATTCTCAGTATTTTCCCTCATGTTACACATAAAAAAGAAAAAAAATAGAAAAGGCTGAAAGAACGACTAGCAAACGAGGGAACGGAGGAATTTACGTTACACCTTGAATGCAGCCTGCAGCACAGCGCTGATCACAACAAACATGGCGGCGTGGAACTTGGTTAAAGTTTCAGAAGAAGATAGTTTGGTGGTTATTTGTGACGAATCCTCCGAGTGAATTCTACGAGGAGGGAAGCACAAGCTTTAATACGTAAAACCTGATCAGCCTCCTACAACATAACAATCACTTCCATGGAGTTTTGAAATCACGCTAACGTGAGCTAACGGAAGCTAATGCTAACGTGCGCAAGTCAGCAGCAGTCTCTCCTCTTCCTCATTCCTCTCATCTAAAGCTTCCATGAGATTAAAAAATAAAAACTACTGAACCTCATTTACTTTAATTAAAGGTATTAATTTAAATGGAACCACAAGCCAAAATCCTTTAAATGTTAATCTTTTTCAGTTAGTAATTCTGATGCATGTATTTCCATCAGTTCAAGGAGCCTTTATTTTTTATATCAGTCAGTAATGAACCTTATTTAAGTTAATGTGAGATATCAAATAGGTTTGTTTGATAGCTTTAAGAAAATGTTTGAGAGGTTTGACAATAGTTTTTTAATGGAAAAAAATTAAATATCTGTTAATTTAAAGAGTCCAAACTATTTTTAATTTTTTTCATAGTATTGATGTAATGATCTTAGGTAGATGTGTGTGTTATCGGTATCGGCCTTTAGGAGCTGAAAGTTATCGGTTATCAGTTTTAAAAAACAGTTATCGTGCATCCCTACTAATTTGTGCAACTCTGAGGGAAATGGAACATTTTTAACGTGAACCTCCATCAGAGACCGAAGCAGCAAAACCTGTTAAAGAGCAAACCTCAGTGTTGGAGCAGAGGTCAGAGGTCAGTCAGGTGGGATGGTTGGGTCAGGGGGAGGGGCTACAGGTGAGTCACAGACTGTGGATCATACCTGCTCAGGATTTCCAACCCAGCACTCAAATGTGGAAAATTCTCCTCAAACCTGAAAAAGAAAGTGAAACGATAATAACAATTCAAACGTATGCGCAGTTTAAGTTTCAGGCTTTCATTCTTCATCCACACCTTCCTAAGCTGCTGCTTCTTCGTTTGCAGCTCTGCATGTGTATATCGTGCCGTCTTTTGTACGATTAAAAATGGCTTTTATGCCCGGAGGTGCAGTGGTTGGGGCAGGTGGCCAACATACAAAGGCTTAAATGATCTCCATGCCATCTGGGTGCTTGTTGGGGTTAAACTGGGTTCAGATGGGTTAAACTGGGCCTTTCCTCCATGTAGCAGCCATTACAGAGCTTCAGATTTAAAGCAACTCCAAACCCCAAAATCTAATGAAATTCTCTTGAGCAGGTTGGAAAAAGCACAATCAACCCAACTCCTGCTAAGATCTGCTTCTCTGTGTGGAGATTTCTAATCTCTGCTGTCATGTTTCTAAACCGATTTAGCTCATTTACAGTAAAATGGCACAGAAAAAAAAAGAAAACAGACATATCTTTACTGTTTTTCCTCTTAATATGACGTATGTTATATATGTATGTTGTGTTCTGCTGTGTTGTGAATCTTGCTTTACGCTTTCTTATATTATTCTAATCAGTTAAACGTCCAATATAGAAGACTTAAAATGTCCAAAGATGTAGACTTAAGAGGTCCAAAGTGCTTTTTTGAAGCTGAGATGGAGCTCTGCTGCACCAGAAGGACGTTAATGATGAACATGGAGAAAAATAAGAGGTTCTGCCTGAATGGGATCAGAGCTCTAGTTAAAGCAGTCTGGTAAAATTAAATAAAGAGGAATCAGAAGAAGCTACTTAGCGTTAAATGGATGGTAGGACTTTAAATGACAGTCGGCACATCCATGCATCTGTTCACCTGGATCTCCTCTTCATCTTGCCGTCTCTAGAGATGTCTCCGAGCGTCTTGAAGCTGCAGAGACGGCCAGGAAGGAGATAAAACTTATTATTCAGGACGTAGAAGATTTGTATTGAGGCATGAAAGATTTAAGAGACCATCAGGGCTGGAGACGGATATTCACAGATCATCATATTTGTTCGTTAGGTGCCAACAAGCCAGACTACAAAAACATTTAATGGCAATGTTTTAATTATACGGTTAAAATGTGGATATGTGAATATAATACAATCAATCACTTACTAAGTAGTGCAGCTACAACACTATAAATGAGCTACTAGCACACTTTGCTAGTGTCGCTGCAGCCTCCACTGTTGTTGGTTCAAGGCCAAAGTCTATCAAAGTCTATCAGCTGCATATCTGATTTAAGACCACATAAGAAAGTGATGGAAAAAAATAAATCAGATTTCATGTTTTTTTTTTTTTCCAGCTGTTCAGACAACCATAAATCAGCCACTTTTTGTCTGTAGTGTGGACGTAGCCATTGCACAGTACCAGAAAAAAGAAGCTTCAATCCTAACCCGTTGGAAACCTATTGGTGACGTCACAGAAGACTTTGTCCAGTTCTTCTTTTACAGTCTATAGCTTCAGCCCCGCCTCTCAGCTGTTATACGGATGTAAATAATAACCAGGAGCATTTGAAATGGCAAATTATCTCTATTTCTGTTTCACTTAATTCATTGATGAATTTCTTGTTTTGACTGATCCATTTGCAGTGGGTTTTTTTTTTCAGCTCAGTAACACAGTTTGTACATCAGACTTCTGCTCGGAAAAGCATTGTCACATGACCATCAGCTGACAGCAATAACTACAAAACAACAAACGGTGTAACCCCGGCCTCAATCGTTTCTGGTCCCTCTTTAGTATTTAGATGCAACAGTTTAATAATCGACTCATAAACAAGGTTAATAATCGGACACTTAGAGGAGCTGAAAACGCAGCGCTTATTAAATGTTTCACCGCACAGAGCTGAGCCACGACGGTCGTCAGCAACAAGTTCAGAATTAAAAACCGCTACGAACCTCGTGGAGACATCATGCTGGACCAGGTGAAGTCTTTCCCTGAAGTTTTCGAACATGTTTGTCCAGTTTAGCTTCAGAAAACAACGGAAAACAGCTGAAAACACCGGACTGCCACCGCTTCTTCTTCTGGTTTTCAACCTGCGGTGAGCTGCTGCACTACCGCCACCTACCGGCCGGAGGGGAGACTAGCACCATAGACATATATAGAGATAGACCATAGACATATATAGAGATAGATATGGAGCCCCGTTCGGGTCATAATTCAATTAATAAATGAGTCTTTTATTATGAAATACAGGCGTTTATTATTATGAAATACATATCCATTATTATTAAATGTTTCCCATTATTATGAAATACATGTTTATTATTATGAAATAGATTTTTATTATTATTTAATCTTAGTTCAATGCATAATCGTTTATTTCAGAATGTACTTTTTTTATCTAAGAATGAGTTTTTACATAACTGCTTCCTTTTTCATAAGAATGAGCTTTTACATAATAATGACATTTTGCCAGTGGGCCAGTGTCATTATTATGTAAAAACTCATTCTTAGATTAAAAAAAAAAAAACATTCTGAAATAAACTATTATGCATTAAACTAAGATTAAATAATAATAAAAATATATTTCATAATAATTACATTTTTTTCATAATAATGGGAAACATTTCATAATAATGGATTCGTATTTCATAATAATAAACGCCTGTATTTCATAATAATAGACTCATTTATTCATTGAATTATGACTCAAACGTGGCTCCATGGGCAAAAAGTCCCCACCAAAAAAAAGGTCATACACTCTAATATTTCGTTGGACCGCCTTTAGCTTTGATTACATCACGCATTCACTGTGTCATTGTTTCGATAAGCTTCTGCGACGTCACCAGATTTATTTCCATCCAGTGTCGCATTAATTTTTCACCAATATCTATCATTGATGATGGTAGAGTCTGAGGTTTCTCCAGCACATCCCAAAGATTCTCACTGAGGTTCAGGTCTGGACTCTGTGGTGGACAATCCATGCTCCCTGAACCAGTTTTTCACAATTTTTTTTATTATTATTACAACCTGTAACAAACCTTAAAGTGCTACAACCTGTAACAAACCTCGAAGCTCTACAACCTGTAACAAACCTTAATACGCTACAACCTGTAACAAACCTCGAAGCTCTACAACCTGTAACAAACCTTAAAGCTCTACAACCTGTAACAAACCTTAAAGCTCTACAACCTGTAACAAACCTTAAAGCGCTACAACCTGTAACAAACCTTAAAGCTCTACAACCTGTAACAAACCTTAAAGCTCTACAACCTGTAACAAACCTTAAAGCGCTACAACCTGTAACAAACCTTAAAGCTCTACAACCTGTAACAAACCTTAATACGCTACAACCTGTAACAAACCTTAAAGCTCTACAACCTGTAACAAACCTTAAAGCTCTACAACCTGTAACAAACCTTAAAGCGCTACAACCTGTAACAAACCTTAAAGCTCTACAACCTGTAACAAACCTTAAAGCGCTACAACCTGTAACAAACCTTAAAGCGCTACAACCTGTAACAAACCTTAAAGCGCTACAACCTGTAACAAACCTTAAAGCTCTACAACCTGTAACAAACCTTAAAGCGCTACAACCTGTAACAAACCTTAAAGCGCTACAACCTGTAACAAACCTTAAAGCTACAACCTGTAACAAACCTTAAAGCTCTACAACCTGTAACAAACCTTAAAGCTCTACAACCTGTAACAAACCTTAAAGCTCTACAACCTGTAACAAACCTTAAAGCGCTACAACCTGTAACAAACCTTAAAGCTCTACAACCTGTAACAAACCTTAAAGCGCTACAACCTGTAACAAACCTTAAAGCGCTACAACCTGTAACAAACCTTAAAGCTACAACCTGTAACAAACCTTAAAGCTCTACAACCTGTAACAAACCTTAAAGCGCTACAACCTGTAACAAACCTTAAAGCTCTACAACCTGTAACAAACCTTAAAGCTCTACAACCTGTAACAAACCTTAAAGCTCTACAACCTGTAACAAACCTTAAAGCTCTACAACCTGTAACAAACCTTAAAGCGCTACAACCTGTAACAAACCTTAAAGCGCTACAACCTGTAACAAACCTTAAAGCGCTACAACCTGTAACAAACCTAAAGCGCTACAACCTGTAACAAACCTTAAAGCGCTACAACCTGTAACAAACCTTAAAGCTCTACAACCTGTAACAAACCTTAAAGCTCTACAACCTGTAACAAACCTTAAAGCGCTACAACCTGTAACAAACCTTAAAGCTCTACAACTGTAACAAACCTTAAAGCTCTACAACCTGTATCAAACCTTAAAGCTCTACAACCTGTAACAAACCTTAAAGCGCTACAACCTGTAACAAACCTTAAAGCGCTACAACCTGTAACAAACCTTAAAGCTCTAAAACCTGTAAAAAACTTAAAGCTTACAAACCTGTAACAAACCTTAAAGCGCTACAACCTGTAACAAACCTTAAAGCGCTACAACCTGTAACAAACCTTAAAGCGCTATGCTACACAGAATCTAACGAACATAAACAGTTCACAGGAGCGTTCATCTATAAAAGGTCACTATAATCAAGTACAGGGAGGAAGGTAGCAGCAACCAATTTTTTTCTGGCAGCAAAAGAAAAACACGACCTGTGACGAAAAAAGAATCCAACTTTTAACCCTAGTCTTTTTACGAGGTTTCGTACATGCAATTTAAAAGAGAGTCGGTCATTGATTAAAATTCCAAGATACTTGTAAGAAGGGACATTTCAACTCAATTTCACACCCCTGTAAAGATTTGAGCCTGATGAATCCTGGAATTGTCACCTTGAATATGTCCGTGCCATCAGGGAAGAATAAATCCATAGATGTAATAACCTGGTCATTCAGTATATCCAGGTAGTCAGCTGACCTCATTCTCTGAGCTCAGACTGTTGCTGGACCTGGACCTGGACCTGGACCTGGACCTGGACCTGGACCTGGACCTGGACCTGGACCTGGACCTGGACCTGGACCGGACCAACTGCAGCAACCCCAGATCAGAACACTGCCCCCACAGGCTGGTACAGTAGGCGCTAGGCATGATGGGAGCATCACTCTGGAACAGGGTCAATCTGGACTCATCAGACCACATGACCTTCTTCCATTGATCCAGAGTCTAATCTTTATGCTCCCTAGCGAACTGAAGCCTTTATTTCCAGTTAGCCTCACTGATTAGTGGTTTTCGTAAGGCTACACAGCTGTTCAGTAAGTAATCGCTAATCACGATCATTGAGGATTTTTTTTCCAGCCACATTTCCTCCTCGAAGACGATGGGTCCCTGTAGTGTTCTTATAATAAAAGTAACCTATCGCGAGATTAGAATAGTGATACACGCGAGATCATAACGAGACTAAAATGATAGAGAGGCAAATATATATCAAATCAAATCAAAACAAATACAAATACAAATACACTTTATTGATCCCCTAAGGGGGAAATTCAAGTTTCAAGTCCACCAGACGCTGCAGTCTGGTGGACTTGAGGAGCTGCTAACGTCCAGCGCTCCTTCTTCATGTCCCGGTCCTGTGGTCCGAGTGCTAACTCCAGTTAACAGCCGTAAAAACTTGTTAACAGCCGTTAAAACCAGTATATCTCCACAATGGTGAATCAAGTGAGATATCTCCAGGTCAGAGGAGGAAACACCGATGAACCAAACTCCGATGAACCAAACCGTCTCTAAGACCGAGCTCCTTCAGTCCGGTGAGCGATGAAGCCGACCGTCCCCGGCGTGCAGACTGCTGGACGGCGGCAGCACGCCGCCGCCGCCACGTCGGGGGCTCCCGTCCCGGCTCAGTCGACGCTGCAGCCCGGATCCAGTGGTGGCGGTTGCCTCCTTTCCTTGTCCGCAGGAAGCCGTTCAGGATTAGCTTCTGAACCGGCCCCCAGCGACACCGTCGATGTCCGTCAGTGCGGCACGTCTCCACCAGCCGCTAGAGGACCGGTCCACACCCGCAGACAGTATGTAGACATCCGAACAACAACCAACCCACCAGTGGCGGCTGGTGAAAAAAAATCTTGGTGGGGCTGGTGTGCCAACATTTTTCCCTGCCTAATCTAGCATAAGCATTAAAATGAACAGTCGGAAAATGACAACAGGTCCACAATAATAATTTAATTTCAGTTTCCAGTTTCAAATAAGAAGTAACAATTTACAGCTATATTAGACTTTATGCTATCAAATACTATACAATCAAGGGGTAAATTGTCCCTCCGGAAGGATGCTGTGCAGCCTCTCCAATAAGGCTCCAGCTGTTGAATCCACACAGCTGTTGGGTAGCTTGATGAATCAATAGAACCGCTCCTGTATATTGTTGGGTCCATCAATGTACCCCAGTACCAGGACTAGCTGACGTCAGTACCAGGACTAGCTGACATCAGTACCAGGACTAGCTGATCAGTACAGGACTAGCTGACATCAGTACCAGGACTAGCTGACATCAGTACCAGGACTAGCTGACTAGTACTAGCAGGACTAGCTGATCAGTACCAGGACTAGCTGACATCAGTACCAGGACTAGCTGATCAGTACCAGGACTAGCTGACCTCAGTACCAGGACTAGCGACGTCAGTACCAGGACTAGCTGACGTCAGTACCAGGACTAGCTGACAGTCAGTACCAGGACTAGCTGACAGTCAGTACCAGGACTAGTGACTCAGTACCGGACTAGCTGACATCAGTACCAGGACTAGCTGACATCAGTACCAGGACTAGCTAACATCAGTACCAGGACTAGCTGACATCAGTACCAGGACTAGCTGACATTATGTCCCCACATTGCTTATTCAAAAGCACCACAAAATTTAACACAATTGATTATCTTGGACACAATATTACGGTTTTTATCTACCTCTTCATTGTGCCTTCTTTCAGTAATGTGGTGCCCATCATCTAGCTGCGTTGCTATGCTAATCTCTCCGAGCACAACTAGCTTTACGCAGTTTTCCATGTGAACTTTGGATCTCTCATGTTTCTTGAACCGTTCAGAGGTGTTTAAGTCAGTTAGTCCAGTCTTTGTCCAAGTCCACATCTGTCACTTCTGAAGAGGATACAGGGGAAACAGAAAAGTGCATTAGCTGCTCCACAACCTGCCAGCCACGTCTCAGGGTTTAACCAACTCTGACAAAAACTCAAGTTTGTATGATTTACCTTTCTCCTTCGTTTACTGGAAAATGTTAATTTCAGGCTTGTCGGGTCCCAGCTCCTTAACGAGAAGTTTTTTCTCCGTCGTCCGTCTCACAAAAGGGAACATTAATAATGATTTCACCGAATTAGGTGGAAGCTGCTCTTGAACTCCAGTTGTCGCCATCTCTCTTCCTCGTTGCCGTATTTTTTTTCTCCTGACGTAGGACAGAGTCTGGGAGTCGCTCTACGAAATAAAACTACTGCTGGCCCTTCACGTAGCTCTAGCTCATAAACCTTCACGCATTTTACGTAGCTGTTGGGGCGACATTTCCAGCGCCCCATCGGCGTTAAATTTGGTGACGTTGATAGGCCAATTATCAATCATTTTTACCTAGCAACCATAACCGGATTGGCTATTTAGCTGCAGGTCAGGGGCGCTTTGCCGAGCGCCCCGTGAGAGAACGACGCACTGTAGGTCGGTGGAAATTCACTGTTTAATGAGTGTCAGTTGGTGGAAATGTTGTTTAAATTATTTAAATCGCATGTAGGCACACACATACTATTAATTAATCTGATGCTGATCAAAAAAAATAAATAAAAATAAAATAGAATAAATATTTTTCCCCTCCACAGCTGGTGGGGCGGCGCCCTAGCGCCCCCTATGGGCCAGCTGCCTCTGCAACCCACCCAGTTTCCTTCAATAGATCCAATGCCACTGGAAATCCTGTTTATTTCCCTTTCAGAGCACTCCAGAACAAGTCATCATTTTTTAGATTTTTGGCGCCCCCTGCTGGCGTCGTGGGCGCAGCAGCAGACATGTGGGAGGCTCGGATGTACGAGAGGTCTGAGACTGTAGAGGCTTCTGGGAGTTGGAAACTGGAGAGAGGCCAACAGTAAAGGGAAGATTCAGAGAAGAGAATGGAGGTCAGAAGAAAATGTCCTGATACTTCCTTCATTAGAAAAGATTAGACTAGAATTATATGTAGATTTGATTTTAGGAATACACACACAGTTCGTTCAAGCACCTCTTTAATGTCTCGTAGCTCGTCTTCCCGCCTCTACTCTCTCTACGCCGAGTCAACCGAGTTTATAGTAGAGAGTCTCAACTACCACTGAGGAGAACGGAGCCTGTTGAGGAGGGAATTGTTGCCAGATAATAAGCTACCTGGACCTCGAAAACAAGCCCCAAACAAGCGACTAAGGACCAAAAACATAAACGAATATAAAATGTATTTTATAAAGGCCAATGCCAGAGACAGATCGTCCGTAAAGGAGAAGTTCAGCAATGTCAAGATTTTTTTAAGATTCAAGCCTTTTATTTGTCATATACATAGTTAACACAGGGTCAAGGATGCAATTAAATGCTTGCTGGGAGAAAGAACTGCTTATGACTCGCCAAGGGAATACTGGTAAAAAAAAAAAATACGATAAAAATACAGTCTACACAGTAGAGAATTCCAACATAATATGCAATGAAAAAATTTCAAGCATATGCGGTAACTGTACAGTAGGTCACAGTGTGTAATATAATAATAATAATGAAAATATAAGTATAGGTAATGTAAGTGTATATATAATGTGATATAGTATAGCATAGATACTCAGTATGCATATAATATGATTGTAATTGTATAATATAATATAGGTATGTAATTATGTATATAATATGTATATAATATGATAATAGTGATAATAATGATAATATGAGATACAATATACACAGAGTGATACAGTATACACAGAGTGGATTTTGTCAACAATTGTCAACAAAAATAGTTTATGAAAAAGGCTGCTACGAGATGCTCCCTCCGACTTTCTCTGCCGCGCGTTGCCAGATCTGCGCTGTGTTCCTGGTGCATCATTGATTGATCATCGTATGCAGGTAAAAGGGGAAAATTATAAACAAGTCACAACGCTGAAATACAAGCCCCAAAACCCACAAACCACCACTTCTGATTTTTTTTTTTAAAGCGAGCTCACAAAAAAAAAAAAAAGAAACCCCAAAGTCCCTTATAAAAAACGGAACTGGCAACCCACGCAGTGTTCCGGAAACCAGAACCTCTGATCGCAGGTTCTGTTCTAAATAGCTTTGACAGGTCGTCGTGTTATCAGGAAACTATGATCTATCTCATAAAAGTAATGGGTTTATTGATTAATAAAACAATATTTAATTATTCAGAACTGAAAATCGTGAAAAGGGCCATCTGCTCAGAGCTTATGTCCCGGGGTTTAGCCCCGGACCGCCCTGGACCGCCCCGGACCGCCCCGGCCCAGTTTAACCCCTGGTTTTTAGTTTTTAGCTGCTCATATAGTAGTTTGTTTTAATTGTGGATTAGCGCTGCACAGATAAATCACCATGTGTCTGGTCGGTTTGCTGTTTACACAGTGATTCAAAATATCACTCATGGATTTAAAATAAAAATGTGTGGTAATCAGTATTTTTTGTAGTCATTTTCAGCTCAAATATTTGTGTTTTTCAAATATTAACTCCATAAGTGTTAAATAAAACATATTAAATGTTGACGGTTAACACTATGAAAGAGTTAACATTAAAATTGTATTTTACACTAAATGAGAGTAGTATTTTAACTCCCACAAGAGATCAGTTTCAACTCCAGGGAAGAGTTAAAAAAAAAATCAACTCCCAAAAAGAGTAACTTTAACTTTTCCCTAGAGTACATTCAACAGTCTCACATGTGCACTTAAATGTAGTTGAATTTAACTCACAGAGAGTTAATTCCCAAGGCTGTGTAGTTAATATTGTGTTGTTTGACATAAGCGGTTGCTGGTGAGTATAAAACGCTGTAATTAGGTATTTTAACGGCCCAAAAAGAAGCAAAATGAAATAAATAAAAAGCAAGGTTTGTTGGTGGTTGGTGGTGCACGGTGGCGGTGTGTGCGTGGATGGTTGGGGTGATATTTTAGAGTTTTTAAAAGAGTGGGCCACGCCGGCGGCGCTCGTACGGGCCGGGGAGAGAGAGAGCGCTAGAACCGCTTGGCAAGCCAAGAGAGATCACGGGCCACCGCGGGGGCTCGGCCCGCGACCCGCCTCGACTGGCGAGGGAGCGCGAGCCTCTGCGCGGTGCGGATCTGGCGCGTAATGGGACCGTCTGGATGGTCCCGGCGCCATCCAGCCACCAGGCTCCCCGTGGTTCCCCAGGGAACCCACTGAAGAACTGACAGCTGTGACCTCTTTATATACTACTTTTGTCACGTGACATTCAATGACGTCACATTGAAAAGCAACGTGAGGGAGTTCCCATGGAAACTCCCTTCAGGGTTGTCATGACAACACCGTACGTGGTACACACTCAGAAACACTACAGGCAGTTTAGAACCACCAGTTAACCTGACATGCAGGTGTTTGGACGGCGGCGGGAAGCTGGAGAACCCAGAGGAACCCACGCAACCACGAGGAGAACATGGAGACTCCACAGGAAAGACCCCTGCTGGGGTTCGAACCAGCAACCTTCTAGCTGTGAGACAACAGCGCTGACCACCAACTAGGGGCGCTCCGATCGATCGGTGACCTGATCGGATCGGCCGATATGCATATGATCGGGATCGGTCAGAATTGTCATTAAAGCCGATCAAAAACGCTCTATTCTCGTGCGCATACACTGTCTATATACCTTTTCGGGCCAGCCCCCCCGGAAGTACCCCGTCCACCATTGCTGGGTTGTGCTACAGAGCGACACTTTCACCGGCTCGCAGATTAACCAGTGTTTTTCTCTTTCCACAAATATATATTTTTATAATGTCGAGTCGGTCGAGTGGGAATACATGATCCGTCATAAACTGTGCCAACAATGGCGTGAAAATTCAACAATGGAAGAAGAAAGTATGTGAAATACACAAGCCTTTACTGCACGAAGACTGCCTTGTTTGCAGAACAAGAAGTTAGGAAGACGTGGGTGAAAAATATCAACAGAAAGGACTTTGTTCCAAATGAATACAGCCGGGTGAGTTTCGTTAACATTCAGTCTCGTACTACTCATAGTCTCGCTGAGAGTCCCGGACGATTCTGGCTGAAAGAACAGCAGTATGAGGCTACTGTAGCCCTCGGCACTAGCACAAGCCTATAAAACAATGAATGAATGAATGAATTAGGAGGATGATAAAATAAATTAAATATAACATTAACACATAGCCTAATTTACCGCTAGCGTTAACGTTACAGTAGCATAATCTTTATGGCTTGTTGACGTTAGTTATAGCCAGCGTTGCAGCGTTCCACAGTTTTTAGTGTTTGATTATGGGAATAGATCATGCTATTTCCATAACCAATCATTAAAAACAGCGATAAACTACCTTCATCTGTAACTGGAGGCCACTGCCTAACATCATCAATCCAAGACATGTCTGCGTTATCAGTAACAGATGCTCCACGCTGCTGTGTTTGGGTTAGTTGGTGGAGCAACGCACACTCCAGTTATGGCGGGGCCACTAGGGGGCGCATGTCCACAATTTTTAAGTCGAAAAGGTCTAAGACAGCAAGAAACAAAGGGAAATAAATACGATCGGTGATCGGTATCGGATCGGCCGATATTGATTTCAGTGATCGGCCCCAAAAACCCTGATCGGAGCACCCCTACCACCAACCGCTGTACCTCCTCAGCTCTGGACCGCTGTCAATAATATCCACTGACTCTATATTCAGGGGTTAAACTGGGATTGGTTATGTGGGGGGGCTCTGCCTCGTACCCCCCTGCCCCCGCCGCCCTGCCCCCAAAAATAACCCTCTAATTTGATAACCATATTATATTGCCCAGAGATATACACCTTATCTGTGTGTTGCCCCGGCCCAGTCTAACACCTGGGTGGAATCATTCTACAGGTGAATGTGTTTAAGCCAATAAAGAGAAGCAGGGAGGGAAGCCTAAGATGTCACCTGACCAGGTGAAATACTTGCACCTTTGGACAAATATCAGCGCTTATTTCGTGACAGCTTGACAAGCATACATAGAAACGTTTTTGCAACGGTATCCAGTAATAAATCCTTGGATTTCTACAACATTCTTGCAACTATCCAACCTATTCGAGGTTCTGTGAAGTTGTAAACAAACATGCATTTACTGGCGGCTCATTTTTAGGCCGTTTACCTGCCTGAGATTTACTCTTGTTTTCCTCAAACACTCTTTCTTCATCCTCTGTCATTACTTTATCAGGCTTTTTAATCTCCATGATGTCTGTGAGTTAGCCTCCACTGACTGCTGATATGAGGAAGTGACGTAAACTGATATGGGTTCAGGCCCGGACGGGTCTGAGAGCTCAGTAGATGTTCCTGAAAAGAATCAAATGCTCTGTTATAATACAGTTTGTATGTTTGCATGCTGAAGCAGAAAGGAGGTAAATCCTGTAAATCTGCGGACTCCCATCGTGCCTGGAAAGATAGTTTAAAGTTGGTTGCAGTCATTATTTGGAGTGAGTGCTCGTACCATCTGCAGACTAAAGGTCCAGATAACGGGAGATGTCAGAGACGGGCCATGAGGTGGGCGCCCCAAGAAGACAGAACCCCAAGAAGACCATCACCTCATCCCATCAGCACCTAAGAACTGTAAGCAGGGTTCTATAGAACGATTCTGCTCAGACAGTCCAGAACTGTCTGCACGTAGCCGATTCCCGCCGTCATCGGGCTGCGACGACTGACAACTGTCAGCGTTTAAAACGTGCACTGAAACCTGAACACATGGAAGAACAATGAGTCCAGATTCTGCCGATGGCACTTGGATCATAACGTCAAAGTGTGGAGAAGACTCAGATGGCTTTGGCCATTGCTGCACTGATAAAGAAACAGCGTTTGGTGTGATGGTGTTGGGCGGTAACTTCCTCACTGGGAAACTGGGCTTGTCATCATTGGAGGGAATCTCAATGCAGATACTGAGATTGTGGTTTAGTGTAATACACTCCCGTCCAGTAGATGGCAGTGTACTACAAGCTGATGTTGTGTGTGGCATTGAACTGGAGCAGAAGTTCAGTAAAGTTGTTATGAATCTTACCTCCCCTGTTTGTTACGGTGGCCCTGAAGGGCAAACGACACCAACAAAAAGGAAAACACAACGACATTAACAAAAACACAACGACAAAAAGGAAAACACAACGACATTAACAAAAACACAACCACATTAACAAAAACACAACGACATTAACAAAAACACAACGACATTAACAAAAACACAACGACATTAACAAAAACACAACGACATTAACAAAAACACAACGACATTAAAGAAAACACAACGAATATAACAAAAACAAAACGACATTAACAAAAACACAACAACATTAACTTCTAACAGAAAGGGTAGGTACCTGCTATAAAAAGGATCATTGCTGATTGGACGAAAGCACGTCAGTCTTTTTTGGCGGGTTTTTTTCATGGATGTATTAAGAGAACGGTTTTTAAGGCTGCTTTACACCATAACACCTTGTTTACAGCTCAGGCGGACTTCATTTTGACGCGTCAAAATGTATTGCCCTAATTGTGGTAGTAGTAATTGTAGTAATAATAGTAATAGTAGTAATTGTGGTAATTCTGTAGTAGCCATCTCCAAATACACCTGACTGTAGACCACAGATGTGGGTGGGGCCCTTCCCCACCTTTTAAACAGACTGACGTGCTTTCGTCCAATCAGCAATGATCCTTGTCATAGCAGGTACCTACCCTTTCCGTTAGAAGTTAATGTCGTTGTGTTTTTGTTAATGTCGTTGTGTTTTTGTTAATGTCATTGTGTTTTTGTTAATGTCGTTGTGTTTTCCTTTATGTCGTTGTGTTATTGTTAATGTCGTTGTGTTTTTGTTAATGTTGTTGTGTTTTTGTTAATGTCGTTGTGTTTTCCTTTTTCTCGTTGTGTTTTTGTTAACGTCGTTGTGTTTTTGTTAATGTCGTTGTTTTTTGTTAATGTCGTTGTGTTTTTGTTAATGTCGTGTTTTTGTTAATGTCGTTGTGTTTTTGTTAATGTCGTTGTGTTTTTGTTAATGTTGTGTTTTTGTTAATGTCGTTGTGTTTTTGTTAATGTCGTGTTTTTGTTAATGTCGTTGTGTTTTTGTTAATGTCGTGTTTTTGTTAATGTCGTTGTGTTTTTGTTAATGTCGTTGTGTTTTGTTAATGTCGTTGTGTTTTTTCCTTTTTGTCGTTGTGTTTTTGTCAATGTCGTTGTGTTTTCCTTTTTGTCGTTGTGTTTTTGTTAATGTCGTTGTGTTTTTGTTAATGTCGTTGTGTTTTTGTTAATGTCGTTGTGTTTTCCTTTTTGTCGTTGTGTTTTTGTTAATGTCGTTGTGTTTTTGTTAATGTCGTTGTGTTTTTGTTAATGTCGTTGTGTTTTCCTTTTTGTTGGTGTCGTTTGCCCTTCAGGGCCACCGTAGTTTGTCCTACAGTTTACTTCCTTTCTACTACAGACACAACAGAGATGAGCTTCTGGAACCAGTAGCCGTCCCATTTCTCCACCGTCTGGATCAAACTCTGTCCTCCAAGATGACAATGCTTCCCCCCAAAGAGCGGGATTTATCAGAGATTACCTCTAGAACTGAATGGTTGCCCTCAGTCCTGACCTGAGCCCCAAAGCAGGGGCGTTTCTAGTCACCTTGGGGGCCCTGGGCAAGAGTGAACATGGGGGGCCCTCCCAGCCCAAAATCACCAACATCATTCAGTTCAGAAATCTATTATTTTAAATAACAGAACTGCACAATAATGTAAGAAAACTTCAAATACAACATAACAAACACAACTGAAATGTGCGAAGTTTGACAAAAACACAATCAAAAAAATAAATAAATAAAAGTTAAAAAAATGTGCAAATGAAGTGGTAATGTCTTCTATGTCCAAAGAAGTCTCACACCACGTTCTATCAAGATCTTACTGTTAATTACTGTTAATTAGCTAGGCTAATTAACTTACTGTTTAAATAAGCTAGGCTAAGGTGCCGTAAACATGTCATGTGCAGTTGTACTTCCTGAGACTACAGGCTGGGAGAAAGTTTTTTTTTTTTTAAATAATGTCAGATTATACACGTTTGAACTTACCACTTTACCGTTTTCTATTATCTTCATTTTTGTTTTTTTTTTCTTTTTCTGTCCTGACCCATAACGTCGCTTCATTTTGAGATTGAAGTACTGAAGAAATCCGGCCACGGGCTGTCGGGGTCCCATTAGGGGGGTTCCAAACATGTCGCTGCAGTGTCTATCGAGGTTTCAGGTTGTGTCATTGATATGGGTCGATACTGGTCGTGTCTCAAGAGTCCCTTAACACACGAGGCAGCTAGTGGGGGCCCCTATGCGGGGAGTTTTCCAACATATCATCGTTGCAGCGTCTAAAGCAGTTCAGTCATTTTGCAATTGACCTTTCGGTAAGCACCGCCCCCTCCCTAGTTACTGTTGCTAGGTCGGACATTCTCGCTGCTTCACCATTAAGGACAATGGTAATTTGCTATTTTTCCGATGCCTATAATCAGTATTTATATCACACTAGAATAACGCCGTGGTGAAATATTGCTGCTGGGGACCTGCAACAGTGACTCGAGGTGTCCAGAACGTTTGGAGGGACATTTTTAACCAAAACAAAGTTAGGGTTAGGGTTAGAGAAGCACCAAGAATGTCCGACCTAGGAACAGTAACTAGGGAGGGGGCGGTGCTTACCGAAAGGTCAATTGACAAAAGGGACCAATGTCAGCGCTGTCCTGGGGCCCCTTTCAGCTCGGGGCCCTAGTATGCCTACCCCAGTGGTTCTCAAACTTTTAATGCTGCGTACCACCTGAGAAACTATTGAGCTCTCTGAGTACCACCATGATGACCAGTTTTAAAATATAGCCATAGATGCCTTCTCAGTTAGCTTTAAACACACAGGAGAGATGTTTATTCCTTATTGTGGTTATTTATTGTTACCTGAATTTCATTTGAAACATTGTATTTATAATGCATTGTCATGCATTGACAAGTCATGACGTTCCCCCAGAGAGCGCTCGCGTACCACCAGTGGTGCGCGTACCACAGTTTGTGCACCACTGGCCTACCCTGTAGCGGCGTCTCTGCCCCAATGAGCACTTCGCTAATCGACCACATTGGCCGATTTGTGACAAATGCTGGTTGGAGACTGGGATGCCATCTCACAGCAGTGTGTGACCAGGTTGGAGACCAGTCCACACACTGTTGGGGCTCCTGTTTGTTAAATTAATCAATTAAAATAGTTAAATTGCCAATATGTCTTGTTCTTTCAGACTTCAAAAATCAAATCCACCAAAAAAAAAAAAGTCGAGTAAAAAAGAAAATTTCTGTTTGGCATTAGCAGAGAAGATCTGGCAGAACAGGTGTAACTCATCCCACAAATACATTGTTCCTTACAAATGTGGCACAATTTAAAAAGGCTTTCCAGCGGTATAAGGTTTATCGCCATTTATTGTTACAACAAATAAATAATCTACCAAACACACGTTTCCTTACTTTGTGTGCTTAGTTTACGTTCAATGTGCCCTTTGCCGGTTTTAAGTCTTGTCGTCACACTCTTAAACATTAGGTGGCGCCAAAGCGCTGTTACGCTATCCGCCATTACACTCACAGGAGAAGAAGAAGAAGCAGCAGAAGCAGAAGAAGAAGAAGAAGAAGCTCTTGCACGTGCGCTCGGACTCCTCCGTGAAAGCAGCAGCAGCAGAACCAACAGAACTCTAAAAGCGGCTTCACGAGACTCTTTTCCGCTGACATCATGAGGCCAGGTACAGTAAGACTACCTTTGGGTTTACCTCCGCCGGTGGGACCGCGGACAGTTCTGGTTCGGAGGTTTTATAGGTTCGATCGGCCTTGCAACGCCGACTTTCTCCGTGACGTCACATATACTGTTGTTAGTTTAAATAAACCGGTTATTTAACGATTCGGAGCCGTTTTACGGAGCTGTGAGAGACGGAACCGGGCTGGTGTGAGACCAGATGCCGGTTCTGTAAGTGGCGGTTCTGTGTGTAGAAGAACTGGTCTGAAACCGGAGTCCTCGCGGCGCTCAACACGTGCTAAAGACTCCCGGCGGCGCGCGGCAGTCATATCAGAGAGTAAACGTGTGTTTCTCATTTCTGACACCAAACTGTCCGAACCGGACCGTGACTGGGGAATAAAACGTGGAAACGAGGGAAGTAATGGTTGCTTTTAAAAAGTGACGCAGTCTCAATGTGTGTAAACCTCCGGCTAAAGTTTGCGTCAGATTTGATATTAAACCTTCTCTTAGAGTCCACCGACACATTACCAGTTCAGTGACACAAATATGATTGTAGTTACATTTTTTTTTTCGTAAGTTTCAAAACAGCGTGACCACGTGACTCCAAACCTTGTTCCTCATTTCACATTCTCGACCACGAACATCCGGGCCACATGCGCATGCGCGGGCCATAGCAACCAGGCCAAGGGGGAAAACAAACACTCACTATTCTCGATATCGAGAATCGGAAATTGGAGGTTGGATCTGTGAATGACGTCATTGATAGCGCACAGTAGCGATGGTCACCACCTCTTTCATATGCACATAGACATGCGTAAAGTCTGATTTGTAGTCAGGGCATTGTTTTGACTCTTACCTGGCGTAGGTGTGAACCCTACACCGTGCCCCGGCATGCACCTCTCTCTCCAATAGTTGGTCGCTTTGGCCTGTGAAGAAATGTGACTAGATAGATTTGTTCTTAGTATTTCTCTGCACTCCTTCGTCGTTATCAAACTGGGTAGAATGATAGTTTTCTGGCGGACGCTGAACATTTACCAGCGCCAACTTAATAAAATATACTTTATTTGGTGCGTTGCTGTGTCTGAGCTACGTACAGGAAGTAAACAAAAGGAAACTTGGCAAGCTACAGCGGTGCAGAAGGCACCCACACCGCCACCTAGCGGTTGATGGTGTAATTACAAAGCGACACAAACGATAACTACAAGATTAGATGTATTTGTTTATATCACATTGAGCTCTTGTTTTATTGTCTTGAAAGAAAGAAAGAAATATACACACAAAATAGAGGAATCTCTGTAATGAAATGGAAAAGAGGCGTGTCTTAAGTGTGATTTATGCTTCTATGTTGAACCAACAACGCATGTTTACGTTATAACGTGCACCTGCTCAGAAATGCAGTAACACCTGGGGTTGACGTGATTGGTCCGCTTGGTGTTTCCTCCTGGGTAAACGATACTGCTGCTGTGTTAGAAGAAGTTTCTCTTGTACAATATACCCTTCATTTGATCTGAATTATGAAGTTATACATTTAGTTTTAGAGTGGAAAGAAGACCGTAGGACCCCGCAGGTGGACAGAATAACGTCTGAATCTAGCTCAAATGTCCTTTTTGTTTCAGGTTTCAGTCCTCGCGGGGACAGAGGAGGACGAGGGGGATTTGGAGGAAGAGGAGGAGGAGGAGGATTCGGAGGAGGACGAGGGGGAGGATTCAGAGGAGGAAGAGGTGAGACTGACCATATAAACAGCTGTGCTTGTTCAAATCTGCTATAACAGTTTTTTTGAAACGCAGGCTTGACTAACTTTAAATTCAGTAACCTGCACAATGTTGAGTTTTGTATGGAAGTATTTCTGTGCCATCTGAGTTTGAATACGAATTTTTAAGATTGAAAATTTTCAGCATCATAATCAGACTTTGAATTTTAAAAAACATCAGATTTCTAGCACTGAATTTTTTTTTTTGCCTCTGAATTTTATTTTGTTGAAATAAATTCAGTGTTAAAAAATTGTTGTCTTAAAATATTCAGTTTTTCAAAATTCAACACACAAAGAAATTCAACACCCCAAAAAATTCAGTGTAAAAAAAAAATCAACATCTCAAAAAAATTCAGTGTAAAAAAATTCAATTTCTAAAAAAAAATTCAGTGTAAAAAAATTCAACCTAAAAAAAAATTCAGTGTAAAAAAATTCAACCTCAAAAAATTCAGTGTAAAAAGAACCAGACTCAACATCCGGGTCACCAGGGAGAAGCAATCGATCCCTGTCTCAATTCAGCCAATGTCCAGCCAATCACGTTACGCTCCATTGGTCATGTGACACCCACCCAGATAGTAAGACGGACCGGTCGGCCATGGCAGCAAACTCAGGTGATGGTGCTGCGGTGAGTCTGTTTACGGTTTACTGGACGTTGGCTGAATTGAAACAGGGATCGATTGCTTCTCCCTGGTGACCCGGATGTTGAGTCTGGTTCTTTTTACACTGAATTTTTTTAAGGTTGAATTTTTTTACACTGAATTTTTTTGAGATGTTGATTTTTTTTTTTTACACTGAATTTTTTGGGGTGTTGAATTTCTCTGCGTGTTGAATTTTGAAAAACTGAATATTTTAAGACAACATTTTTTTTAACACTGAATTTATTTTAACAAAATAAAATTCAGAGGCAAAAAAAAATTCAGTGCTAGAAATCTGATGTTTTTTAAAATTCAAAGTCTGATTGTGATGCTGAAAAATTTCAATCTTAAAAATTCGTATTAAAACTCAGGTGGCACAGAAATACTTCCATAGTTTTGTAGTGTGAAACATTTACAATTTAAAAACAAAACTCAACTTGATGTTGACAAAGTCGTACATGTGATCAGCTGTTCAGAGGAATCCCACATCAGTTTAGTCTGAACTGTAACTGTAGTTTCACCCACAGTAATTATCGGAGCGGTATATGCGACGCAGCGTATGTTACAGATGTTGCACCTGTTATCGGTTGAACAGCTTCGACGCCACAGACGCAGTTAGTAAAGCTGAGGACGTGTTCATACCAGCGCAGAAACAGTTTCCTTGTCTTTGTTTTTCAGGTGGAGGATTTAAGTCCCCAGAAGGTGGAGGATTTCGAGGACGAGGAGGTGGAAGAGGCACCCCAAGAGGGAGGGGTGGTGGCAGAGGGGGGAGGGGTGGTGGCAGAGGAGGCTTTGGAGGAGGGAGGAAGGTCTTGATTGAGCCACACAGACATGAAGGTTTGTGAATGAACGATGAGTTTTTGTAAATGTGAGTGAAATGGAAAATGTTTCTCAGTTTTTGAGCTTGTTCCAGTAGTGTTTCCAGACCAGTGTTAGTGTTTCTGCTCCAGTAGTGTTTCCAGACCAGTGTTTCTGCTCCAGTAGTGTTTCTAGACCAGTGTTTCTGCTCCAGTAGTGTTTCCAGACCAGTGTTTCTGCTCCAGTAGTGTTTCCAGACCAGTGTTTCTGCTCCAGTAGTGTTTCCAGACCAGTGTTAGTGTTTCCAGAGGGCTGAACTACGAAGCAAGTTTTCTTTGGGTGAGCTGGCTTAACAAACCTGAAACTCTCCATCAGAGATAACTGGTACCACGACGGTGGTTATCAACTATCTTTGTTAACCGCGGCTTTCTGCTTTCTGCTCTGTGCGCGTTCACATAAAAGGGGGCGTTTGACGCGTCATTTGACGCCTCTTCCGGATCAAATGGATAGATGGCGGTCCGTATATTTCAGTCAGGAGGAGCAGGTTTTAATAATGCAGGGCTATGAGGATTTCAAAGAAATCTTTACGGCCAAAAGCAACACTGTAGGTGTGAATAAAGCCAGAGAGGAGTGCTGGCAAAAAATTGCATTCGTGTAAATTCGTAAGTTATATTTATTTCACCGCCTTAATGAATCGCCCTCCCTCTTTTAGAGCGCTTAAACTTTAAACTTAATGCAGCAGATTTAAACATTATGTAGGTCTGACTGTCCCATTATGAATGATAAATGAAAATCACTTTAGTTTTTTGCTAAATCTATGTGAAATTAATTTAAGATTTAATATTATCTGTTATACACACACTCACCGGCCACTTTAATAGGTACCCTATCACCCTGGGGAATCTATGAATGAATTATATTACAACATTTCACATGAAATTCCACGTCACACTGATTATCAATATAATGGACTATTAATTTATGTTACCTGATTTAGTAAAACGCTTCTTTTATTTGAAGCGTGGGCAGATGGCCAGGGAATACTACAAACATATTCAGCAGTTCAGTAAGAGCAAGTACAACCTTTATTCCAGTATTCTGGCTCAGATTTTCTGCAGCACCAACTGAATGCATGTAGGTTCCCGCGGCAAAGAAACGCAAAGAAACGCACACCGTTTGCGCTACTTTGAGCGCACGGCTGCGTTCTAGTAGATTACAAATGTAACGTATTCCCTCAGCTGGAAATCTCTAGCGTTCATAGAGAATATGGTCATGGGAAGCCAGCGGATCAGTCCGTCTCTGAATACTCTCCCTCCATTGCACAATCCTGGCGCTAAAGTCAACAGGATTGGGTGAAAGTGAAAGGGCGGTGCTTTTTAGAGCCGATTTGAGCCTAAACTCTGCACATAACCTGCTCCGGACCAGGATAAGATTGCAGAGTAAGTTACCATGGTGATCTAGCCAGGTTAAAAGAGAGCCACCTTCGTGGTACCGGCTTTAGACTCAACATACCTCGCTAACCCTCTAATCTCGCTTCGTAGTACACCCCTCTGACCAGTGTTAGTGTTTCTGCTCCAGTAGTGTTTCCAGACCAGTGTTGGTGTTTCCAGACCAGTGTTTCTGCTCCAGTAGTGTTTCCAGACCAGTGTTAGTGTTTCCTGACCAGTGTTCCAGTAATGTGTTTCCAGACCAGTGTTTGTGTTTCCAGACCAGTGTTTCTGCTCCAGTAGTGTTTCCAGACCAGTGTTGGTGTTTCCAGACCAGTGTTTCTGCTCCAGTAGTGTTTCCAGACCAGTGTTAGTGTTTCTGTTCCAGTAGTGTTTCCAGACCAGTGTTTAGTGTTTCCAGACCAGTGTTTCTGCTCCAGTAGTGTTTCCAGACCAGTGTTAGTGTTTCCAGACCAGTGTTTGTGTTTGTTTCAGGAGTGTTCATCTGCAGAGGGAAGGAGGACGCGCTGGTGACCAAGAACATGGTGGTGGGAGAGTCTGTGTATGGAGAGAAGAGGATGAATGTTGAGGTAAGGGATGAGTTCGGTCTGTTATCAACTATTCCTCACCCTCTAATGAAATCAAACTTAAGATTCAGTTTGGTTTCTGCGTTAGGAAGGAGAGACGAAGATCGAATACAGAGCCTGGAATCCTTTCCGCTCCAAGCTGGCGGCCGCCATCTTGGGAGGAATCGACCAGATCCACATCAAGCCTGGAGTGAAGGTCATGTACCTGGGCGCTGCCTCCGGCACCACCGTGTCCCACGTCTCTGACATCGTCGGACCGGTAAGTAAAGCTCAGCAGCTGGAACTTCTTTTTTTTTCTCTTGATTACACCGGAATTAAAAGTATTTCACGTATGACCTATGAGCTGCTCGCAGCAAACGCCATCCCAGGACACGTAACCCTTTAAGCCAGTGGTTCTGAACTGGTCCGGTTTCCAGGACCCACCATCACCCTTTATGACAAGCCGCGACCCAAATCAAGGAAAATTTCCAACTTCTCAAATTTATTGAATGAAAAGATCGTGCAGTTTGAATCGGAGATAGTAGAATAGAATATCACTGAATCCCTACACAAAAAAATAAGTTTATTGGTGAACCAAAATGGCTTCAAGTGGGAAATATTCCCTTTGATGCTCAATTAGCTGCATTTTAATTAAATCCAAAACACTTCACTTCAGTAACTTCAGCCTTTTCTAACAGACTCAACATGAACAAACATGAAATAAAACAGTGCAACCACTGAGCAGTAGTTTCAAAAAGAACTCAAATATGTAGCATTTGCTGAGTATCCACTTCCTGAATATTAAACAATTTCATATTAAAACTATATAGTCACTTATTTAAGCATTAATCATAAAGCTGACATAATAATCAGAACATTTCAGTAACAGCCATTTTTAAGACTCAACAGTGCTTTTATGCACAAACATGAAATAAAACAGTTCAACCACTGAGCAGTAGTTTCAAAAAGAACTCAAAATATATAGTTTTATCTGAATAACCATCACTGACCTTTGTCTTCAAGATAAGAAAATCTATATCTCATATATTCATGGTTGTATCTGTGTTTCACCTGCTCAACATATGGAAACAAACTCTTCTTCTATGGTGTAAACTGGCGGGTGTCAACTCATTACAGGCCATTATCGCCATCTACTGTTAAGGAGGATGAATGACACGCATTATTTTATTTTATTTAATTTTTTTAGCATTTCCTTCCCCAGTCAAAGGCCCACGACCCACTGAAAACGGGTCTGCGACCCACTTTTGGGCTGCGACCCACCAGTTGAGAACCACTGCTTTAAAGCAACAAAACTGAAAGAAACGGACCACAGTGCCAAATCTTGTACACATTTTATTTATTTCAAAGTGGGCTACTTTTTATTTGATCAATGTTTTACAAATACCTGCATGGTTCTTTGTTTAATTTTCAAAGTAGGTTTACACATGCCAGTGTTTTTTTCTCCTCATTCAAAATATTCAAGATTAAGTATATTTACTTCCATGTCAACAAGTTGATAGAATAATTGTCTCGGTTCTGCTCCCAAACTTATCCAGAACAGCAGCAGCTGATATTCAGTCTTTATAAGAGTTTAAGGTTTTCCTTTGTTATAACAGGTAAAAACAGCAATAAAACGTCAACAGTTTTCTGTTTGTTCTATAATTTTATAAATGCAACAAACAATAGTTCTTTACAGTGGATTTAATTAGTATCTTGTATGACGTCCTTTTGCTTTAAAAACTTCAAAAACTGCCAAACATACTATGAATAACTTTTGGATAAGATTCAAATCCCTCTGAATACAGAATAACTAGATATAAAACTTCATACACAATCTTCATTTTAAGGGTCAAGTAAGTTTTGTGGCTCCAGGTTAATTTTATTAAAGGGGGGAGGGGCAGAAAATGGCTCTTGTGATAGAAAAGGTTGCCGACACCATGACTATACAAAGTGTGTGAGCCGCAGTGGTGGCGGTGATGATGATGATGATGATGATGCGGCTGGGTTTATTTAACAATTTTGTGGTGATCTCTAGTCTGAAATAATGCTCTGAGAGTTGGTTTCAATAAAAAATATGCTACAGTTGTCTTGTTTCAAGCTGTTGAGACAAGGGCGGGGATAGTACGAGAGGATTCTTATTGACATTAATGAGACGCAAACGTCTCGCCTGTGATTGGCTAACAGCACCGTGATGCTGTACTGTTATGGTTAGGGCTTGCAGTTCCATCCCGGGGTTCTCCTCCACTGGTGTTTGGTTGTCCACTGGTCTGGTGATCGGACCTGGTCCTCTGACCGTCTCATCCCAGTGCTGCTGCCTCCATCTGTTTATGTTTATATGGCAGGGGCGCAGATAGGTTTGTGAAACTGGGGGGGACGAAACTGCCAGCTAACCCCCCCCCCCCCCCCCCCTCCCCGCGGACTGTTTTGGCTACCGTTTGCATGCATCTATTAAATCTATTATAGGTCTGTGTAGATTTGGACTGTCACAATTAATTACCCATTATTGGAAGAAATTATTTATTATTTAATTATTGGAGAAATTATTATTTAATAAAGTTTATTAATGATACTAATGATACTAATTCAAATCACTCACCAAGCATACCATATGCCGTTTGCAAAACTGTTTTATTTAAAGATAACCTGACTTTCAGCACACTGATTCTTTAAGAAATGACAAGAGTGTAAAAAACACAAAATGTAATTAAAACTTACTTCTAACTCACTGTGCCTTACAAACACAAAAAAGGACTACACGCCTCCATATACAAATGAATTGTAAATAAGAACTCCACAAGGGAGTTTTCAATAAATGGTCTCAAATGCAGAAACAGATTAAGTGAAGGATCCAAAAACCTCTCTCCTCCGATCCTTGCCCTGAATATATGTCTGGGTCTCCTTCTCTCTCTTCTTCTGACCCTCCATCTCTCTCTCCTCCTTCTGACCCTCCCACTTCTTCCTCTCTTCCTTCTGCCTCTTCCACCTGAAGGACTGATGCACTCCTCCTACCTTCCTGTGCATCACTTTCACCTCTCTCACTGCCATCTTCAGCAACTACCTGCAGGCCACAATGATGATATTAGTAGCCTATTGAAAATCATTACACATTAACTGTCATCACGCACAGAAACCCCCTCACAAAAAAGCTAAACTCGTCTTTTAAAAAAATGCTCAGAAACTGGGTGGGCTACGTGTAAAGAGTAGCCTAAACCACAACTGCATCCTAACTTTTTTATTTGTGTGTCGCACAATCAACAGTCAGTGTACACTTCACATGTTCCTTATTAAGCAACAGTGCTCGCTGCTCGTGGCGAGGAACGCCAGATTTAACATTAAAACGGCCTTAAGTTATTAATGTCGTTGACAGAAATCCAACGAGGTATTTACATGTACATGCTACGTGGAGGCAGAAGGCGAAAGTTTGCCTATGCTGCGTAGCGATTACTCTCACGGCGACATTGTTTAGAACAGACAATCAGAAAGTGCAAGGTGATATGATAGCGTGAAGTACAGTTTACTTACAGCTGTTGCCTTTTAGCTCGCCGCATCATGCCATGCCGTGTTGATAAGGGGTCCTCCTGAACGTGCAGCTGTCCAAGTGATGCCTGTCAGACTATTTGTTGGTAACCGTGGCAACCAAAGTCGACAACGACGCAGCCCACACAGAGCAATACGCTACTTGATGCGAGTTGATACATTCACAGCATGCACTGCAGCGCACCTCAAATTCATATCCATATTTTGGTTTCCTGCTGATGCTTGACTCAGACAGTAAGAAGAAGAGGAAAAAAAAAAAAACAACTTTTTTTTTCTAAAATAAAAGTGGGTGTGTCGGATCTAAGGGCATTCAAAACTGGGTGTGTCGTGACATACCTGACACCCCTACTATCTGCGCCCCTGTTATATGGTTGTTGTATTTAGTCATTTGCACTATTATACTGTCGGCACTGTAATTTTAAATACTCACTTTGATCAGAACACAGAAGTAAAGTTGCGTTATACTTCGCTGGTGGTGATCCAAAAATAAACTCCAACCATTTCTTCCGTAGATCCTCGTTTCTTAGGAAAGACATGTAGCTTTGTTACAGCCATGAATGTTCGCTTGTTAATCAGCTCTGCTTCCCGCCTGCAGCCGCCATGTTTTTCCAGGGGGCGGGGCTACTGTTCAACGTGACGTAGGCCTGTACGGCTTTTCCGATCCGCTCGTGTTTCCAGCTGTTTTCTATCGCAGGCTGATACAGACGACAGGGACAGAAGAGACTTTTGAAACTGAGCATGAAAGTGCAACTTGAACTTGAATGCTATGCATGAAACCGTTGGTAATTAACGGTTTTTCTCTGTTTCTATAGCCAGTTATAGCATTAGCTGGTTGTTTAACAAAAGAAACAGTGATGACATTGAAATAAAATTGCTATTTTATATATATTTGTAGTGCTGGGCGATATGGAAAAAAATCATATATCACGATATGGACTATTTTATATCACGATAACGATATATATCACGATATACCATAATAAAGTATGTTTTCAATTATTGTCTGAAAAGTTTGACAAAAATTTCATTGCTTACTTTTCAACTTTATTTTGAAAGGACATTTAGCTGAACTGTCACAAACATACATTTTAGTGCAGCAAAAACAGGTAGGTACAGAGGTACAGTAGCTTTCACATTTTTTTAAAGTGTACAACAGTTTCTGGGAGGAAAAACACATTTTTGCACTGAAGTTCAGCTATAAAAAATAAACACAAATTATTTTTCAACTTTCTGAAATCTGTAACCTTGTAGTGCAAAGTTTGCAAACCAATATAAAGTGTCTAAAGTAAACATCAGGGTTGAAGAGAACTCTGTTTAAGGCATTAACCATGAATAAAAGTGCAAACATAAAAGGCTACTTTGTAGAAGTAGATATGATTCTATCAAATTTATCGTTGCAGGTTATTTAATTACATATTTGCTGTAATAATTGATAAAATTAGGTTAGAAACGATAAAAACGATAGAAGACAAATGGCACGATACACACTTTTATATCGTCATATCGCCCAGCACTAGATATTTGTATTAAAAAATATATCAACACAATAACTCAAAATGAATACATACCCACCGGAGAACTGAATAAACAGGATGTACCCTGAACTCATCCTTTTTTTTTTTTTTTTTTAAACAGCACCTTGAACAAACAAGTGAGTCGGTCATAGTTAGTTTACCCAAACCTGGAGCAGTAGTAATAGACTAGTCTTCTGTTATGCTCATAACCAACCCATCCACTGAGGGCAACCAGTACCAACCAGTACCAACCAGTACCAACCAGTACCAACCAGTCAGAGGCAGGGAAACATCTGATCACATGCAGCTTTCCTCCCAACAAGGCTGCCCGGAGATCCAGAACCAGAGGGAGGAACCAGCAGGTAGAACCATTATGAGCCTGATGGTGGCGCTGTCTTCTGTCTTCTAGGAGGGGCTGGTCTACGCCGTGGAGTTCTCCCACCGATCAGGTCGCGACCTTCTCAACGTGGCCAAGAAACGCACCAACATCATTCCCATCATCGAAGACGCTCGGCATCCGCACAAATACAGAATGCTGGTTGGTAAGTAGTTCTGGGTCCGGTTCTGGTCCGGTTTCTGCTCATAGTATGTTTATTTAATCTCACATTTCTACTGGAACGTCCCCTCTGATCTTCATTTTAAAAACCACATTTATTTAAACGCACTTTGTACTTGTTGAGACATACGTATTTAAAATGAGGTACGTCATTTTAGAGCAAGAGTAAGAAAAATAAGGCTCATTAAGAAGAGGTTGAAGTGTCTGTAAGGATGGCACTGACGCCGGTCTGGACCGGGGAGGCGGTCCCGGGCCGGGGAGGCGGTCCAGGGCCGGGGAACCGGTCCCGGGTCCCGGGGAGACGGTCCCGGGGAGGCGGTCCCGGGGAGGCGGTCCCGGGCCGGGGAGACGGTCCGGGCCGGGAGACGGTCCCGGGGAGGCGGTCCCGGGGAGGCGGTCCCGGGGAGACGGTCCCGGGCCGGGGAGACGGTCCCGGGGAGGCGGTCCGGGGAGGCGGTCCCGGGCCGGGGAGGCGGTCCAGGGCCGGGGAACCGTCCCGGCCCCGGGGAACGGTCCCGGGGAGGCGGTCCCGGGGAGGTCCCGGGCCGGGGGGGCCGGGGAGGGGTCCCGGGCCGGGGGTCCCGGGGGAGACGGTCCCGGGCCCCGGGAGACGGTCCCGGGGAGACGGTCCCGGGGAGACGGTCCCGGGCCCCGGGGAGACGGTCCCGGGGAGACGGTCCCGGGGAGGCGGTCCCGGGGAGACGGTCCCGGGCCGGGGAGGCGGTCCCGGGCCAGGGAGACGGTCCCGGGCCGGGGAGGCGGTCCCGGACTGGTGGTTGAAATGAGTTGAGCGCGTCAGTAAACTCAGACGGGCTCGGCTGCAGCCTGAACACGTCTCTGGTGCTGGTTCAGATGGTTCTGTTCGGTTCTGTTCTCTCCAGGCATGGTGGATGTGATTTTTGCCGACGTGGCCCAAGCCCGACCAGACCAGGATTGTTGCTTTGAACGCTCACAACTTCCTGAAGAACGGAGGACATTTTGTGATCTCGATAAAGGTACGATGCTGACGAAGGCCTCAACGGTCTGGAGAATTAAAATCAGAGGTCCATATTTGGTTCTGAAACTGGGCCTTTACACACCAAACCAGTTTAATTACAACACAATAACTGATTTAATTACACAGTTAATGAGTGCAACAGTCTGATAGTTGAGGTTTTTTTTTGATGGGGTCATTGGTTGAGATGCTTTAAGACCATCAGACTCTGTGCAGATTGTTTAATGTAACAGACACTGAAGAATCTATTTTCATTGTGAGATTGTGTTTGGTCACTGGTGATATAAAAGAAGGATTTGATGTTGATTTGTCGTGTTTATTCCTCGTCCAGGCTAACTGTATAGACTCGACAGCAGCTCCAGAGGCCGTGTTTGCTTCAGAAGTGAAGAAGATGAGCGCTGAGAACATGAAACCTCAGGAACAGCTCACACTAGAGCCGTACGAGAGAGACCACGCCGTGGTGGTGGGCATCTACAGGTAACCTCCCTTACCTGTGGAAATGATCCCTTGGTGCACATCACCTGTGAATGACATCGCTGATGGGTTGTGATTATTTTCGTGTGATCCGTTGCACAGTGACCATGAAGTTATTTTATCATCTGGTCACATCAAACCCAACGTGTTTTTTAAAGCATCATATTTAGGGGCTAGCAGGTCGTTAGCAGGTCTGTATTCATGAGTGGAGACTGACCTGCTTTTGGAGGCGGCCCCTAGTGGTCAGTCAAGGAGCCACAATTAAAGTCACCTCCTGGTTTGCATCAGACTAGTAAGGAGGTTATATATGGAGTAAGATCGCTGTCAAAAAGATGTGTCCATGTTATAAGCATTCGTATTTGTAAGTGATAAACATTTGTGTGTAAATAAAAACGTTGTACCCAAAATTCTGCTGTCACACACATGAGTCTGATAAATTATTAGGGTTAGGATTGGTTTTATGTGAGTATGAATCTAAAAGCTGTGAGTGCAAAGTCTTGTGAATACAACTCTAATTTCTACGACTACGAGTCTTCACTGTGAACACGAATTCAAGTTTGTGGGTACGAGTCGAAAAACTGTTGAAATGACGTCACAGGCAGGTCACAGGGGAAAGCAATCGAACCCCGAAAAATGCACCGAAGGATAACTGAAAACATGGACACCGTCGGGGAAGCATCATCATCATCATCATCACAGGTAAAGTAAATAACACATCCAACATTTATTTATTTTTATTTAGTTGTTTATTTCATAAAATTGTACTGTTTTAAATAATATGAAGTTTATGGACGTTTAAAGTACTGGAGGCAGCCGTCACAATTCATATTATTTAAAACAGTACAATTTCATGAAATAAACAACTAAATAAAAATAAATAAATGTTGGATGTGTTATTTACTTTACCTGTGATGATGATGATGATGATGATGCTTCCCCGACGGTGTCCATGTTTTCAGCTATCCTTCGGCGCATTTTTCGAGGTTCGATTGCTTTCCCCTGTGACCTGCCTGTGACGTCATTTCAACAGTTTTTCGACTCGTATCCACAAACTTGAATTCGTGTTCACAGTGAAGACTCGTAGTCGTAGAAATTAGAGTTGTATTCACAAGACTTTGCACTCACAGCTTTTAGATTCATACTCACATAAAACCAATCCTAACTCTAATAATTTATCAGACTCATGTGTGTGACAGCAGAATTTTGGGTACAACTTTTTTATTTACACACAAATGTTTATCATTACAAATACGAATGCTTATAACATGGACACATCTTTTTGACAGCGATCTTACTCCATAGTTATAGCTCTCTGGTCCAGCGTCAACCTCGGCGGTAACCAGATTAAAACACGGCGTCTCCAGTAATACCGCCTCCATTCACAGCACCAGCGCTGATGAGGACCGTGTGGTGGGGGGTGTAAGCGGAAAACAAACCTAATGAGCTGTTCTCTTCCTCCTCAGACCTCCACCTAAACAGAAGAAATGAGATGCACAACAAAGCTCAACATTTCCACCTTCTGCTTCTGGCCCCGGTTGCATGTTGTCCCCCCCCCCCTCCCCGACTGAAGTGAAGCCCTGCCGAAGTTCTCCTGAGTCCCTTTTGATTAAATGAGCATCCATTCCAGCAGCTGCAGGTTCCTCCATCAGGTTGGAGCATCACCTGTCTTCTTCCTCAGTCCAGCTCATGCAGGTGTTGTGTATTCAGTAGCTGCTGCCGTCTCAGTGAGTTGGGTTTCGTTGCGGAGCCTGTTTGACACAATTCACCAACTTTTGTCAAGTTTTCTTGATCATTTACTATTACATGTTTTTTTTTTTTTTTTACCTCCAGGTAGGCATCTTATATGGTCAACGCTTTTTTGTTTTGTTACTCTGTACTTTTGGTTATTGTATGATTTGTATGTCTTTCTTTAATTGGGGGTCACACAGCGGGGGAAGTGAAAAATAATCAGACATCTATTTGCATGTTATTTCAGACGTTTAAAACGCAGCTGTGTAACTGGACGTATGAGGGTAACTTCATCCTCAATGAACAGACTGATATGAAGGTGCATTTCTCATTCACACCTGTAATCTGATGTTTATTGGACCCACTCATGTTTTTTTTTTTTTTTTTGGAGAAGAAAAAGTTTTTAATAAAACTATTGTTTTTGATTGACTGTAACCTTATTGCTGTGAAGTGAGATGACACTAAGGTGGATGCATGGTGAGTTCAGGCGAGCAGAGCTTTCTCCCTCCACATGTAGAGCATCCAGATGCATGGAGCCTCTGTGGCCACCAGGGGGCGCCAAAGCTGCAGGCGCAGCCTCGATCATCCAGTATTGTGGGGAATTAAAATGGCACGTCTTCCTTAAATGCTCCAGTTTAGGATGGTCCGTAGTACTTCACTGTGAGTACTTAAATTATGCTTCAGCTATGAACCGTTTGTGTTGTGGTCCAAAAGGGTTTTCTTGCACATTTGTGATCTTAATTTACATTGTCTCGAGTCCGTCATATTTTAGTTTTTTTAACCACAAATTCATATTTTTCCGATATTTGAAATCAGTTTTTTTTTATTATTTGAATCAAAACTGTAAGTTAATTTCGGAATTTGAGTCGTCTTTGACAAATTTGAGCTCATAAGGCCAGGATCTTTGGTTGGTCCTTCTCAAATTAAAGTTTATTTTTTCTCAATAACCGCACACATTTGCTTAATTTAATCACCTTTAAAAATTTAAGATTAAGTTGAATAGATTCACAAATCAAGTCTGCCTAATAAAAAATAACTGAGCAGAGCTGGAACTCGGCCGTTGGAGCCCCAAAAGTTGGAGACGGACAGAAGTCATTTCTATGAGACTCAACGTTCACGGTGAAAACGGTGGACGCGCACACGGAGGGAAAGAAGTCGGTCTTTTCGGTGCGTAAGTTCGGACAGGACCGAGTCCGCCTCGGTTCTGGTGTTAGATTTACTGCTCCGCCGCGTCCTGATGAGAAAATAGTTTGTGAACCGTCGGTGGCGGGTTTGTTTTGGCAGCCATTTTGTGGGAACCGTGTCTAGAGCGCGCAGACTCTGCTGTCCGGAGCGCGCCGGCCAGCTCGCCCTCGTGTGCGTTCGGGAGCGCGCTCTGAATGCAGCCCCGGTCTCTGTGAGCGGCGTTAACATCACGGAGGGGCAGGCCGGAACCGCGCTCACCGTGACCCTGTCTGCTCCGCTGCGGGCGTCTTTCCGGCTCCGCGCGGCTTCGGTCCAGCGGCTGGATGCTGCCTCCGGGCCGCCAGCACAGTTCGGACCGCCTCCGACGGCAGTGTTTCATTAGGCGGCTAGGATGCTAGCTCCCAGCTAGCCTGCTAATATTAGCATTTTAGCTTTAAATCAGAGAAGCAGCGGACTGTAGAAGTGATTTGTCCTCTGTTTGACTACAGACCGCTCTCCTGAACGGCAGACATTAAAGTAGATGAGGTGTGCGGAGTAGAGGACAGGCTTGTCCGCGGTTGAGGCGGCGGGCTGCTCCCCTCCAGAGGCACGGCTAGCTGCGCTGCGCCGGCGGTCAGCCTCATCGATAACCCGCGTTGTTCCTCCGCGCGGACAGAACACAGGTGTTTCGGGATTACAGCGGCAGCAGCACCACCACCCCGAACCCCGGAGTCTGGATTTCTACTGGGGGAGACGAAGGACTGACCCGGAGGAGGGGGCTCGTTTCGTGTGGACGGAGAGGGAGAGGGGGGGGTCCGAACATGGCTGCTCCGCGGGATTCGGTTCGACCCTCCGCCTGAGGTAAGAGCTGCTGTGGGTCTGTGACATGGAGGAGGACTGGGAGGGGGGGGGGCGGTTCAGTGTTGGGGGGTGACAGCGCTGACAGCCCCCCCCCCCCCTCCTCCCTCCTTGACCGGCCTCGTGTCCCCGCTTCTGGGAAGGCTGTCAGGGGAGAGCTGCAGTGGAACACGCGGGTTCACGGCGCGCGTGGACTGGTTCTGATTCTGGTTTTGTGGGGCTAGTGTAGAAAGGGGGGGGGGGGGGGGGGGGGGTTCGGGAGTTGGCTCGGTGCCTTGCTTCGGTTTGCAGCAGCAGCGGTTTCTGCTGCACAGCGGCCCTGAGCGAGTCCGGGGGGAGGAGGAGGGAGGGAGGGAGGGGGAGAAGGGTGGGTGGGTGGGGTGGGGGAGCACCTCGGCCTAGGATTGGTCATGAATGGACTGATGGGTGGGGGTTCGGTCCGGTCCGGTTCCGAGGCAGTGTCAGGCACGACGTGGTGGTGTCTGGATGTCCGGACGGGGAGATGGATGCAGCAGAACCGGATCATCCTCGATGGACCTGAGCCGGTTCCTCTGCTGGGCCGGCTAACGGCCGCTAGCTCCGGTACCGCAGCAGCCCCAGCCCTACCCGGGAACAAGGGGAGGCGGCCCGGGCCCGGCTGCTCGCAGGCAGGCAGCAGGACCGGAGCCAGCGGTGCTGATCCACATCTGGGACAATCATGACTAGACATCTTTGTGTGTTTGCACCGCAGAAACACAGAGGCTGTTCAAAGTTACTGGTTTGAGTTTGATGGGAGTACTGGTGAAACTGGTTCACTGAATCCCCCCTTCCTTCTCCCACCATGTCCTTCTGGAAGTGTGGACTCCAGATGTGTGTGGACTCCAGATGTGTGTGGACTCCAGATGTGTGTGGACTCCAGATGTGTGTGGACTCCAGATGTGTGTGGACTCCATGTTTGGATGTGTGTGGACTCCAGATGTGTGGACTCCAGATGTGTGTGGACTCCAGATGTGTGTGGACTCCAGACGTGTGTGGACTCCAGATGTGTGGACTCCAGATGTGTGTGGACTCCAGATGTGTGTGGACCAGATGTGTGTGGACTCCAGTGTGTGGACTCCAGATGTGTGTGGACTCCAGATGTGTGTGGACTCCAGATGTGTCTCCAGATGTGTGTGGACTCCAGATGTGTGGACTCCAGATGTGTGTGGACTCCAGATATGTGTGGACTCCAGATGTGTGTGGACTCCAGATGTGTGGACTCCACGTTGTGGACTCCAGATGTGGACTCCAGATGTGTGTGGACTCCAGATGTGTGGACTCCAGACGTGTGGACTCCAGATGTGTGGACTCCAGATGTGTGTGGACTCCAGATGTGTGTGGACTCCAGATGTGTGGACTCCAGACGTGTGTGGACTCCAGATGTGTGTGGACTCCATATGTGGACTCCAGACGTGTGGACTCCAGATGTGTGTGGACTCCAGATGTGTGTGGACTCCAGACGTGTGGACTCCAGATGTGTGGACTCCAGATGTGTGTGGACTCTAGAGATGTGTGTGGACTCCAGATGTGTGTGGACTCCAGATGTGTGTGGACTCCAGACGTGTGTGGACCAGATGTGTGTGGACTCCAGATGTGTGTGGACTCCAGATGTGTGGACTCCAGATGTGTGTGGACTCTAGATGTGTGTGGACTCCAGATGTGTGTGGACTCCAGATGTGTGTGGACTCCAGATGTGTGGACTCCAGATGTGTGTGGACTCTAGATGTGTGTGGACTCCAGATGTGTGTGGACTCCAGATGTGTGTGGACTCCAGATGTGTGTGGACTCCAGAGGTGTGTGGACTCCAGATGTGTGTGGACTCCAGACGTGTGGACTCCAGATGTGTTGGACTCCAGACGTGTGTGGACTCCAGACGTGTGTGGACTCCAGACGTGTGTGGACTCCAGATGTGTGTGGACTCCAGATGTGTGTGGACTCCAGATGTGTGTGGACTCCAGATGTGTGTGGACTCCAGATGTGTGTGGACTCTAGATGTGTGTGGACTCCAGATGTGTGAACTCCAGACGTGTGTGGACTCCAGATGTGTGTGGACTCCAGATGTGTGTGGACTCCAGACGTGTTTGGACTCTAGATGTGTGTGGACTCCAGATGTGTGTGGACTCCAGATGTGTGTGGACTCCAGATGTGTGTGGACTCCAGACGTGTGTGGACTCCAGATGTGTTTGGACTCCAGACGTGTGTGGACTCCAGACGTGTGTGGACTCCAGACGGTGTGGACTCCAGATGTGTGTGGACTCCAGATGTGTGTGGACTCCAGATGTGTGTGGACTCCAGATGTGTGTGGACTCCAGATTTTGGACAGATGTGTGTGGAAGATGTGTGACTCAGACTGGACTCCAGATGTGTGTGGACTCCAGATGTGTGTGGACTCCAGACGTGTTTGGACTCTAGATGTGTGTGGACTCCAGATGTGTGTGGACTCCAGATGTGTTTGGACTCCAGATGTGTGTGGACTCCAGACATGTGTGGACTCCAGATGTGTGTGGACTGTGTGTGTAGCCGGTCTCGTGTCTGAGGTTCTGGACTAGCCGGTCTCGTGTCAGAGGTTCTGGACTAGCCGGTCTCGTGTCAGAGGTTCTGGACTAGCTGGTCTCGTGTCAGAGGTTCTGGACTAGCCGGTCTCGTGTCTGAGGTTCTAGACTAGCTGGTCTCGTGTCTGAGGTTCTGGACTAGCTGGTCTCGTGTCTGAGGTTCTGGACTAGCTGGTCTCGTGTCTGGGGTTCTGGACTAGCTGGTCTCGTGTCTGGGGTTCTGGACTAGCTGGTCTCGTGTTCTGGACTAGCTGGTCTCGTGTCTGAGGTTCTGGACTAGCTGGTCTCGTGTCTGAGGTTCTGGACTAGCTGGTCTCGTGTCTGAGGTTCTGGACTAGCTGGTCTCGTGTCTGAGGTTCTGGACTAGCTGGTCTCGTGTCTGAGGTTCTGGACTAGCTGGTCTCGTGTCTGAGGTTCTGGACTAGCTGGTCTCGTGTGTGAGGTTCTGGACTAGCTGGACTCGTGTGTGAGGTTCTGGACTAGCTGGACTCGTGTGTGAGGTTCTGGACTAGCTGGACTCGTGTGTGAGGTCCTGGACTAGCTGGACTCGTGTCTGAGGTCCTGGACTAGCCGGTCTCGTGTCTGAGGTTCTGGACTAGCCGGTCTCGTGTCAGAGGTTCTGGACTAGCCGGTCTCGTGTCAGAGGTTCTGGACTAGCCGGTCTCGTGTCAGAGGTTCTGGACTAGCCGGTCTCGTGTCAGAGGTTCTGGACTAGCCGGTCTCGTGGAGGTTCTGGACTAGCGGTCTCGTGTCTGAGGTTCTGGACTAGCCGGTCTCGTCTGAGGTCTGAGGTCTCGTTCAGAGGTTCTGGACTAGCCGGTCTCGTGTCTGAGGTTCTGGACTAGCCGGTCTCGTGTCTGAGGTTCTGGACTAGCCGGTCTCGTGTCTGAGGTTCTGGACTAGCCGGTCTCGTGTCTGAGGTTCTGGACTAGCTGGTCTCGTGTCTGAGGTTCTGGACTAGCCGGTCTCGTGTCAGAGGTTCTGGACTAGCCGGTCTCGTGTCTGAGGTTCTGGACTAGCTGGTCTCGTGTCTGAGGTTCTGGACTAGCCGGTCTCGTGTCTGAGGTTCTGGACTAGCCGGTCTCGTGTCTGAGGTTCTGGACTAGCCGGTCTCGTGTCAGAGGTTCTGGACTAGCTGGTCTCGTCTCTGAGGTTCTGGACTAGCTGGTCTCGTCTCTGAGGTTCTGGACTAGCTGGTCTCGTGTCTGAGGTTCTGGACTAGCTGGTCTCGTGTCTGAGGTTCTGGACTAGCCGGTCTCGTGTCTGAGGTTCTGGACTAGCCGGTCTCGTGTCTGAGGTTCTGGACTAGCCGGTCTCGTGTCTGAGGTTCTGGACTAACCGGTCTCGTGTCTGAGGTTCTGGACTAGCCGGTCTCGTGTCTGAGGTTCTGGACTAGCCGGTCTCGTGTTCTTCTGAGGTTCTGGACTAGCCGGTCTCGTCTGAGGTCTGGACTCGCCGGTCTCGTGTCTGAGGTTCTGGACTAGCCGGTCTCTCGTGTCTGAGGTTCTGGACTAGCCGGTCTCGTGTCTGAGGTTCTGGACTAGCCGGTCTCGTGTCTGAGGTTCTGGACTAGCTGGTCTCGTGTCTGAGGTTCTGGACTAGCCTGGTCTCGTGTCTGAGGTTCTGGACTAGGTTCTCGTGTCTGAGGTTCTGGACTAGCCGGTCTCGTGTCTGAGGTTCTGGACTAGCCGGTCTCGTGTCTGAGGTTCTGGACTAGCCGGTCTCGTGTCTGAGGTTCTGGACTAGCTGGTCTGTCTGAGGTTCTGGACTAGCTGGTCTCGTGTCTGAGGTTCTGGACTAGCTGGTCTCGTGTCTGAGGTTCTGGACTAGCTGGTCTGTCTGAGGTTCTGGACTAGCCGGTCTCGTGTCTGAGGTTCTGGACTAGCTGGTCTGTCTGAGGTTCTGGACTAGCTGGTCTCGTGTCTGAGGTTCTGGACTAGCTGGTCTCGTGTCTGAGGTTCTGGACTAGCTGGTCTGTCTGAGGTTCTGGACTAGCTGGTCTCGTGTCTGAGGTTCTGGACTAGCTGGTCTGTCTGAGTCTGAGGTGAGGTCTGGACTAGCCGGTCTCGTGGTCTGAGTTCTGGACTAGCTGGTCTCTGTCTGAGGTTCTGGACTAGCTGGTCTCGTGTCTGAGGTTCTGGACTAGCTGCTCATTTTGCTAGCTGGGTGAAATTATTTGCGCTCAAGTGACCGAGATGTAACTGAGAGAATCCAGTCATTTTTCAAAATAAAAGACTTTAAAAAAAAAAAAATTTAGACTCATAATAAATAAAACTTTAAAAAACAAATTTTTTCTTGCGCAGCCTGGTACCAATTGATCCACGGCCCGGTACTGGTCCGCTGCCCGGGGGTTGGGGACCACTGCTTGAGAGCAGCCATTCCCAAACTTCAGAACACCAAGGCCATGATCCGATATTAATGTGAGGACCAGGAACCATGATCCGATATTAATGTAAGGACCAGGAACCATGATCTGATATTAATGTAAGGACCAGGAACCATGATCCGATATTAATGTGAGGACCATGGACCATCCACCATGATATAATGAGGACCAGGAACCATGATCTGATATTAATGTGAGGACCAGGAACCATGATCCGATATTAATGTGAGGACCAGGAACCGTGATCCGATATTAATGTAAGGACCAGGAACCATGATCTGATATTAATGTGAGGACCAGGAACCATGATCCTATATTAATGTGAGGACCAGGAACCATGATCCGATATTAATGTGAGGACCAGGAACCATGATCCGATATTATGTAGGACCAGGAACCATGATCCGATATTAATGTGAGGACCAGGAACCATGATCCGATATTAATGTAAGGATCAGGAACCATGATCCGATATTAATGTAAGGACCAGGAACCATGACCTATTAATGTAGACCAGAACCATGATCCGATAATGTAAGGACCAGGAACCATCCGAACCATGAATCCCGATATTAATGTGAGGACCAGGAACCATGATCCGATATTAATGTGAAGACCAGGAACCATGATCCGATATTAATGTGAGGACCAGGAACCATGATCCGATATTAATGTGAGGACCAGGAACCATGATCCGATATTAATGTGAGGACCAGGAACCATGATCCGATATTAATGTGAGGACCAGGAACCATGACCGATATTAATGTGAGGACCAGGACCATGATCCGAATGTGAGGACCAGGAAACCATGATCCGATATTTGAAGACCAGAACCATTCAATGTGAGGACCAGGATCCGATATTAATGTGAGGAACCATGATCCATATTAATGTGAGGACCAACCATGATCCGATATTAATGTGAGGACCAGAACCATGATCCTATATTAATGTGAGGACCAGGAACCATGATCCGATATTAATGTGAGGACCAGGAACCATGATCCGATATAATGTGAGGACCAGGAACCAATTTTGGAGGACCAGGAACCATGATCAGATATTAATGTGAGGACCAGGAACCATGACCATGATCCGATATTAATGTTAGGACCAGGAACCGTGATCCGATATTAATGTAAGGACCAGGAACCGTGATCCGATATTAATGTAAGACCAGGAACCATGATCGATATTAATGTAAGGATCAGGACCCATGATCCGATATTAATGTAACCAGGAACCATGATCCGATATTAATGTAAGACCAGGAACATGATCCGATATTAATGTACGGACCAGAACCATGATCCGATATTAATGTAAGGACAGGAACCATGATCGATTTAATGTAAGGACCAGGAACCATGATCCGATATTATGTACCATCCAGAACCATGATCCGATATAATGTGAGGACCAGAACCATATCCGATATTAATGTGAGGACCAGGAACCATGATCCTATATTAATGTGAGGACCAGGAACCATGAATCCGATATTAATGTGACCAGGAACCATGATCCGATATTAATGTGAGACCAGGAACCATGATCCGATATTAATGTGAGGACCAGGAACCATGATCCGATATAAATGTGAGGACCAGGAACCATGATCCGTATGATATTAATGTGAGGACCAGGACCAACCATGATCCGATATTAATGTGAGGACCAGGAACCATGACCGATATTAATGTGAGACCGGAACCATGATCCGATATTAATGTGAAGACCAGGAACCATGATCCGATATTAATGTGAGGACCAGGAACCATTATCCTATAATGTTGAGGACCAGGAACCATGATCCGATATTAATGTAGGACCAGGAACCCATGATCCGATATTAATGTAAGGACTCAGGAACCATGATCCGATATAATGAGGACCAGGAACCATGATAGATATTAATGAGGACCAGGAACCATGATCCGATATTAATGTGAGGACCAGGAACCATGATCCGATATTAATGTAAAGGACCAGGAACCATGATCCGATATTAATTTGGAGGACCAGGAACCATGATCCGATATTAATGTGAGGACCAGGAACCATGATCCGATATTAATGTGAGGACCAGGAACCATGATCCGATATTAATTGAGGACCAGAACCATGATCCGATTAATGTGAGGACCAGGAACCATGTGAACCATGATCCGATATTAATGTGAGGACCAGGAACCATGATCGATATTAATGTGAGGACCAGGAACCATGATCAGATATTATGTGAGACAGAACCATGATCCGATATTAATGTTAGGACCAGGAACCGTGATCCGATATTAATGTAAGGACCAGGAACCGTGATCCGATATTAATGTGAAGACCAGGAACCATGATCCGATATTAATGTAAGGACCAGGAACCATGATCCGATATTAATGTGAAGACCAGGAACCATGATCCGATATTAATGTGAGGACCAGGAACCATGATCCGATATTAATGAGGACCAGGAACCATGATCCATGACCAGGAACCATGATCCGATATTAATGTGAGGACCAGGAACCATGATCCGATATTAATGTGAGGACCAGGAACCATGATCCGATATTAATGTGAGGACCAGGAAACCATGATCCGATATTAATGTGAGGACCAGGAACCATGATCCGATATTAATGTGAGGACCAGGAACCATGATCGATATTAATGTGAGGACCAGGAACCATGATCCGATATTAATGTGAGAGACAGGAACCATGATCCGATATTAATGTGAGGACCAGGAACCATGATCCGATATAATGTTAGGACCAGGAACCGTGATCCGAATATTAATGTAAGGACCAGGAACCGTGATCCGATATTAATGTGAGACCAGGAACCGATCCGATATTAATGTGAGGACCAGGAACCATGATCCGATATTAATGTAAGGACCAGGAACCATGATCCGATTAATGTATGTTGAGGACCAGGAACCATGATCCATATTAATGTGAGGACGCAGGAACCCTATTTAATGTGAGGCCCAGGAACCATTCCGATATTATGTGAGGACCAGGAACCATGATCCATATTAATGTGAGGACCAGGACCATGATCCGATATTAATGTGAGGACCAGGAACCATGAATCNTTTCAAGTAGTTTGGAAATGGCTCTATAACCTTCTTTACTTCTTCAGAACCACGGCTGATGTCCTTCTGTCTTGACCTTGTATTAACACACAACTGAACGCTGCAGACCAGCTAACCGCTAAAACATCTGCTTTTATAGAGGTCTGCACACCTGCAGGTGGGCTGTTGGTCAGTAGCATCTGGCTCTAATAAACCCTCTTACCCCCTGTGAAAGCAGCAAGGGGGTACTTAGTGTTGGCTACACATGATTTTGTTTTTTCCCTTTTGGCTTAATTTTACCAAAATAGGTAATGACACGTTGAAAAAAAGTTATATTATGTGCCTGAAGTTGCATTTGCCTCAAAAAAAAAGAAAAAAAAAAAAACGGGAAAGGACGAATACTAACATTTGAACATGACTGTATTCTTTATGGAAACTTGAAACCTATTGAAGTCCGATTAGGTCACAGTGGACGTATTCGTTTATAAATTCTAAATAATATTTGATGTCAACTTTTGAGATTCTGCACAGCAGGAATCTTTTAAAATTGAGGTGTAACAAGAACCTGGAGGCGGCGCATCACTAAACGTAGAAACTGATGTTGAAGTTTTTCAGTTTCTAATAGCAGAAATGTAATTATGTGGAAGTATATGGAATAATATGTTTTTAAGACTTTCAGTGGAGAACTTGATGTGCAGAGATGTCATTTTCCAATAAATGAAGCACAGATTGTTCTGTGTGATTCCCAGTTTTCACTACGTCCTCAGAAGAAGGGGGGGGGGGGTCACTGCAGCCTTCACTCAGGTGTAGTTTTACGGATGGATCTCTAACTGGGTCTCAGCACGGCAGGACTCATGGACCTGTGTGTCAGCCCAGTGGAGGATTCTGGGTAGGACTGTAGCTAGTGTGCAGTCCTCCACAGAAAAAGGAAGAAAAGAAAAGAAAAAAAAAAACAGTGCGTTTCCGAGGTGATGCTGCGAGATGTGAGCCGAATGTTGATTGGCTGAAAGTTGGATTGAACTGGAACGGGGGCTCCCAGACAGTACAGGTTTCTATTGTTGTTGTTGTTGTTAATGATGATTTGGGGCAGGATCCTCAAAGTTCTGACCCTTTTCAAATGGCCAGAGAAAATGACCTCTGAGTGTAAAAATGTTTTTTTTTTTTTTTTTTGCAATATATGGGAACTTTTTCAAAGTTGACATGGTTCCTTTAGGCATTAATTTTATTCACAATTCCTTCTATACACATTTATATTTCTATTAAACCACCGTGCCGCCCTGTTCACAACCACAGTTGGTGTAATTGTGACCATCTGATGAGCTTTTCATGCCTCAGTCTGACAGGAGGTGGTTGGGGGGGGGGGTTAATCCACCACAGAAAGTTCTGTAGTCTGCCATCATCTGAGATCCAGGCTGATATCAGGGTCAGTTTGAAGCTGAACTCCTTTCAGAGGGTCGCCGGCGCCACCTCCAGGTCACAGCATTCATTAACTTTGAAAAGACTGTTGTCACTGTCGCATCATTGATATTGTCCTTAATACGGGACCGATCTGTTGTTTCTGCCTGATAACTCAGTACAGACGGACGACAACGAGTTTCTCCTCCATTTTCCCTGGTTACCCAGGTGATGTTTTCATATAAATCATATATCACGATATGGACTATTTTATATCACGATAACGATATATATCACGATATACCATAATAAAGTATGTTTTCAGTTATTCTCTTAAAAGTTTGACAAAAATTTCATTGCTTACTTTTCAGCTTTATTTTGAAAGGACATTTAGCTGAACTGTCACAAACATACATTTTAGTGCAGCAAAAACAGGTAGGTACAGAGGTACAGTAGCTTTCACATTTTTTTTAAACAGTTTCTGAGAGGAAAAACACATTTTTGCACTGAAGTTCAGCTATAAAAAATAAACACAAATTATTTTTCAACTTACTGAAATCTGTAACCTTGTAGTGCAAAGTTTGCAAACCAATATAAAGTGTCTAAAGAAAACATCAGGGTTGAAGAGAACTCTGTTTAAGGCATTAACCATGAATAAAAGTGCAAACATAAAAGGCTACTTTGTAGAAGTAGATATGATTCTATCAAATTTATCGTTGCAGGTTATTTAATTACATATTTGCTGTAATAATTGATAAAATTAGGATAGAAACGATAGAAGAGAAATGGCACGATACACACTTTTATATCGTCCCCACGATATGTATCGTCATATCGCCCAGAACTAACCCACAGTCTTTGAAACCTTTAGTTTGCAACTTAAAACCTTGCTTATAGTCTTCTAAATGGAGAGCGTGGGTTAAAGAAATTAATAATACAAATCTCTGAAGTTTTAGCAGAGTCGTCGTGTGGCCAGCATCCAGTGATTAAAAACTGATGGTCGTAGGAGGAAACGGAAAAGACTGGCTGTAATGGTGGTCACACCAGTACGAAACGTGTGAGATGGTTATCTGCAGCGTCTGCAGTTACTTTGATAATAGTGTCCAACAGGTCTTCAGTGTGGAAAGTCAAAACTTAAAGCAAGAAATAAATATGTGTATGACTTGTAACCTTTGTTGTCGGCTGTGCTGACATTGATCTTCTGGTGAACGCAGGCCACGGACGCCGTTTCGGCTGTTCGGATGTTGGATGACGTGAGTCTTGGCATCTGTGCGGATCGAACAAGTCGTTTCTTCCACCTTCGTCCCTGGAACTTTGCAACCAGTGTTTTCACACCTTTTGAAAGTAGAAGTTGCGTTGAGTGAAGTAGGAGTTGCAAGGCCCGAAGGGGGGTCTGGGGGCATGCTCCCCCAGGAAATTTTGAAATTCTAGACTCTCGGAGACGCATTTTCCAGCATTTTGAGACACAAAATGGGATGTTCAGATACCCTTTTTTTAATTAAAATAACCCTAGCCATAACGTTGCATGTCTTTTGTTAAACAAGAGTAAAGAAAGTAATTGCATGTTTGAAAGAGCAAAGTGTGAAACTGAGCAAACTGGTTATTTTATAACTCCATGTTTGCTTGGTTTATGATAACATTAACGTCCTTGATATTAATCTGATTCTACATTAGAATGGGCCTTGAAGTTACAAAAGGCTAAACGTGTATGTAGTTCATTACAAGTTTGGCTAGTCTCTAATTTACTAACATTCTTACACATTCATCTTTAATTTGGAATGAAATAGTACAGTTAAAAAATGACACATTTATCTGAAATCTGTGCCTAATTTGTGTTAATTATTTAACACATACAGGCTAGTTTTCAGTCATTTTCCGCCATTTTGCTCGTCTTGGAAAACAGAATATTGTAGCGACCCTGACATCATGTTCATGTTATGATCCTCTGTTATTGTTTAGATGTTCTGTTGTTCGGATTACATGAGTTCATTGAATGCATCTCGAGCTGAGGCAGGCAGGTTATTGGGTAGAATAGGTTAGGGGGCGGGACTAGCAACAAAGAGAGACGGAAGCCTGTGTGTTATTGTGGGAGAGCCCGAGAGCGCTAACTGATGAGCTGCTGTGTTATTCTCCTGTACTGCTGTCTTTTATTTCTGGCGTGGTTACGGCTGACAGTAACCGGTTCTGGTTGAAATAAAGCGACGGTTGTTGAAAACCTTTTCGTCCGTTCTTTCTATCGCGTCCAGCCGGACGCTACAATATGTCGTCTTAAATAGAGCGGTTTCCGTTGGAACTGCTGAACGTGTGATCCACGTATGCGAGCAGATTCAAGCGATGGTGTGGTGCAATTCTCAATGAAACTTTCAAGTTTATTAACTCAAAAACCTTTGTGGACACTTGGCTCTTTTACGAAAACTTTATTTATTTCATAATTTATTTACCCAAGGGAAAGTAGGCGTCGCAAATGGAAAAGTTGCTGTTGGATGCGACGGCCGACGGCTGTTTTTGAAAACACTGGCAACCTGAGTCCAGTTGCTTGGTTTCTCTTAAAATGGGACTGGCTGTAGTTTCCTACCATTACTGATCAATCAGATCAGTTTTAGATAGTAGTTTCCATAAATATGTGAAAACACTGAGAACTACTGTATGCAGGATGTAATCCTGGGTTGGGGGGGTTTTTTTGTTCAGGATTTTTGGTCTGATAACTGGATCTCCACCCCTGACCGTTGGAAACAGTAAATTAGTGATATTTAGCTGTGGGTCCAATAACTACAGTTATGCTGATTTAAAAGAGGGTTTTATATGAACTGGGCTAAATGGTAAACTGTGCCACACATGATGTAACAATAACTTCTATTTAAAGACTCAAGCCTTCCCGGTTGTCCTGTCCTGCTCAGCAGAAGACAGATGAACAATAAACATAAACTGTTTGAACGTTTGTCCCACAGTTAGGGATGGGCATTTGGTCGAGATTTATTCGTCGATCGTCGGGAGAATTAATGATTAATAATCGATTAATCATTAACATTTTTATATTGAAAACTATCACAATTATTCTCGATATCAGCGTGACGTTTGTTTTCCCCTTTGGCCTGGTTGCTATGGCCCGCGCATGCCCAGATGTGTTCAGTGGCCCGGATGTTCGTGGTCGACAATAACGTGACATTTCCTGTTTCTTTTCTTTAAAAAACGACGATAATAAAAGAAGAGATATCGAGGAGACTACTTAACAATGACAATTTATATCAAGGCGCCAGTATTACAGGCTTTTTGTTTCTTAAAAAGATGCGCTTGTTGTGTGCTCGATGTGCACTGCAGCTCGTTCTGGTCCGTGCTAACACCGAGTTGAGGCTAGGCTAGGCTAGGCTAGGCTGAGATAGAGATGAACCGCCTCCACCGTCCTTTACAAGGCTTGGATGCGCGTTGTTTAAGTGATACATCATTGTGGTTGTGGATTAATTGTATTTGTAATTAGCATTGCAGTGATTGCAGTACACTTGGTCATTTTCTAAACTAAAATGGTTCCACGCCACACTTCACCGCGACCGCTTCATGATTAGGCGATGACCTACAGAAGCTAGCATGTAACAACTGAGTCCAGCCAGGGTAGGGTGATGGTGAAATGTTGCCCCTGGTGGCAAATTTCTATCGGTGGCACAGAGAAATGCATCGCATTGTTTTAGGACATGCACTGATAACCTACATTCGGATTCTTTAAAAAAAAAAAAAAAAAAAAAAACATTTGGTTCATCGACGAAAATTTATTTCTTCGACCAAATTCTTAATGATCAATCATCGATTAATTGATTAATTATGCCCATCCCTACCCACAGTAGATATGAACATGAAGTGAACATAGTCTGCTGTAGGGATTGAACGGTTACCGGTATTACGGTAAAGCGCGGTAAAATTTTACGTGATAACGATTACCGTTTATGTTTGACTTCATCTCATTATCGCGGTCGATTACTGGGATGTGTAATATCAGTCTCATTCATGTCTTCAAGCGATTAGCGACTGCGTCTCATGTGAATTTGTAGCTTGTAACATCGGTGTCGTAACGTTAGCATGGCAGAAAGTGGTGATAGCACACAGGACATTTACCAGCCCACTAAAAGGACGAAATCCGAGGTCTAGGCATTGTTTTTTTTTTTCAGAATGCAGAGGGACGACTGGTGGAGGACAGTTATCCTGTCTGCAGAGCACTTGTTTACATTTTATTGTAATGTGTACAAGCAACTTGAAGGAGCTAAGCCTAAATTTTTAAGCTACTGAGACGTCTGACCAAGACTAAACCGGCTGACGCGCTTCGCTAACTCACTTTTTGTAAACGTTACCGTTGCGTGTTGATCGAAAAAGGACGGGAACGATGTTCTTCTGATGCAGTTAAAATATTAATTTATTCCATCAACTGATCCGACAACCATAACGCCAGCAGTTAGCGCCACAGCGGTCAAAATCCACATAAAAAATTACACATAAATAAAGAAAAATAGAAAAGGCTGAAAGAACGACTAGCAAACGAGGGAACGGAGGAATTTACGTTAAGGGTGTCCCGATCCCGATCCCCTGATCGGATCGGCCTTCGATCTTAAAAATTTAAGGTGGATCGAATCGGCAGATCAACATTATTATAACACACCGATTTTTTTTTCATTATTTTTTTCCTCAAAAAGTGATCCTGATTAACACAAATTAATAAAGTAATCATATTACACAAACAAAAATATTTTTTAAACTATATACATTTAATAATTTGCACTGAAATGAGGTTTCTCAGCAGCGCTGTCTTGTATCCACCTTAAAAGTTTCAAGACCGGCGGCGTCAGGCTCAACTTTAGCAAAAATGTCAGCAGTGTGGCAGCGCTATAAAATTACAAAGACCGACGCTTCAACTGTGACTTGAAACGTGAGGAAGGCTGAGATATCATGATGGGTAAGTAAGAAGAGAGTTTACAACACCACCAATTTAATCAGACACTTAAAAAATCACCATCCTAGCGAGCAGGAACCTTCTGTCAGGCGTCGGCAGCAGCTTTGAAGCTGGATGAACTACAGCAGCAAACGCTCTGTGAAACTTTTAAAAGAAAGAAACTCCCGAAAGACTCGGAGAAATACAGAAAAATCACCGAGCTAATAGAGGAATGTATTACTGAGGACGACCAGCACATTTACAAGGCATTTAACCGGCTCATTAATTACCTCGAGCCTCGTTCCCGTCATTACATGAACGACAAAGGACACAAAGGTGCGCGAACATGTGCAGCGGGTCTTGAAAGAAGTTAAGTTAATATTTTATGTTATTTCTATTCTGATGTGATTTCATTGATTGCAAAGACTTCTGCTAGTGTTTTCATTGCCTTAAACTGCTAGCCAAGTTCACCTGCTGCTATTTAAATGAAGTGCTTTGTTCTTTAGTACTGAGACTGTTGAACAGTCACTGTTCTGTATCTAAATGTGTTTTATAATAATTCTCCCAAACAAAAAAGAAAGAAAGAAGAGTGTTTAAATAAGTTATTGTTTATTTTATGAGATGATAAAAGCTATTAATCTCAGCTTGGATGCAGGCCTATTTATTAATGTACACAGGAAATAAAATGCATGGAAAATTAAACTCTGTTTGCCCATTTAAAAAAAGTGAAATCGGATCGGAAAAAATCGGAAATCGGCCGGTCATCAAAATTAAAAGATCGGAATCGGATCGGGACCCAAAAAACGTGATCGGGACATCCCTAATTTACTTTACACCTTGAATGCAGCATTATGGAACAGTGCGCTGATAAAAACAAACAAACATGGCAGTGATGGTGTAGAACGTCATTAAAGTTTCAGAGGAAGATAGTTATCGTTATTTATGACAAATGCTCCAAGCGAAGGAGGGAAAAATAGCACAAGCTTTAATACGTCAAACCCGACCAGCCACCTGAAACATAACAGTCGCTTCAATGGAGTTTTGAAATCGCACTAACTTGAGCTAACATGAGCTAACGTGAGCTAACGTCAGCGAGCTAGCAGCAAGTCAACTGCTCCGCTCCCACCTCCCATCATCCCTCTCATCTAAAGCTTCCATGAGATTAAAAAAGCCCCCAAAACTACTAAACCTCATTTACTTTAATTAAAAGCTTTCATTTGAATGAAATCACAAGCCAAAATCCTTTAAACGTTATTTCTTTGTTACTATGGAGTGCACTTTTTTAGTTTATTTACACAGACAAGTCTAACTTGTGTCAGTACATTATTTTTTATTGTCATTGAGGAATTAATTTTTTCAGTTAGTAATTCTGATGCATGTATTTCCATCAGTTCAAGGAGCCTTTATTTTTTATATCAGTCAGTAATGAACCTTATTTAAGTTAATGTGAGATATCAAATAGGTTTGTTTGATAGATTTAAGAAAATGTTTGAGAGGCTTGACAATAGTTTTTCATTGGAAAAAATAAATATCTGTTCATTTAAAGAGTCAAAACTATTTTTGGTTTTGTTCATAGTATTGATGTAATGATCTCAGGTATATGTGTGTGTTATCGGTATCGGCCTTTAGGAGCTGAAAGTTATCGGTTATCGGTATCGGTTTAAAAAAAAAAAAAAAAAAAGTTATCGTGCATCCTACAAATAAGCTTTGTTCCTGTTATTTATTTTGTTCATTTAAAATAAAACCTTTTTCTGTGCCAGCTGTTTGTCTTTTTAATGTGAAAGTTTCATTTTGATAAAAGTTTGGCTTCTGATGTTTTAGTATGACAAGAAAATCACAAGATTTTGTGAAATTATTTAAATGTATGTGTTTTTTTGGACATTTCTACAGCAATGAAGAATACCGTGATAATATCGTAAACCGTAATAATTTGGTCACTTTAATTGAGATGTACATCTTGGCTCATTGGACTTCTTGGTTCCATCCAGAAGAGTTCCTATGTTCCTGGGGAAGATCACTGTTTGGCTTAAAGGTGTTTTTCTCCCGCTGTGGTAGTTTTTTACCTGCCATCACCTTGTTTAGGATTCAATGTTATTTTTTAGTTAATGATATTTGCTCGGGGGTCATGTTCTGGGTCTCTGTAAAGCACCTGGAGACAGTTGACATGGTAACAGACGCTATACAAATAAAATTGAATTGAATCGAAAAACTGTAATCGAAAAACTTAATCAGGCCTGCACAATATATCATTGTATGTATATATCATTATCACAAAAACAAAATATTGCTGTAAATTGTGGTTTATTATTTTCCAAATGCTGTGCATTTTCACTCTTAATGACAATAATATATTTGACCAGTCAGATGAAACCTCACCTGTGGAGATGCTGTTTTAGATTCGAGCTTATATTGGGAGTGTTGTAACGACGGACGTTAACGAGACGTGCGGGTCAATTTTAGCCTAGAAACACGAAGACATTTACTCCAAACGTGCAAGTATTTGTTCATATATTGTAAAAAGTCACGTCGCCATCACAGTTTTAAGCTGTGACATTGCATGTGGGATGCTTTCCTGTTATCATGCAGCCCCAGTCTTAATGTAACATTAAGCACATATTGTCCATCTATATATATATTATCCTAAAATATAGTGCTGGGCGATATGGAAAAAAATCATATATCACGATATGGACTATTTTATATCACGATAACGATATATATCACGATATACCATAATAAAGTATGTTTTCAGTTATTCTCTGAAAAGTTTGACAAAAATTTCATTGCTTACTTTTCAACTTTATTTTGAAAGGACATTTAGCTGAACTGTCACAAACATACATTTTAGTGCAGCAAAAACAGGTAGGTACAGAGGTACAGTAGCTTTCACATTTTTTTAAAGTGCACAACAGTTTCTGAGAGGAAAAACACATTTTTGCACTGAAGTTCAGCTATAAAAAATAAACAAATTATTTTTCAACTTTCTGAAATCTGTAACCTTGTAGTGCAAAGTTTGCAAACCAATATAAAGTGTCTAAAGTAAACATCAGGGTTGAAGAGAACTCTGTTTAAGGCATTAACCATGAATAAAAGTGCAAACATAAAAGGCTACTTTGTAGAAGTAGATATGATTCTATCAAATTTATCGTTGCAGGTTATTTAATTACATATTTGCTGTAATAATTGATAAAATTAGGTTAGAAATGATAGAAACGATAGAAGAGAAATGGCACGATACACACTTTTATATTGTCCCCACGATATATATCGTCATATTGCCCAGCACTACTAAAATATATAAATATATCTTAGTACCAGAGCATCACCCAGCCCAACTCCTGCCCACCATTTTTTTCAGTAACCATTTCCTCTTCCAGGTTTTTGATTCTGTTGTAAACGAGTCAGCTAGATTAGTTTGTTTAGCTTGTTATGCATCAGATAGATTGGTGTCACCATCGCTGTCCCTCCTGGGAGTCCTGGTTGGTGTGGACAAACGTCCAGGCGTCTCCTCCCGTCTCCCTCAGATCGCTGTCAGGACGCACAGATCCGTCAGCCGCCAGTCAGCCTCAGTGTTCAGTATAAATAATTCAGTTAATTAAAAACAGCAACCAGCAGAGCTGATGAGATGCTTTATTTCATCTCACCGTCTGATTCCTGGTCAGATCACACGTTCAGGAGATCATAAAGTTTTACGACGTCCTCACAGCGAGCCACGAGGAGACGTGGAGCATCCAAACTGGAACCAGAGCTGGTGCTTGTTGGAGATGAAAACTGTCCTCGTGTTTCTCTGGAGGTTGTTTAGATGTTACGTACCAGAGTTTAAAACATGTATCTGTTAATGGAAGTTTCCCAGACAATGTTCTCCATCTAAGCTGACCTTTGACAGTCAAGACTAGGGATGCGCGCGATTAGTCGTCTAACCGATTAAACGTCCGCCCACTTTCTAGTCGGCACCAGAAATATTAGTCGTTTAAACCAATTTGTGTTTTATTCATGTACAAGGCCGCTTAACTGTCATACAGCCGCCCGCCACTAGTCGGGGCTACAGAGCCGTCAGACAGCAGCTCCCTCCCCACAGCAATGCTCGAGTAGACTGGAGTTTTAAACGGCACGGTGGGAAGATAGTCTCGCTAAACCAGCGCGGTTTGGCGGTACTTTAATCTAGAAAATGAAAACAAGGTAGTATGTAGACTGTGTCAGAAACAACTGGTATACAATCACTCGACTGGAGCAATGAGCAACCACATTCAACTCAAGCATTTGGATGTTAATCTGCACGAGACGACGGCTGCTGATGCTAGCGGTGCTGATGCTAGCGGTGCTGATGCTAGCGGTGCTAGCCACACTCAGGCCGATTTGACATTGTTTACCCGGAGACGTGTTCTCCCGTCCGGTCTGAGAGATTTTAGATGTTTGTTTAATTTTACACTCATATTGAACTGCGCATAGAGCTTAATAATTCAGCAGCAATTTATCTTTTTTAGATGTTACATTATTTGTTAACTTTAAGTGAGTTTTTGTCGGATGTGCGGGGTTTATATCCATACTGCACGGCGCAAAATGCTGCTCGTTTCGGTTGAAATTTAATTATAATTTAGATGTTTTATTAACTTGAAAGTGAATTAAAGCTATAATTTTTGTCGGATAATCTGCAAGATTCAATGTGTCAGAGGCAATTTATTTATTTTGGTGGTTAACGTTTGACTGAGTTGCCTTCATGTTCACATTCATTCATACTGCACGGTGCAAAGTGTCTCGTACTTCAGCGGCATTTAAAATCCGACATGGTTGTTGAACATTGTGATTAAAGGCTTAAAGAACTCTTGTTACACACAATATTTTTTGGGACAATGTTTCAAATTCTGTTTCGATGTTTCAATAAATTGTGCTAAATTTTCACTGTTTTCTGAGTGTTTTCCCTTTTTTTTAGACTAGTCGACTAGTCTTAATTAAAATTTTCGTTTAGTCGACAGGGAAATTAGTCGCCAGGAACATCCCTAGTCAAGACCAAAGACACAGTTATGTATTATTTAAACACACTCTTCTGGTTGGTGGAGGCACCAAACCTAAACCATTTCAGTTATAATTAGCTAATTATAATTAGCTAGTTATAATTAGCTAACATTTATGTTTTGGCTCGTATCTTGAGAACCGTTTGGTTGTTTCTTCATCAAATCCACTCTTTCCCACTGTTTCACAGAGCTTCAAGCTTCTACAGACCAGGTTCATGAAAAGTTGCTAGAAGAATTTAGATCTGATGATTGATTTTAAAGTTGTAACTTGTGGGCGTGGCTCTGTTTGGCCCGTATCTGGTGTCGGTATCAAACTCACCTCCTCAGCTGCTGTTTCGTTTTTGGACTTAAGTGAATAATGCAGTCTGGTCAGCTGTCAAAGCAGCCTGCAACACTGTCAGCCAATCAGCTGTCAGCTGCTGTGTGTGTGTGTGTGTGTGTGTGTGTGTGTGTGTGTGTGTGTGTGTGTGTGAGAGAGAGAGAGAGAGAGAGAGAGAGCTCCAGGACAGGTGACTGACTTCAGGACGGGAAACGAAACTTCCATCAGCAGTTGTTTCCTCTCCCTCTGAGTGCAGGAGCTTCTCCTCCTCCAGGAGCTTCTCCTCCTACAGGAGCTTCTCCTCCTCCTCCAGGAGCTTCTCCTCCTCCAGGAGCTTCTCCTCCTCCAGAGCTTCTCCTCCTCCAGGAGCTTCTCCTCCTCCTCCAGGAGCTTCTCCTCCTCCAGGAGCTTCTCCTCCTCCTCCAGGAGCTTCTCCTCCTCCTCCAGGAGCTTCTCCTCCTCCTCCAGGAGCTTCTCCTCCTCCTCCAGGAGCTTCTCCTCCTCCTCCAGGAGCTTCTCCTCCTCCAGGAGCTTCTCCTCCTCCTACAGGAGCTTCTCCTCCTCCTCCAGGAGCTTCTCCTCCTCCAGGAGCTTCTCCTCCTCCAGGAGCTTCTGCTTCTTCATGGTGGTTGCTAACCACCAGTAACAACACAATTAACTCATTTATTAAGAAAACTGTCGAGTGGAAACTGAGGAAATTGTTGGTTTGGCCGTTTGATTTGTTAAAGCACGCAGAACTGTGTGAAACCCTCAGCCAATCAAAACCAAGCATTCATCCAGTCACACCAGGTATTTATGTGACTTAATTTAAAGAAGTGTGTCATTCAACCTGCTTCACCGAGGAACAGAAACAGTCAGGACTGACGTCTGGACTCAGAACCAGCGGTCCCGGCCCGGTTCAGAGGTCAGCAGAGAATCAGCAGCTATTCAGTCAGTAATACTGAGGGTTTTTAAATCTTTCCAGAATGTAGTTTCTGAGGGCACCAGCAGGGGGAGAACACATCCAGGTTGACACCAGGCAGGTGTGTCTTTCAGGTGAGCAGGTGGGTCTTCAGGTGGACACGTTCAGGTCTGCAGAACCACCTCTGAATGATGGTATTTGAACGTCTCCTGAACGGTTGGACCTGAACCCGTCCCAGATGATGGGAGTTGGAATATTGGGATATGAGCTGTTTTGATTTATATAAATATATTTTAAACTTTCAACGTGTAACACACGTTATCAGGTTTAGAGCCTGAACCAGCTGCTTGGTAACAGCTGTCCTCTGAACCTCATCCCACCACATCATCATTCTTCAGACCGCGCGTTCGATGCTGAAGCGCTAATGGTGGATAACGGTGACGTCAGCAGAGTCTTTTCTCTAAACGTAGTGTGATATTTCTGCTAAAGCGCCACCTGCTGGTTACAGTTGGCAGGAGAACAAACAGGTGGTGTTTTCAGTCTAAAGGCAGGGGGGTGGAGGGGGGTCTGCAGAGCTCCTGAAGGGGGCGCTGTGTCATATGATGTGAATTAAAGAGCTTCTCTAGTGAAGTCCAGTTGATCGCAGGTTGGGAGTCCGTTCACAAGGTCAATAAATTAGCATAAGCCCCGCCCAGGGACCTCCGTGCACGGAGGTGCATGAGTCACGTGATCCGGAAACCTTTGGTTAAACCCGTAATCTCACGACTCCATCTGAGGCGACGGCGCTAATGAGCGCTAATGCTTTTAAAATGCTCCCAGGAAGACCTGAGGGCGGAGCTAAAAGAAAAGGACCTGGACCAAAGCTGCTCCGTTACCTGCGCAAGCAGGACTTAATGCAGATGTTTAATCTCTTTAAAGCGTTCCAGAGGTGAAGTGAAAATGGACAGATGAAAAAATGTAACTGCAGTTTCCTCTGCTGCAGAAAGCTGCATCGTCTCTATTATCTCAGAAACCTGACGTGATCTCCAACAGCCCAATTTATTCTCACGTCTAAAGTTTAAAAAGCGTCTTCACACTCTGAAAATAACGGTCCACATAACGCATTAATGTTGTCAAGTCCAAGAATGACAGCAATATTTATGCTCACGGTCAAAGGCGGGAGTAGAATTTGTTTGTACGTACGAAATGTTTGAAGCTAACAATTTCACAAACGCCAAAATAAAGATATTTACTTCTGCTCAGTTTACGCAGACATTTATGAACGCGCCCCAACGAGTCTTCCTTTCTCTTTAACTTTCAGTTTCTCAACCCACGATAAAATGTTTTTTTTTTCTTGTCAGTTTCATTTTTATTTACTTATATACAACCATACATTTCAGACGCGCAACACGTTCCAAAAAAAAAAAAGCTGGCATTTGACAGTTTGATGCCAGTGAGGAGGTTGAAAGTAAATCTAATGATGTGATGTCATCAGGTGACCATTAAAGGAGCAGGTAGACGCCAGGAGCCGACGATTTTAGACGTGAACCATGTTCGTGAGCAGGACCAGGACTGGACATCGGTCCAGATATTGACCAAATATCTGGATTGGTTATTAGAAGATTAAATGGATCCATGAGCTGAAATGTTTACGTTAAACTTATTGCTGTTCTCTTTCAACTGCTGTGTTTAATTTAAGTTTGAATCTAATTTAAATTTAAATGCTGGTAAACAATTGTTCGATTATTTTTTTTAACTCAACAGTTTGTTACATTTTGTCTTAGAGTTGATTGTTCGGTTAGGAGAGAAATGTTATGCTAATAATGCTAATAATGCTCATTGATCCAACAACGGTAACTGTATCTGTATCGCGTATTGATTGATATGCAAACCTCAGGCATCGATATTGGAGACTGAAACAGTTAGAAACAGGTAGATCTGACTCCTCTGGCTACTGGATCGTAACTAGAGGTAAACTGATTAATCGGTCATCAAGCTAATTAGTGAACGTGTTTTAAAATGATCGGCATTGGCCACCACCTCAGAACATCTCGCTGATTAACAGGCGGCAAGTGTTAAAACCATTGTTTTATTTTACACATATAGTTTTAAAACATGTTCAATAAATGTCTGTTTGACTTATTTAGAATTGTGCATTATTTATTTTTTAACTGTTTTATTTATTTAATCATTGAGATCCAAGATGTCTTTGACGAGGGAGAGCTGGGCCTCCAGGGTCACATGTACACAACCATAATGTCCTATTATCAGGAGAGGAAACAGGAAAACCAACATATCAGCCAAAAAAAAAAAAAAAAGGTAATTATTCAACCACAGTTAAAAGCGGTATTAGTTGACCTTAACTGTGATGTCAGCTGTGTGTGGATCCAGAAATGACTGCAGATAAATCCGGACGCTTCCTGGTTCCTAAAAGTGAAATCCAGCAGCTGGAACGGAGATGCTACCTTTCCATCCACCTGTGTTTCAGTGTCATCACTGGTTTGGATGAGGAACTGGTTTTCCACCACTGAAGCGCACCAGTACAGGACTTCCTGTGAGATTGACTGTATCAGTGGGCAACCAATGGATTCTAGCATCCTTTTGTTTTGTTTTTTTAATTCCCTCTCAAGAGAAGACTTCCTCGACTACGAGCTTGTACCATGCCGGACTGCTCTGTAATCTTCTTAATTTGGGTGTTGATTTGAAAACTTTTCAGGGCTTTTTCTTCTTTTCTCCAATGATGATGAGCTGTAAGAATATTTGCCATCATGATTTTTTTTTTCCATAAATATTTGTGATGTATCACTTTTATTAAAGGGAGACCAGACTGAGGTGGTCTGGGGGCCACTTCAGACCCCTGGGCTGTATGCGCCGAACCTTTGTCTTATTAATAATGTTAAAGTCTTTTAAAATAATAATAAATTTCTTTTTTAAGCATTTTTTTATTTTTTATTAGTAGTTTATTTGGCAGGGACAATGCAGTGCACATTATTACAAACAAGACATGGCAAAGCCATGACAAAACTTGTAGATGTGGGTACATAAGAGGTTTGTAGCCAGATGGCTAGTTTGCAACCCCAGTCCCTGATCAGGCTACATAATGTAATAAAATGTCACTTTAAGCTAAAATATCACTTTAACTAAAATTATACATATATATGCTATTTAAAATGTGTTTGCTTATAGGATGAAAATATCATGCCATAAGATAACAAACAACACAGAAAAACAGAAGGATAAATAGCACAGCATGTATATATAAATAGTATAATAAAAAGATAAATAACTTTAAATAAATAATTTTATTGCATTATATAGTTAGCTAAAGTTTTATAGGAAATTATAATTTTGTAAACTAAAGATATTCTTGGAACTAAAGAATGAAAATAAATGTGGCATCTGTAGGATGCAAATAAAAGTTTGTCAGGATCTTTTGTCCAGAATGACAAACTTTTCTTAGTTTACCTGGTACATTTAAGGCACTATCTGGCTCTGTAAACACTTTTTAAAATGAAATTACACATACTTGTATGGAAGGTACCATTTTTCTATCCCTGATAGCTCCATCACATCAGAACAGAATAAATCTACACTCATCAGATCATTTGACTTCCGATCTCTATGCTCCATACTGGAGGCTTTTTTATGGTTTTTTTTAAAGCTACACAGCCGTTTAGTTGCCAGTAACCCAGTGACTTTCATCATATGTGGAAATTAGTTTCAACTGTCAATTTTCTTTGATTAGATTTGACCAAATGTTTTAGAGACCTGAATCGTGATTATTCATGATTTTTTTCTGTCAACGCTGGATTCTGCTTTTAACACTTTCCTGTTTTGTCATGAATATCTAAGTGATGATCCATTTCTGTGAACGCAGAGGCCTTGAACTCCCTTTTGGGTCTGTTAGCGGTAGTTTGTGTGACATCGACAGTCCGCTTGTACCAGACTTATGCTGAGGTGGTTGGAGATTCCTGTATTTTCTTTTTGTACACATATAAAGTTGAAATGACCTTGGTTTGTCTTTGGGGTCCGTAGCCACATTAATACTCAAGTGGAATAAGCTTTTTGAGTCTTGAGGCTTTCAGTAGCTTTTTATTCCTGACCAAACCTCTGTTAGCCCTCTGAGCTAACATTAATTGGCATTTTTCTGGAAACGTGTTCTGTTCAAAACTGCTTTGATTCATGCCGTCTTGGACGCTAACGAACGTTTACACTCTTTACTATCTCATAATAGAGCTAGGTTTGTTTTAACTCTGAAAGTTGCTTAAAAATAGTGCAATACAAGATTATGATTCATTGCGATCTTTACATCAACACATTAGATTGAAACCACTCCTATAGATAATATTTTTTGTCTTATTTGCTAATACGACATTTAATTACAATATTATATGTTAGGTGTTGGGCTTTATTTCAGGAGCATAGTAGAGATTGCGCGGTTGAACCGCGCACCCGCGGGCGGAGCGGATAATCCGCATATCGGGCGGATGACTCGTCAAAAAATAATACTTTAATTAAATTAGGGCGGGTTGCGGTTGAAGCACTCAAATAATAATAATAAGAAAAAATATTTTACATATTATTAAAAAGGATGGCGGGTCGGTTCGGTTTTGAAAATTGGTGAAAAAACGTTCCTGCAAATGGATAGCGGGCGGATAGAGATTTTAAGAAGCGGTTGCGGGTTAAAATATACGTCATCCGCGCATCTCTAGAGCATAGGAATATATTTGTTGTAAAGTGCTAAAATCAGTCCTTTAAAAACTATTTAAAAAAGTGAACGATAAAATGCACAAAGAAGGGCAACAAAGTATTACTTTATTGAGATTCAGGCCCACCCCTGGTGATGGGGTTGGGGGGGTTTTAGACCCTCTTGTGGTTTTGAAAAGATTCCTATCATGACTGATTAAAAATAAAATACAAAAGGAATCTATTTTATTCATTTAAATAAAATGGTTTTCCAGGACTGATTATTGAATTGATTTCCAGGTTATGTGAGCAATCTTTTACTACTTCACCAAATATAACATTAGATTACGCAAAGCTGACATATTTAGAAGACGACCAATAATGGATGGACAAGATTGATTAATCAGATAATGATCTGTAGTTTCAGGTTGTTCATCACAGAGCAATGAGTAATTGTTAGTTAAAAACCAAAATGAATCTTTGTCAGAGAAGGACATATACCTGGGAATATTAAAATGAACCTCCTTCAGTTTTGAAGCATGCTGAAGAATTTAAGGACCGTCTCCTCGTGCTAGCGCAGCATTGAACTGAACATTCGGCCATCTGTTGGGTTCCTTTAGCTGGGTTGTTTTATGAATTGGCATTGCATGAATTTTCGGTCTGGCCTCAGTGGGAATGAAATGCATTAAGTGAACTTCAATGGCCACGGTTACAGGATGTTTTTTAATTCGGAATTAATAAATTCCTAATTAAACTATTTTTCTTCGAGTTTACATGGAAATAGTAATTCCAAATTGAGGTTTACATGGAAAACACGTTTGTTCGGCTTTATCCAACTCCGCTTTAGGTCTGGGGGTTGAGAAGGGTTCTGATTGGATGGGGGGGGGACGTCTTTACATCTACCGGAAGAAAACAAACTTAGCAACAACTCGGTTAGCAACAACATTCCACTTATTTTTGACCTGGGTGGCGTCTCTATCTGTGAAACCTCCTTCATTTAACCTGGCCGCTACAACTTTGAAAAGCTCACAATTTTTATGTTTCCTGCCATCTGTTCTTTTAATTATTTCCAGTTCCTCCAAGCTATTTATTAAATAAATCGTCTCTGCTCTTCAACACCGTTTACTGCGTGCCGCCATCTTGAAACTTTGTTTTGAAAACAAGCCCAGCGCGGAATATAAGCGTCATGGCGACAGACGGGCAAGAGAACTAGCATGCTGAGAAAGACGGGAATTAATTTAAACAGGAATGAGTGTAAACATGACCGCGGAATTATTTACTTCGGAATTAAAATGAGAATAAACCAGCCACTTACTTCAGAATTAAGTTTAATTCGGAATTGACATTTTCATTTGGAATTAGGTGTTTACATGGTAACTTTTATTCGGATTTAACTTTAATTCTGAATTAAAGAGGAATTAAACTTCCCATGTAAACGCACGGAATAAGATGGTTTGAATTAGAATATAATCTGTCTGAACTGGATTGTCCTTAATTAAACTATACTGGACTTGTCTTCTGTGTAAATGCCTTCAGATAACTTTTGTTGGTGCCGTAAAAACAAAATAAGTTGATCTCAGCTTCTCTGTTACGGAAAATTGTCGGAGCTGAATTTCAGAGAATGGATATTATTCTTAAGTAAAGTTTTTTTATTGTTAAAGTCTGTGGTGATGAGGTTTGCTCTGACGGGGCGTTTACGGGCGGTTTTAAAGCCAGAAGGCGACGACGCTGTGACTGCTGTGGCGGCGGTGCTTTGCGGTGACTGGAGGTGATAAAAGTTCAGTAGCGTCCCTGGAGGAGCTCGTTCTGGTGTGAACGTAGTAGGTCAGGGGTTCATCGCACATCCAGACGACGTTCAAAGAAGAGAAAACCGGGCGGGACGGTTCTGAGAGCTGGTTCAGGATGAACTGGACTGACGGGTCACAGAAGCAGGTTTATAGGAACTTCTGCAACCTTTTGAGAGGAACTGTGGCTTGGATTTGTATATTCTTTTATTTCTCATTGTTGTATCCGTGAACACTGATGAAATTTAGAAAAATGAGCTGAAATAGCTTGATGACTGTCTTCCACGTGAAGCCTGTATTTCCACGAAAACACCTGCATAGTTTGGGCAGATGGGTCATCTTCCTCGTGGCGGTTAATCCCGTCTTATTCCGGTCTTTTTTCCTGTGTCATCCCTCGCTCCTGTTTCGCCTCTATGACACCACCAAGCGCTGAGAAAGAGGAGGGTATTTCTGAGCGTGAAGAGCTCCTCCACTCCTGCTGAAAGCTCCCTACAGTAGCTGCATGGTAATTCTGCTCCTCTATCTTCCCCTGCATCATGTTTACCTAGCAACAAGCATCACCCGCGGCTGGCCCTTCTATTGGTCACTTGAAAACGCACCGGGGACCAATGGCAGGGCTGTTGCCATGGTACGGCGTGTAGTTGCCGGGTGGAATTTTGCTGCAAGGCACACACGAGTCTCAGAGTCTGCTTTCCTCCTCGCGCTGCCGCTGTAATCTCTGCTGTCTGGCCGTTAGTACAGCTGAACGTGATTTAGAGCGAGCCAATCAGGGCGTCCGCCAAGGAAACGCTGAACTTTACTTCTACATTCACTAATAATATCACAGCGGCCGCGTTACAGGAACCTCAACGGATCTGAACCGGGGTTTACGTGCGACTCATTTCAGTCGCTTCACACGCAAAGTTTTTACAGCTTTCAGAAACATCTTATAAATCAGATATTTTATTTATTTATGAAAATCGAGGGGCAAAAGCTTGGTTTAACAAACAAAGAAGAAGTTTTGCTATCATTAGAATCATACAAGAGTCGTTCTCATTTCAAACATACAAACAGCAGCTGCTGGAGAGACGACCGGAGTTCAGTTTAGAGCACATGTGTCAAACACAAGGCCCGCGGGCCAAATGTGGCCCGCCACGTCATTTTATGTGGCCCTCCAGCGCTTGTGCACTATTGGATTAAATTTTAAACCGATATTTTAAGAAATAAAATAAGCTTACGCCGCTTTAAAGTGCATATTGACAATAAACTACATATCCCATAATGCATTTCTTCATTAACCACAGATAACAGTATATCACATTAGCAAGAACTCAAGACGATTTTCAGAACTGATGGATTTGAGAAAAACCTCTACAAACTCCCAACATGTCAAAGAAAAGAGAAATTTATGCACAAGGAAGGAAGTTTTATCAATGACGGGAAAACAAATACAAGTTTGCATCTCAAAGGTGAAAAAACAGTATGTGTTTTGTGTTATGAGGCGGTGTCAGTTGTGAAAGTATAATCTACGTCAGCATTTTGACAGAAAACATGTAAATAAATTCAGAATCCGTTATTTAACAATATAATAAGGTGTAGTTTAATATATTTTGATTTACATTGCATTTTATACGTTCATGCTGTCAATCTGGCCCTTAGAGGGCCACCATGATGCTGATGTGGCCCTCAGTGAAAATGAGTCTGACACCGCTGGTTTAGAGCATCCTGGTAATTCAGGTTTGGGGTCGACCCATCTGGTAATCAGGGTCAGTATTTAGAAGGTTTTATAGTTGTTGGTATTGGTAATTCTTTTTAATCCAGTTGCCAATTAAAATTCTGTTCTGTTGAAGCTGGAGAAGATAATGTTCTACATTAGTTATTCTTTAAAGACAAGCCATCTCAGTAAAGTTGTGAATGGGCGTTTTGTGTTTTTCTGAATTCTGAGTACAAGCTTTTGATTTTTGCACATCGGTTTCCTTAATTACTAATAATCAGTATTGGCGTCTGTCGATCCCTAATTCAGACGGCTCTTCTTGACCATCCAACACTGCTGGACGTGAAATCCCAAGTATCCTATAGACCTTTTCGGGCCAGCCCCCCGGAAGTACCCCGTCCGCCATTGCTGGGTTGTGCTACAGAGCGACGATTTCGCAGATTAACCAGTGTTTTTCTCCTTCTACAAATATATATTTTTATAATGTCGAGTCGGTCGAGTGGGAATACATGTTCCGTCATAAACTGTGCCAACAATGGCGTGAAAATTCAACAATGGAAGAAGAAAGTATGTGAAATACACAAGCCTTTACTGCACGAAGACTGCCTTGTTTGCAGAACAAGAAGTTAGGAAGACGTGGGTGAAAAATATCAACAGAAAGGACTTTGTTCCAAATGAAATACAGCCGGGTGAGTTTTCGTTAACATTCAATCTCGTACTACTCATAGTCTCGCTGAGAGTCCCGGACGATTCTGGCTAAAGAACAGCAGTATGAGGCTACTGTAGCCCTCGGTACTAGCACAAGCCTATAAATCAATGAATGAATGAATGACTTAGGAGAATGATTAGATAAATTAAATATAACATTAACACATAGCCTAATTTACCGCTAGCGTTAACGTTACAGTAGCATAATCTTTATGGCTTGTTGACGTAAGTTATAGCCAGCGTTGCAGCGTTCCACAGTTTTTAGTGTTTGATTATGGGAATAGATCATGCTATTTCCATAACCAATCATTAAAAACAGCAATAAACTACCTTCATCTGTAACTGGAGGCCACTGCCTAACATCATCAATCCAAGACATGTCTGCGTTATCAGTAACAGATGCTCCACGCTGCTGTGTTTGGGTTAGTTGGTGGAGCACCGCACACTCCAGTTATGGTGGGGCCACTAGGGGGCGCATGTCCACAATTTTTCAAGTCGAAAAGGTGTATATCTCTCATTTCCACATTTTCCCTGAGAAGAGGTTCTGACCCGGATGTACTGAGCTGTACTCGGTCCAGGTGAAGGTGGGGGAGCCAGTAGTTCCTGGTTTACCTGAATCGTCCATGTCTGTGGCATTAAAGCTACATATACCAAATAATTATAATGATGACCTCACTGTGAGTCATAAGGTGATCAGGGATCTAACTGTAGAAATAAAACAAGTGTCTGATCTCCTGAAGTCGCTATCTGCCTCCCGCATCTACATGTTTATCTTTGCTTTGAGCTAAACCTTTGGTATTTTTATTTCTGGTCCCGTTTCCTTGATTTCTGCTGCGTGTGAACAGATTTTCAGATCCGCCTTTATTCAGGTGTTTTCTCTGCCTCGTCCGGACCTTTGAAAGTCAGTTTCACTTTTATTTCTGTTGAAGCTGATGTCCTCCAGCAGACGTAAGTGATGTAGTCGTGATGTCAGAATGAAGACGTAGCGTAATGTTCTGAAATCAGCACGTTTATCATGTTAATTCAGATTTATCTGTTGGACTAACGTGGTTGATGGCTGAGCACCTGTCAGTACGTATATTAAATATATAACTGCTGTCTGAATTTTCCTTAGATGATTATCTGCAGCAGCGTTGATTTTTGTTACTTTTTATTTGTCGTCTGAGCCAAATGAACGAGAGAAAACAGTTTAAAGTGTCTTGAGCTGCAGCTTCTGCTATCTGTCTCACCTGTGAAATTATTGTTTCCATTAACGTCACGACCACAGGAGCCTGTTGGAAATGTGGAAAAAGGTATTTCCGTTGTAGTTTTGGTGGAATATCCCTCTCCCGAGTGACCAAAAAAAAAAACAGCTCATGTGAGGATAAAAATGATTCTGCAAAATATAGGAGTTTTTGTATAACTGATGTGTTTCAGTTTCGTGCAGTTTGTGATTGGGTGATTGAAGCACACCTGTTGACTTTTCAGTCACCTTCAACAAAGAGGATTTACAACCGCTGGTTTGGTGCTTTCCTGTGAACTCTGAAGGTCATGTGACCTGATGTAGAGAGAAAAGTGACTCTGTGTGGACTTTAAATGTGAAATGATTTACTCTCCAGTCTCCTGTGAATGAAACTGTAGAGAACTTGAACGTAAAAGTGACAAAGACTTCAATGTTATCATGTCTAAAAAGTGGAAATGTACTGATTCTGATATAAACCTTCCAATAACCAATAGTCATTACTTCTTTTTCCCTTTATTATTATTATTATTGCTGTTCTTGATGGTTTTATGTGCAAGGTTACATGAGGCTGTAGTAAACTGCAGCACCTATTAAATAAGTAAAAAAAAGATACAAAAATATGTTACATGTATTACCAAAAAAAAAAAAAATCAAATTGAACAGAAACCAACAACTGTAAGATAATTTTATTTGTATAGCACATTTCATACAAAAAGGCTTTCCAAAGTGGATGAAAAAGAATAGAAAAAGATGAGTCAAATGAATAAAAGCAGCGTAAGCATGTAAATATACAGTGATCCTTCTCGCCAATTCCCGCTTTAAGTTCCACGGTTTTAGTTATTCGCAGATTTTTTTCAGAAATATATAATAAAAAAAATCAAGAAAAAATTACGGAAACATCACAGGATGTTGTGCGCGTTCTCTCGCAGCAAAGAAATGTGAGCCAGCCTGTCCGCTTTAAGAAGGTGGCCTTATGGGTAATGGTGTGGCCTTATGGGTAATGTAGTGTATGTGTCGTGGGACGGCAGAATGAAAACGGGGTTAGATGAAAGAGCGGTTTGTTTACTACGGTTCAGAGACCAGAAAGACCACAGTTGAGCCTTTGTCTTGTTTCACTACTTTTTTGCGGTTTTTAAACATATTTTAAACACATTATTGAGGGGGGGGGGGGCTCGGGGGGGCTCCGGCTCCAGTTCGGGGATTTTGATTTTCGCGTCATTAACTGCGAAAAATAAGGGATCACTGTAATGCATAACAAAATCACAAAAAAGCTTGTATGTTTTTCAAATGTAATATTCACATTAAAGTGCAAGAACTTTGAAAAATAAAGACACAAACTAAGTGAAAAGTTATTGGTATTACAAAATATTACATGTCTTTGTTTATCGATGCCCTCGTGCTGATATCCTGTTACCGATGTCGGATCACATCAGTCCCATCTCAAGTGATCTTTTCCACAATTTTAATCCAAAATATCATCATTTTTATGCCATGAAAATCAGCTATGAATGGCAAAATAAACCTGTGTAAATCACCGTGTGAATATGTTTTGTTTGATCAAGTTATTCCATTTTTTTGTCTGATGTTTTCGCCTCTTGATCACAGAGTTGAGTTTCAAACTACTGGGTTGTCTCGGTTCTGTAATTACAGTTCGATGCTGAGCCTTTTAATACCGGACCACCTCTCAGTGGCGGGTTCTGCTTGGATTAAAAGAATAAAATTATCAAGCGTAAACATATATCAGAAACTAAAATTCCGTGACTAAAAAACATGACAGAAGAGGATGTTGTTGACTTTAAAACCGGTCTGAGGAATCTTTCAGCTGGACGTGGGCCTCGTGGTTGCGTTTGAAAGCAAAAGCAGGCCTATTTGCGGGCGCGTGCTGGGTTCTATTTGAGTGGAGGTCTCCTTTAAGGAGCCGTCAGCTGCCGCGTCTCCGCGCTGTTCCCGGGCAGCATTGTGCCTGATTTAGAAGGAATGCTCGGATAGCAACAGTAACAACGAGCCGCGGCTGCTTTCTGAAGACGAGTCGACCCGAGCTCAGCTGTACGGAGTCACTCAGGACCGGGAGTCGGGAGGACGCTGCCGCCGCCCCCGCCCTCCCCCGTCTCCACGTCCCTCTTTCCATTTCTACCTGACATCTTCAAACTATTTCCGCGTCACTCCCGACTCGCGCCGTTCGAGCAGTCACAGGGAAAACTCAGCCCGGCGCCCCGCCCACCAGGCCTCCCGCGAGCCAATCACAGCCGGGGCTGTGACTTTCCGCAGCCAATTGGAACGCAGTTGCCTTAGCGTCGGGTAGCAACAGAGTCCAGCGAGGGAAGAGGCAGCTTCACACGGCTGAAACATGTTCGTAACAGCCGGGAAAGTGCGTGAGACACCGTGAAAACAATAAAACTGGCCCGTTATAAGGACTCCACGCTGCTTTTCTGCGCCTCTGTAATTATTTTCTGGTGTAATTTAACACTGTCCATGTATGCCTGTGTATAAAGTTCCAGTATATATATCCCTCTGTTACTATAAATGGACAGGACGGGAGAGGTTGCTCGGGTCAGGCCACTCCGACCGGAGGAGGGGAGCGCGCGGTTCCCGCCACTCAGCCGGGTCACGAGCGAACTATTCAGGAAGCTTTTAGCGGTTGACGCGAGCTTCCGTGTGAATTAACGCCGCCGTTGTGCTTCATGTTCACGGTATCCGTCTTTGCTTTGCCACCACAGAGCCAGGTGGCTCCAGGCGGAGCGGCTCCGACCCCCCCCGCCCCCCGCGCCGGTGGTACCGTCCTCCGTCCAGGGTGGGAGGAGCCGAGTGGAAGCGAGAGGGGGGGAAGCACAGATTCCGTCTCCGGAGAAGCAGGGAGCGAACGGGAAACGGGCGAGAAACTCAAAAAAAAAAAGTTGCCCTGTGAAGGTTTCCACCGCGACGGAGTGAAATAACCGCGGCGTCCGAAGAAAGACGAGCAGTGACGGACGCGGAGTTGTGACGGAGCCGAGGCTGACGGAGGAGGAGGAGGCGGGAACAGCGGCGGGGACGGCGGGGACGGCGGCTCAGGAACTCCGGAGTTCTTTTGTTCCGCTTTCAGCTCTGGAGCTCCGCAGCTTTGTTGTGATCGTGAGTGGTTCCCTCAGATACGGACGTTTCTGGAGGATGTTCCGGTGAGCTCCGGTGAGGTCCCCCCACCACCACCACCACCACCACCGCCGCCACCACCGGGGCTCTGGATCTAAACTTTTACTGTCCGGATCTCTTCCTCGAGCGTTCCTGGAAACATGCCCGTGGGCTCGTGACCGCGGATTGTTTACATGTTTCTGTGACGTAAACATCCGGTTCTGTTCCGGTTCGGTTCTGGGGGGACAGTTCCCACAGCCCCCCCCCCCCCCCCGCCCCTCCTCTCTCTCTCTCTCTCTGTCTCGAGCTCGTGAGTGGGACGTGACACCCGAAGCCCGTGCGCGCTGTGCCCGTGGAACTGTGGGATTAATCTGAGAGCGTCCACCCCCCCCCCCCCACCCCCCACAAAGCCGCAGTAATTGGAGCTATTTTTGGTGAGAGGGATGGGGTAAAAGCGGGCAACTGGAAACCTGACCCCCCCCCCCCACCCCTCTTCCTCCTCCTCAGTCCACCTGGCAGGATGCTGCGTGAACCCGGTTAGGCCCGGACCCCCCCCCCCCCCCCCCCCTTCAACCATCAACATGTTAGTCTGGATCACACTTGACCCGCGGAGAACAACACTGACCATGTAGCCTTAACCTACTGGGAATACTGGGAATTCTGTCCCACTTTCTGAAGGCTGCACTGGACACCTGTTCTGGATCAGATTATGGCTACAGGAAGTGAGCGTGTCAACAGGAAGTAGACTGTCAGCCTTTATTCTTTTGGACATATTGAAACTCTTTACGGAGTCGAGCCTAGATTAGGATTAGATTAGGATTAGATTAGATAGTTGTGACTACCTGAAGGATCAGACACCAGCGCCCCCCCCCCCCCCCCTCCCAAGTCCACAAACAGAATGCATGAAACTGCCAAATCCATCACAAAGCTAACCTGATAAACCAAATATTGTATTTCCCTTCAGCGCCCCCCCCCCCACCCCCCCAAGCGTTCACATAGAGTCTATATGTAGAGTGAGAAGTCTATATCTATACTGTAACCCCAACACAGAGATTATATTACGTCAGAGAGAAACGCTGCCTGAACACCAGTTGGTTGCCTTAGAAACCGCCACAGAGGAACGAGGAACAGAAAAAAAAGCCAGAGAAGAAGAAGAAGGTGCCTTTTGATTGGTCGGTCAGTTTCCCACCATTTCAAGCTTCGTTTGTTCAGTTGGATGTAAACTGTTGAACTCTGGGATTGAAAACAAGTTTTTTTTTGACAGACAGTGGTTACGTCCACCCGTCCATCGCACACACACACACACACACACACACACACACACACACACATTTCCCTGCTGGAGCGAAGAGTTTAAGAGCGTTTCCATGGTTGTCACGTCATCATCCGTGGACGACAAGACGGTCCCTCCCTGCAGGATGGTCCAGTCGGAGCCGTGGATCGCCTCAGCCCTGCTCCGGAAGAACAAGAGTCAGTACACCCGAGAAAACGCACGAAAACACTCACAGTTGCCCCGGCAACAGCCGCGGTCTTCTTCCGTGTTTCACGCCACAGCTACAGATGTGTGATGCCGCTGTCATGCTAGCGTGTGCGCGTGAATGTGTGGTGGTTTCACGTGCGTGAGAGCGGGAAAATGGTGAGGTGAATGTGATCTCTGGAGACTGCAGTTGGATTGGTCCCCCATGTTGTTGTTTATGTTCATAAACCATGAACGTGATCTGATTGTGTCGGCTTTAAGTTCTGGACAAATACAACAACTCATTTCCTCCAGTAGATGCTCCGTCCCTGGTTTGTCGAAACATAAATGAAGCTCCTGTCAACTTCAAACGTCTTGGCAGCAAAATGTTTGCCATTTTTTCGCAGCAACTTTCAGTTTAAAAGGCGTTCTTGGTTAAACGCTCGTACAACTCCTGCGCGTCGCTAACCAACTTATGATCACGTTGTGGCGTAACCGTGATAAACATGCCGTAAACTTGCTCATCAACACACCAATTTTAACATTATAAGTTATAAAATAAAAATAGAAACCAGTTGCGGTTCTAATCAAAGATGTTGAAATGATCTAAGAACAACATTTGGAACTGTTGGGGTCAGAATAGATGCACCTGGTCGTGTTTTTGCATCCGGAGGCGTTTATTGGAAGAAAGATGGTAACTTTTATTCCCCGTGGTCTCATTTATTGGAACAAAAATTAAGCCAAAAAAAAAAAAAATGTGTTCAATACCAAGTACCCTTCATTTAACAGGTTGTAGATCCACCTTTAGCAGCAGGAACTTGAAGTAGTGGTTGCCCATGTGATTTTGATCTTCTCTCACATTTTATGCTATTTATACTATTCTTTGCCATCTTGACACTGGTGCAGAGCTGGTTCCACTTGGAAATGTTTATGAACTGGATTTCCAGCTTTTCCGTACACAGAGCCACGTCATGACATCATTACATCTTTCCAGAAGACAGCAGTTCACAAAGGACACAGATAACGGTGTTTTCCTTCAAAACCAGTGTTCTAATATCGACAGTCTGCCAGCAGGTGATATTAAAACATCCAAAATGGTGGCAGTCCAAACAGTGCTATTAAATTCAGGTTAAAACCGCTATTGTGAATATTAGCCGAACGGATATCGGTTATAAGCGCTAACCACGAGTTTCAAACGTCGGAACACAAGAGGCTACTAACAGGATTCATCCCCGATGTGAGTGGGATTCATAAACACTGAATCACCCAACGAATATCGATTAATAAAGATGCAAACAATGTTTTCAAAATTCATTTTACCTCTTAAACTCAATGCCACAGTGTGTAATAACGTTATTTAAAATTACTCATACAGACCGATCACATTGTTGGTATTTGCAGCGTCTCTTTGCAAAAATAATACAGTTTTTCTTTGATCCCTCATTTATTTTTGAAATTGAAATTGAAATTGAAATTGAAAAATACTTTAATAATCCCCAAGGGGAAATTGGCTTGTTGCAGCAGATACAAAAATATACATAAATAGACAGGACATTAAATAGGCAATAAATAGACAAAAAACAGTGTGCAGAAACAGAACAATAAATAGACTAAAAACTGTGCAAAACAAGACACTAAATAAAAAGTAAGTAGACAAAAACAGTGTGCAAAACCAGTAATAATAAAACTGTAATAAAACTGTAATAATGTAATAAAGTGATAATGCGGCATTAACAGAAGGCAGTGTCAGAAGTAATCAGCAGCGATTATTCCCTGACAACCAGGAGTTATAGATTTTAATTGCTAATTTTGCTACAAGAGTTGCCGACAGACACAAAGTCAAAAATCGCCATCAGTGGTCACAAGTCATTTGTTACGGGGTTTCGATTGGAAACGTTGCAGGAAACGTTGCAGGATATTTCCGACCTTGCCGGGGTGTTTGTTAGCAGCGGCTTAGCTCGTCTATAAACTTTAAGAAGTTGACTCAAACGATTACTTGCTGCTGAGATATGCTGTCAACAAGTTGAGATCAAAAGCTTGGCTCTTCATGTACGGCTGGGTTCTGTTGATCATTTATTAAGTTTTGTGTCAAGAAAAGTCACCAGTTATAACTAAAGCTGGTGTTTTTATTGCGGTATCATATTAGAAATGTAAAAAAGTATTGTTTGGTCTCTGATCGTAGTTTTTCCAAGCGAAGTGAGCATCATACCAGAACAAAGACGCGCACGTTCACATTCCCGGCATTTCTGTTTGCCGTGCATTTGATTGACAGGTACAAGGCACGGCTGAGATTGGTCATATCTATATATCTATATATCTATACCTTTCCAATGACGCGTGACATCATGTAATTTGACCGTTCTTCAGCTGCGCGTCACGGTGCATCAGTGCACGTTGACGATCATTGAGGTTCAAGCGGAAGAGTTGACAATTAGTTGAAAACTTAGAAATGGTGAATTTGTGACTGTTTTAACTCAAACTGATGAAAAATATCAAAGTGTAAAGGAAAAAAATACCTTTATTGTCTCAAAATATCATTTGATTACCATGTGTCCATTTGGATTTGTTCATGAAAAGACCACTGAAAGATGGTCATACTTTGTGCTATCTTCTACAAATCTGAAACACATGTTCAGTTACAACATGTTCAGTTGTGACTACAGCCTCATACGGCTGTCATTAACCCCATTTACATAATAATATCCAGACTGGTTTTCATCCTGAAAGTCTTTTATTTCAGGCGGAATAAAATGTTCCATTACTCTGTATCACCTCGAGTGTTCCTGACACTTTCACAAGAAACTACAGCGTCTTCTTTTCAGAATACCTTTATGCATCATATAATCAAAACAGTTCAGAAGTTACAATCATTTTAATTTCGGTATGTCATTTTAGGCTTTTTGCTAAAAAAAAAACAAAAAAAAAAAAAAAAGGCGGGTGGAGTGCAAGAGGGAAAAATCGGTTGTTGTGATCAGGGCTGGGTACCGTTTAAAAAAACTTCTTAATCGAATGCCAAAGCCGAATTCTTGTTTTTGATACCAATAACTGAACAATACTGTTTTGGACCGAATAGAGGACGACTGATTATAAGACGACCCCTATTTTTCAATTATCATTTTGGGAAAATAAAAATACGATGAAGGCAATAAGGTTATTCATAAAACAATTTTTTATTGTAAAATTACTATAGAAAAACTCCCACAGAGATAACATTCTGCTGTATTGCTTAACATTTTAATGATTTAATCTTTTTTTAAGGAAGTATGGTACCATATTTTGGCGTCAGATTTCCATGTTATTTAAGATCAAGGTATGGTACTATTTTAGAAAAATGTGTTCTCTTCAAATTTGAGAATATGATTCTGAATAAGCTACAACCATGTAGTTCAATAACTGCAGAACTAATTGAAGTCCAGTTTTATTCAAGAACAATATAAATAATTTAGTCTGTAAAAAACTACTTCGGGACTCCAACAGAACTTTGCTCCAGTTGGCTGCTGGTTCCTCCGTTCTCACCGGTTACCTCGATGCAGCTCCATCTAGTGGCGCAGATGTGTAATTACAATGGAAAAGTCTAGTCCTCGACTATAAGACGACCCCCATTTTTGAAAATATGATTCCTAGAATAGAATATCGTCCTATTTTCGGGCCAATACGGTACTTTTTTAAAATTCCAGTTTATTAAAGTTTCAGTGTACAGGAAGTGAATTTAGATGTTAATGGTCTTAGGGCAAAATTGGTCAAAAGCCAGTCAGAAGTTATAGCTACGTAATCTTGTCCGTGTCCGAATCCTGGTTCTGGTAAAATGTTCAGTTGGTCAGGATATTAATTTGAAGTCATATTACCCAGAATATGTTTGAACGGTAGAAAACTTTAAATGACTTTGAAGTAGTTTCAGAAGATAAATCATACGGTTACATTTTTATGACCCATTGAACATAAACAATCATTCACTTATTACCTATTTTAAGTTTTTAAAGCAGAGAACCAAAACCAGTGAACCAGTGGATGGATGTCAGATGTTTCTACCTAATCTGTCAGTCTGGATTTTTCCAAGTTCAGTTTATGAACGTTTACCGCAGAAAAGAGGAATTCTCCATAAACCAGTTCAGGTTTGTCAATCAAGACAAGCGGAGCATTAGCCTCTTTAGCTGCCGTTTACGATATTTCCACAGCAGCGACTCACAGAATCAGACGGTCGGTACTGAGAGATCTGGAATTTATATTTCCAAAAAAGCAGATGACAGCAGTCCTAATTTGCTTCTACCTGGAGTAAATACTGTTAAAACTAAACAACGATGGACCAGGAAACGCACTCGTGGAACAAATGATGACAAATCCCGCGCATGGATTCTCTCCACTACTGACTGAACTGGAGTTACTGGTATTATTTCCAGAGGGTTGTTTGAAACTGCGACCGGATTGGATGATTGAAGCGGTGTGACCTGGGCGCTACGCCGCCGTTAAACAGCAGCGCAGCAGTGGTGTCTGGGAGGGATGGGAAATAAGTATCCAACGTCACTAAGTTTTTCAATACTCGATGGTAGTGCTGGGCGATATGAAAAAAATCATATATCACGATATGGACTATTTTATATCACGATAACGATATATATCACGATATACCATAATAAAGTATGATTTCAGTTATTCTCTGAAAGGTTTGACAAAAATTTCATTGCTTACTTTTCAACTTTATTTTGAAAGGACATTTAGCTGAACTGTCACAAACATACATTTTAGTGCAGCAAAAACAGGTAGGTACAGAGGTATAGTAGCTTTCACATTTTTTTAAAGTGCACAACAGTTTCTGAGAGGAAAAACACATTTTTGCACTGAAGTTCAGCTATAAAAAATAAACACAAATTATTTTTCAACTCTCTGAAATCTGTAACCTTGTAGTGCAAAGTTTGCAAACCAATATAAAGTGTCTAAAGTAAACATCAGGGTTGAAGAGAACTCTGTTTAAGGCATTAACCATGAATAAAAGTGCAAACATAAAAGGCTACTTTGTAGAAGTAGATATGATTCTATCAAATTTATCGTTGCAGGTTATTTAATTACATATTTGCTGTAATAATTGATAAAATTAGGTTAGAAACGATAGAAGAGAAATGGCACGATACACACTTTTATATCGTCCCCACGATATGTATCGTCATATTGACAGCACTACTCGATGGCATCAAAACAATTTGATCAAGACCAGAAAAGTGTCAAGTTTCGACGCCCAACCCCAGTTGTGCGTCTGCTGCCCGTCGTTCACGGACGCAGACCGCCGATTGTAAAACATTAAAAGGTTTTCTCGTCACATAATACAGTGAAACGTCTCCGCGGCTGCTGGATTATTGTGTCTGCTCTTTAATTTCTTCTTTACTAGCTTGACACAGACGTGATTTCAACAGCAACCGTCGTGGTGTTTTATGCCCCTGACGTAACTGGGTCTTGACCCGGACCGGTGAGGTTCTGGGGTCAGCGTAGCGCCGGTTTTTCTGGCTCTGAGCCGGTGCTTTCTGCTTGCCTGGCCGTTGAAAAGGAAAAAAAAAAACTAGTGCTAAGTTTGGCACTAGCACTGAAATAGCTTTGGTAGAAAAACCCTTAAATCATGCCGTGGTCTTGAAGTCTAGACTTGGTTTTCTTTTTTATCCACTCTAATAGAGATTTACTGCCGCGTTAGAGGACAGATGGCTTCCGATGATGTTCCAGAATATTCTAGTTTACAGAGAAGCTTGTGGTCCACCCGGTGAATGCTAGGTGTCCAAACAAACCATGATTACTCCACCTCCGTGCTTGACAGTTGGTTTCTGCTGAAACACCATGTTTGGTTTTCCGCAAACATGGTTCTGGACATTAAGACTCCACTCTGGTCTCATCTGGCTGTAGGACGTTGTTCCTGAACTCTTGTGGTTTGTTCAGAAGCAGTTTTATGAACCTCAAACACACTTCCATGTTATTTTTAGACAGAAGAAGATGCTATCTTATGGTTTACACACATGTGCATATTATAGATAATTATTTATTTGAGCATTGCACAGTCTGACCTTGGGGTAAATTTGTCTCTCTTTGGGAGATTAACAACTGTCTTGACCGTTTTGTAAACAATCTCTCTCACATTGAACTCCAAATAGTTTTGAAATGGTTTCCAGATTGACGTCCAACGTCATTAACTCATCTAAGCTCTTTGCTGATGCCTCTTCGTAGAACTGTTGTTGGTTCTGTTTCTGCTCCTCGTGGCTTAAGAACCTGTTGTTGGTTCTGTTTCTGCTCTTCGTAGACCTGTTGTTGGTTCTGTTTCTGTCTTCTCCTGTCTGTTATGACCTGTTGTTGGTTCTGTTTTGCTGTTCTGTTGTTGGTTCTGTTCTGCTCTGTACCTGTTGTTGGTTCTGTTTCTGCTCTTCGTGGACCTGTTGTTGGTTCTGTTTCTGCTCCTCGTGGCTCGTATGGACCTGTTGTTGGTTCTGTTTCTGCTCCTCGTGGCTCATGGACCTGTTGTTGGTTCTGTTTCTGCTTCCTCGTGGCTTATGTTCCTGTTGTTGGTTGTGTTCTGTGTTGTGGTTCTGTTTCTGCTCTGTATGGACCTGTTGTTGGTTCTGTTTTGTTGCTCTGTCTGTTATGGACCTGTTGTTGGTTCTGTTTTGCTGCTCTTTCGTGCTGTAGACCTGTTGTTGGTTCTGTTTGTGCTCGTTTGTACCTGTTGTTGGTTCTGTTTGTGCTCGTTTGTTGGTCTCTGGCTTATGGACCTGTGTTGTTGGTTCTGTTTCTGCTCCTCGTGGCTCATGGACCTGTTGTTGGTTCTGTTTCTGCTCCTCGTGGCTCATGGACCTGTTGTTGGTTTCTGTTTCTGTTTCTGCTCTGTCTGTAGACCTGTTGTTGGTTCTGTTTGTGCTCTTCGTACCTGTGGCTGTTTCTGTTGACCTGTTGTTGGTTCTGTTTCTGCTCTGCTCCTCGTGGCTGTATGGACCTGTTGTTGGTTCTGTTTCTGCTCCTCGTGGCTCAGGACCTGTTGTTGGTTCTGTTTCTGCTCTTCGTGTATGACCTGTTGTTGGTTCTGTTTGTGCTCTTCGTATAGACCTGTTGTTGGTTCTGTTTGTGCTCTTCGTAGACCTGTTGTTGGTTCTGTTTGTGCTCTTCGTATGGACCTGTTGTTGGTTCTGTTTCTGCTCTCTCGTGGCTCATGGACCTGTTGTTGGTTCTGTTTCTGCTCTTCATGGACCTGTTGTTGGTTCTGTTTCTGCTCTTCGTAGACCTGTTGTTGGTTCTGTTTCTGCTCCTCGTGGCTTATGGACCTGTTGTTGGTTCTGTTTCTGCTCCTCGTGGCTTTATGGACCTGTTGTTGGTTCTGTTTCTGCTCTTCGTAGACCTGTTGTTGGTTCTGTTTGTGCTCTCCTTCGTAGACCTGTTGTTGGTTCTGTTTGTGCTCTTCGTAGACCTGTTGTTGGTTCTGTTTGTGCTCTTCGTAGACCTGTTGTTGGTTCTGTTTCTGCTTCTGTACCTGTTGTTGGGTTCTGTCTGGGACCTGTTGTTGGTTCTGTTTGTGCTCTTCGTAGACCTGTTGTTGGTTCTGTTTCTGCTCTTCGTAGACCTGTTGTTGGTTCTGTTTGTGCTCTTCGTAGACCTGTTGTTGGTTCTGTTTGCTCTCTCTTATGGACCTGTTGTTGGTTCTGTTTCTGCTCTTCGTAGACCTGTTGGTTCTCTGTTTGTGCTCTTCGTAGACTGTTGTTGGTTCTGTTTGCTCTTCGTAGACCTGTTGTTGGTGGTTCTGTTTTGTCTCCTAGACCTGTGTTGGTTCTGTTTCTTTGTGGTTCTGTTGTTGGTTCTGTTTTGCTTTTTGACCTGTTGTTGGTTCTGTTTCTGCTCTTCGTAGACCTGTTGTTGGTTCTGTTTGTGCTCTTCGTAGACCTGTTGTTGGTTCTGTTTCTGCTCCTCGTGGCTTATGGACCTGTTGTTGGTTCTGTTTCTGCTCTCTGGCTATGGACCTGTTGTTGGTTCTGTTTCTGCTCCTCGTGGCTCATGGACCTGTTGTTGGTTCTGTTTCTGCTCCTCGTGGCTTATGGACCTGTTGTTGGTTCTGTTTCTGCTCCTCGTGGCTCATGGACCTGTTGTTGGTTCGTGTTTCTGTCTGCTCTGTGGCTCATGGACCTGTTGTTGGTTCTGTTTCTGCTCCTCGTGGCTTATGGACCTGTTGTTGGTTCTGTTTGTGCTCTTTATGGACCTGTTGTTGGTTCTGTTGTGCTCTTCGTAGACCTGTTGTTGGTTCTGTTTCTGCTCCTCGTGGCTCATGGACCTGTTGTTGGTTCTGTTTCTGCTCTCGTGTGCTGTATGGTGTTGTTGGTTCTGTTTCTGCTCCTCGTGGCTCATGGACCTGTTGTTGGTTCTGTTTGTGCTCTTCGTGGACCTGTTGTTGGTTCTGTTTGTGCTCTCGTGGCTTATGGACCTGTTGTTGGTTCTGTTTTGCTCTTTCTGACCTGTGTTGTTGGTTCTGTTTTCTGCTCTTCATGGACCTGTTTGTTGGTTCTGTTTCTGCTCCTCGTGGCTTGGACCTGTTGTTGGTTCTGTTTGCTGCTCTCTGTGGCTTATGGACCTGTTGTTGGTTCTGTTTCTGCTCCTCGTGGCTCATGGACCTGTTGTTGGTTCTGTTTCTGCTCCTCGTGGCTCATGGACCTGTTGTTGGTTCTGTTTCTGCTCTTCGTATGGACCTGTTGTTGGTTCTGTTTCTGCTCCTCTGTGGCTTATGGACCTGTTGTTGGTTCTGTTTCTGCTCCTCGTGGCTTATGGACCTGTTGTTGGTTCTGTTTCTGCTCCTCGTGGCTCATGGACCTGTTGTTGGTTCTGTTTTTTCTGTTTCTGCTCCTCGTGGCTCATGGACCTGTTGTTGGTTCTGTTTCTGCTCCTCGTAGACCTGTTGTTGGTTCTGTTTCTGTGCTCTCTTGGCTCATGGACCTGTTGTTGGTTCTGTTTCTGCTCCTCGTGGCTTATGGACCTGTTGTTGGTTCTGTTTCTGCTCCTCGTGGCTCATGGACCTGTTGTTGGTTCTGTTTTGCTCCTCGTGGCTTATTGGACTTGTGGTTCTGTTTGCTCTCTGTGTTGGTTCTGTTTCTGCTCCTCGTGGCTTATGGACCTGGTTGTTGGTTCTGTTTGCTCTCGTTGGCTATGGACCTGTTGTTGGTTCTGTTTGTGCTCTTCTGGACCTGTTGTTGGTTCTGTTTCTGCTCTCGTGGCTCATGGACCTGTTGTTGGTTCTGTTTCTGCTCCTCGTGGCTTATGGACCTGTTGTTGGTTCTGTTTCTGCTCCTCGTGGCTCATGGACCTGTTGTTGGTTCTGTTTCTGCTCCTCGTGGCTTATGGACCTGTTGTGGTTCTGGTTCTGTTTGTGCTCCTCGTGGCTATGGACCTGTTGTGGTTCTGTTCTGCTCCTCGTGGCTTATGGACCTGTTGTTGGTTCTGTTTCTGCTCCTCGTGGCTCATGGACCTGTTGTTGGTTCTGTTTCTGCTCTCGTGGCTTATGGACCTGTTGTTGGTTCTGTTTCTGCTCCTCGTGGTTCATGGACCTGTTGTTGGTTCTGTTTCTGCTCCTCGTGGCTTATGGACCTGTTGTTGGTTCTGTTTGCTGCTCCTCGTGGCTTATGGACCTGTTGTTGGTTCTGTTTCTGCTCCTCGTGGCTCATGGACCTGTTGTTGGTTTTGTTTCTGCTCCTCTGTGGCTTATGGACCTGTTGTTGGTTCTGTTTCTGCTCCTCTTGGCTCATGGACCTGTTGTTGGTTCTGTTTCTGCTCCTCGTGGCTTATGGACCTGTTGTTGGTTCTGTTTCTGCTCCTCGTGGCTTATGGACCTGTTGTTGGTTCTGTTTCTGCTCCTCGTGGCTCATGGACCTGTTGTTGGTTCTGTTTCTGCTCCTCTTGGCTCATGGACCTGTTATTGGTTCTGTTTCTGCTCCTCTTGGCTTATGGACCTGTTGTTGGTTCTGTTTCTGCTCCTCGTGGCTTATGGACCTGTTGTTGGTTCTGTTTCTGCTCCTCGTGGCTCATGGACCTGTTGTTGGTTCTGTTTCTGCTCCTCGTGGCTCATGGACCTGTTGTTGGTTCTGTTTCTGCTCTTCGTGGCTATGGACCTGTTGTTGGTTCTGTTTCTGCTCCTCTTGGCTTATGGACCTGTTGTTGGTTCTGTTTCTGCTCCTCGTGGCTCATGGACCTGTTGTTGGTTCTGTTTCTGCTCCTCTTGGCTTATGGACCTGTTGTTGGTTCTGTTTCTGCTCCTCGTGGCTTATGGACCTGTTGTTGGTTCTGTTTCTGCTCCTCGTGGCTTATGGACCTGTTGTTGGTTCTGTTTCTGCTCCTCGTTGCTTATGGACCTGTTGTTGGTTCTGTTTCTGGTCATGTGACTGAGCGGAGGTCATGTGACTGAGCGGAGGTCACGCTGCGATGCTGAATGGGGGTCACGTGACTCTGAGCTCTCCAGCATGGTTCTGGTGTTCCAGTTCTGGTGTTCCTGGGTTTCGTCTGCTCCAGCTGATCCTGTCGGATCTTCATCCAGCTCTTTGTGAACCGTGTCTCAGGTGACCGACAGGTGTTGCTGTCTGAACGGTGACGTAGTCCAGGTGCGTCTGGTGATTTTTCCAGAAACGTCAGCCTGTTTGCCGCTCAGCTGACTGTGTGACGGAGGCTGCGTGTTTGTTTACACACAGATCTGATCATGTGATCCCTGCAGGCACACCTGAACGTCAGAGTGAACACACACACACCTGTGATTGGATGGGCCGGGGGAGGTGATGATGTCGTGGCCCAGGTTCAGTGTGTTTTCAGTCGTTTGCTGTGTAGTTCAGGGACTCAGATTGGACGTGGAGGTCAGCTGACCTCCAGTTAGACCTCCAGTCTAACCAGTCCCGTCCACTGGGCTGTCACTGGTCAGTCTGGTTTCTGCTGCAGACCTCCAGTCTAACCAGTCCCGTCCACTGGGCTGTCACTGGTCGGTCTGGTTTCTGCTGCAGACCTCCAGTCTAACCAGTCCCGTCCACTGGGCTGTCACTGGTCGGTCTGGTTTCTGCTGCAGACCTCCAGTCTAACCAGTCCCGTCCACTGGGTCCTGGGTCAGCACCGTGCTTTGGGCTCATTGTGTTCTGTTCGAACTGAAAAACAGAAGGATACAGTCGAATAGCTTGGTTGTAGCTCTATGGTTGTAGGAAAGGAACTGTAACCAGGTTCTGAACTGGACGTAACGTAACGTTGTAGAGGTTCATGTCAAGCTAAGAAGAAAACAGGTTAGAAGTTTAAATCTCAACTTCAAATTGTTGTTGATGGAGTAAAGTATTATACAGAAGTCAAACGTTGAGGCTAACCTTGTAGCTTTGGAGCCCCGTAGCGGCTACAGCGGTATAGTCTGAATTAGTGCTGGGCGATATGGAAAAAAATCATATATCATGATATGGACTATTTTATATCACAATAACGATATATATCACGATATACCATAATAAAGTATGTTTTTAGTTATTCTCTGAAAAGTTTGACAAAAATTTCATTGCTTACTTTTTAACTTTATTTTGAAAGGACATTTAGCTGAACTGTCACAAACATACATTTTAGTGCAGCAAAAACAGGTAGGTACAGAGGTACAGTAGCTTTCACATTTTTTTTAAAGTGCTCAACAACAGTTTTCTGAGAGGAAAAACACATTTCTGCACTGAAGTTCAGCTATAAAAAAATAAACACAAATTATTTTTCAACTTTCTGAAATCTGTAACCTTGTAGTGCAAAGTTTGCAAACCAATATAAAGTGTCTAAAGTAAACATCAGGGTTGAAGAGAACTCTGTTTAAGGCATTAACCATGAATAAAAGTGCAAACATAAAAGGCTACTTTGTAGAAGTAGATATGATTCTATCAAATTTATCGTTGCAGGTTATTCAATTACATATTTGCTGTAATAATTGATAAAATTAGGTTAGAAACGATAGAAGAGAAATGGCACGATACACACTTTTCTATTGTCATATCGCCGCCCAGCACTAGTCTGAATATACCAAGAAACAGCGCTGCAGGCGGATAGCAGAGGCTGCAGCTTCAACGCTTTCCTTTCACTCGTTTGGCTCAGACACTGAGAGGAAAAATGACTTGGTGCTGCAAATAATGACGATCAAACAAAACTGATGTTGATTCAATAACTCGATCAGTAGCTGTTTTATGGCCGGATTAACCCCCGCTGCTCTCTGTTACCGCGACTGCTGCAGGCCAGACCGTTCAGACCAGGGGTGGGCAATTAATTTTTACAAGGGGCCACATGAAAAACCTGAGTTGTGTCAGAGGGCCACATCAACGATAACGTGAATTTAATCCTGCTCAACTTCCTTCCATTGTAAAATGCATTAAATTATATATTCTAAATAAATACTGGTAATTAGAAGAATACAATTATTCTGTAGATATTTATATTAGGCTCTGTGAAATTGTGGCGTATAGGTCGAGTAAAAAAACAAAAATAATCATTAATAAGTCCAATTTATTTTTAACTTGTTAAATTCCTCAAACTGTGAATTACAACACATTTATAGAAACACATCAATTAAATGAATAATGTTTTAATGTTTTCCACCTCATTTTACCAATTCCTTGTTGGGTTTGCAGTTTTGCTAGCAATGCATCAGCCTCTATTGCGCGCTCTTTATCAGACAGATTTCTGTATTTTACCTCATGCTTGGTCGTGTAGTGCGGATTCAAATTATAATCTTTAAACAGCGATCTGTGTAGCACAAATCACGGCTTCACCTTTTAATTTCTGTAAAGAAATACTTAGCGCTCCATGTCTGGTTGAAAGCACGTCATTCCTTGTCAACTTTTCTTTTCTTAGCGTCAGCACACATTTTAACGGCAGCATCACTTAGCGCTGTTTACCTTCATGCACGTACGCTACACGGAAGTACTACGCCTTTCAAAATAAAAGCACCACAGTTGTATTGCACACACGACATAGATTTTTTTTATTTTTTATTAAGTTGTAATCAAATGTAATTTATGATTGGCCTCATGCGGGCCGGACAGAGACGCACAAAGGGCCGGATGTGGCCCGCGGGCCGTGTTTTGCCCAGGTCTGGTTCAGAGAGACACGTTTGTGTCATGGCGTCTGGATGATGTCACAGAACGTTCCAGAAAAGTAACAGCGTGACTCATTCAGACATTCTGGACGTCCACAACATTAATGGAAGATGTGCAGATGTGAAAACGGCTGGATCCTGCTGCTGCTGTCATGTGGTCTCACCGTAAACCGGACCCTGCCATCTGCTGGTCTGCAGGGGAACTACAGTTTCAGAGGTTTGTGGGAGCTTCTCACTGGTCCTCGGTGAGGGGGGGGGGGGGTTCACCTGGAGTAGTCAGGTGAACTGTGACGGTTATATAAGGACCAGAGATGAAGCTCAAACCAGACAGTGATGATCAGGATGTGAGAACTTGTTAGCAGGATCAGGCTTCAAGTTAATGTTGATTTATTTAACTGCAGGAGTTTAATGACTGAATATCTGGTTGTGTTCAGACGAGCTGACAGGAACAGAGAATGCACGTTAGTTTTTACGTTAGAGCTGTTTTTAACGTTAAGCTGGCTGGGACAGAAAGATCGTATAGTGAGCTTGTGCTGGAAACATCTCAGAACTGCTCCTATGGAAAGTTTCTGGAAGTTTTCCATTCCTGTGTAACCCGAACGGAGGTGACCTTCTACTAAGCAGTAAAAATAATCTCTGACATAATCTCACCAACCTGAGACTTGGCCAAAAAAAAAAAAAAAAAGAGTTAATATACACACAGAGATGCCTCTCAGCTGCATCATCTCATGTTAGTGACCTGGTTAGTTAACGGCGCTTTAACTAGTTTAATCTGGTTTACTGTTGATTTGAAGTCATTTTACAATGTTTTACATTAATTCTTATCCAATCATCGCGCCAGGCCCGTACACAAATCTGATATATGGCCATATATTTAAATAACATATATAATATCGGTGTCCATATATGTCTTTCACATGTGAACATATATTGGTACATATTTGGAACATATATTTTAAAATATTACAAAAATGGCCCCTTTTATATATAGAAAATATATGTGGCACATATATGTATGGCATATTCAGCACATATATTTTTCAAACATATATGTCACATATATTAGTATAGCATCAATGTTGGTATATGAAATAGCAATATATTGCTCATTATATGTATTTGACTTGTATATAAAAATAAGCCATCAAAAATATCTAGTCAACAAATTTTAACAATTATTTGGAATATATGTCATAAACAAAATCTAGACTGAATGTTTGAGCATTTATTCTGAAATATATGTTCTAAACAAATATCTAGACTACATATTTGCACATTTATTCTGACATATATGTAAAGAACAAATATCTAAACTACATATTCCAACAATTATTTTGGAATATATATCAAATACAAATATCTAGACCACTTACTTTACCATATATTTTAAAAATATATTTCAAAAGCAAATACCTGTTCTACATGTTTGCACATGTATTTTAGAATATAAGTTTAAATCAAATATTGCAATTACATATATGTACATATATCATAAAATATTTTGGCAAATATGTCACCTATATGTACATATATGGCCATATATCAGATTTGTGTATGGGGGGGGTCCTTAGATCTCCAGATCTGCTCAGAACAGAATTCAGGAGGACCCTCAGAACCCAGATCAGCCTCTGGATGACCCTCAGAACCATTCTCGGGCTCGTCAGGGTTCTGACGGTTCTGAGACTAACTGAAAGTAACATTTATTCAAGAAAAACGTGCCAAAAGAAGAAGGCTAAACCCAAAACAACAACCTAAAACAGCAGTGGAGCTGGATGAGGTCAGTTTCATGTTTTAATATCATCGTTGGGCGGTTCTGTGCAGGCCCGGCCCAGAGCTGGGTTCACAGTGATGTCACCGGTGTGGATGCACGTGTAGATGAAATAAGACTTTTATATGTTAAGGTGAAACCACGTTGGTGTGGGCGGAGCCTTCATGTCATCGTAAGTTCTTATAGGGTTTTAAAGGTTTTGGTTGGTTCCAGAACTGGTCCAGAAACAGTTCCTGGTCCAGAGGATGGAAACAAGGTTTCAGACGACTACATCCGTTTATATATCTTCACCTGGATGGTCAGGTATGTTCAGGATGAGTCCAGGTGGAGTAGTTTTAGGATAAACCCAGGTGTGGATCTGGTTCTGGAGGTGGGTCCAACAGTGTGGTTCTGTGTCAGAACCGCTCCTACAGATGGGCCCACCGAGCCATCTGAAGTGTGATGAGCTGTTCTTCTGCAGAACTTTTTTAAATGTCCGGGAGTTTCAGGCTTGGTTATGTCACATTCTGGTTCTCCAGTTTGGACCAGCGGGGGAACTGTTGAAGCGTCACACCTGTCCAGGTGCTGTTGTCTCTGAGGACTCATTAGCTTTACAGGTGTGGTGTTTTAGTTTAACAAGCTCAGAAAGTTGTGTTTTCAGAAGTCAGACTGCAGTTCTGTCTACTCACACACCTGTCCTGTATCTGGGCCTCTGATTGGTCAGAGGACACAGGTAGCTGTCGGTGGAACATGGGGTTAGTGTCTCCATCTGATCTGTGGTGCTGGATGAGGGGAGTTCTACGGGTCAGAAACCGAGCCAAGGCAGACCGACAGGTGTTCCGTCAGGTGGTGCTGTTCAGGTGTGGAAACGTTTATTTCCTGCTTCATCTTTGTCTCAAACCCGGTTCTTCTAACACACCTGGAGAACCGACCACGACGTTACCTCTACACGCACTCACACTTTATACACGCACAGATTTGTGGGAACAAATTAAGAAATTCTGACTTTACAACCTTGTAAATTTGTAAAATATATAAAAATGAATAAATAACATCAAATTAAAAGATTTCAAACTTTATAACGTGAGAAATTTAAGAGAAAAAAAAATTCTGAAATTCTGACTGAACTCACAAATTTGCAAAAGAAAGAGTTCCAGGAAATTGTGACTGTAAACTCTTATTTAATGAGGAAAGAAAATCTAAATATGAAGAAATCAGAGGAAATAAAATCATAATTTCTGACTTGACAAACTTGTAAATTTGGACAAAATTAAACTCAAACTCTTTAAAGTCATAAGTAGCCTATCTATCTATCTATCTATCTATCTATCTATCTATCTATCTATCTATCTATCTATCTATCTATCTATCTATCTATCTATCTATCTATCTATCTATCTATCTATCTATCTATCTATCTATCTATCTATCTATCTATCTATCTATCTATCTATCTATCTATCTATCTATCTATCTATCTATCTATCTATCTATCTATCTATCTATCTATCTATCTATCTATCTATCTATATCTATCTATCTATCTATCTATCTATCTATCTATCTCGTCTATCTATCTATCTATCTATCTATCTGTCTGTCTATCTGTCTCTGTCTGTCTGTCTGTCTATCTATCTATCTATCTATCTATCTATCTATCTATCTATCTATCTATCTATCTATCTATCGTCTGTCTGTCTGTCTGTCTATGTCTGTCTATCTGTCTATCTATCTATCTATCTATCTATCTATCTATCTATCTATCTATCTATCTATCTATCTATCTATCTATCTATCTATCTATCTATCTATCTATCTATCTGTATCTATCTGTCTATCTATCTGTCTATCTATCTATCTGTCTATCTGTCTATATCTATCTATCTATCTATCTATCTACCTATCTATCTATCTATCTATCTATCTATCTATCTATCTATCTATCTATCTGTCTGTCTGTCTGTCTGTCTGTCTGTCTGTCTGTCTGTCTGTCTGTCTATCTATCTATCTATCTATCTATCTATCTATCTATCTATCTATCTATCTATCTGTCTATATCTATCTATCTATCTATCTGTCTATATCTATCTATCTATCTATCTGTATCTGTCTATCTGTCTCTATCTATCTGTCTATCTGTCTATCTATCTATCTATCTATCTGTCTATATCTATCTATCTATCTATCTATCTATCTATCTATCTATCTATCTATCTATCTATGATTAGTAAGAAATTTTGTGAAATTATTTCAATCTTATGAGATGAGAATTTCAGACTTTATAAACTAACAAATTTTCTAAATTTGTGAGGAAAAAAGTAACTCCGTCCCAATAAACTAGCAAATTTAGAAGAAATTAAATGCATGCGTATTAAATCGGAAACTTTGACTTCATAAAGTTAGAAAGTAATTTGTGAGCTTGTCTGGATTTGCAGGAAGAAAAAAAAAAAACTTTAGAAGTCAAAACTTTAAAAACTCCCAAATTTGCAACAAAGAAGTTCTGACTTTATCAAATCACCAGTTGGTGAGTTTATTCCGTAAATATCAGCTCATCCTTCAGTTCCTGAATCAGCCCTGATCTCAGCATAGATGATGTCACATGTTCATGGATCTGATGAAATCATTGGATCTGATGAGGTCATCATTCTCGTTTGATGAGGTCATAATTCTCGTTTGATGAGGTCATAATTCTCGTTTGATGAGGTCATCGTTCGTGTTTGAGGTCATCATGAGTTGGTTGTCTCAGACTGTCCAGCAGTAGCCGAGCTTCGTCCCGATTTGTGATAAAACAGTGTTGTTGGAGGTGACAGAGTCGATGCATTCATAATGGGCGTAATGGGAGCACTGGTTTCCCAGTTGTGTGACAACAGCAACACTGATGAGCAGATGAAGGAGTGATGAAGAGGAGAAGCTGCTTCCTCACTGCAACACGCTGAATCTGACGGAGGAAATGTAGGAGTGGAGGATGATGGATGGATGGATGGATGGATGGAGGAGAGCTCTGAGAGGAAACGAAAGCGAGAGGATGGGGGGGGGGGGAGGATGGGGCTGGGGGGGGGAGGGGGCTGGGTTGCTATGGGAGAGGATGTCAGAGTGTTGCTGGGAGGCCGGCCTGCGATTGGAGGCCTCCTGCTTCAGCGGAGAACAGAGAAGGAGCTAATGAGCGCTGTGGCCTGGTTGCTGAGACAGCAGCGGTTTATTTATAGCGCATGGCCAGTCAGCCCTTAGATACCAGCAGCCAATCAGCTCACAGAGCAGCAGCTGGCTCCAGCCAATGGCAGCGCAGCACCGGGAATGCCAGATTGAGGAAGTGCTGTGAGTGCCTCTCAGTCTCTTAAAGGGCCGGCGCAGATTTCTCAGTACTAGGCAGATATCGCCTCCGTCTTTGAGCAGCGGTGTATCATACAGATGAAAACACGCGTGTTTCTGTCGTATCACAGAGATGAACATGCGTCAGCAGCTGCTGGTCCACATCAATAATCAGAGCTGCAGTAATGAAGCTGTGTGTGGAGGGATACCTGTTCATTTGTTCCAGGTGTCCCAGGTTCATGAAGACTGGGGTTCCTCTTCCTCTCTGAACTTAAGGTGTGTCACCTGTGATGCTGTCAGCCAGCTTTTGCATAAAAAAATGGCCATCAGTCATCCAAATTAATGTCCCAATTGATTTATCTTTATTTTAAATCACTCCTTAAAAGGAAATATTATGAAAAAAGTTTTTTCTGTGCTTGAGCTCATCTATTTTGATGTTTAAAGTCACAACTAAACTGGAAATCTCCGACACAACACAACCCTGACGCTTTGTTCAGGTCTGAAAATGAAGATCTCCAGAGACCTGTGACATCACAGTCCAGCTCAGAGCAGGTTTATCCCACCTTTGTCTGTGGCTCCACCCATCTTCTTATGGGTCTGAAGAAGCACAAAATAAAGCTCCACCACCAGACTTCTACCCGACTACCCCCCCGACAACCAGCCGTAACGTTGTAGCTTGTGATGAGAGCCAAATCTCTTTTAGGTGCTGCAGTTGTGCTTTTTGCACAGTCATGAAGACGATGCTGTTTAACGCTGGAATGTCGGTTAATATGCCAAAAGCTCTAGACCACCACGTATCTTTCTTCTATCTTCTTGTTACTAGTTGCAGAAAGGTCAGAATTTGTCAGTTTTTTTTAATTATTTTGTCTTTTTTTTTTCTCCATGCGAATTTCTGAGTTCTTGCAACTTTGCCAGTTTTATCTCAAAATTTTCAGAATTTATAAAACAGATTTTTCATTTTTTTAAATTTTATTTCATTTTATTTATTTATTTATTTATTTTTTTTTTTGGGGGGGGGGGGGGGTTGCACACAATGGGTGCGTTTACATGGGAAGTTTAATTCCTCTTTAATTCAGAATTAAAGTTAAAGCCGAATAAAAGTTACCATGTAAACACTTAATTCCATATGAAAATGTCAATTCCGAATTAACTTAATTCCGAAGTAAGTGGCTGGTTTATTCCCATTTTAATTCCGAATTAAGTAATTCCGCGGTCATGTAAACACTCATTCCTCTTTAAATTAATTCCCGTCTTTCTGCGCATGCTAGTTCTCTTGCCCGTGTGTCGCGATGACGCTTATATTCCGCGCTGGGCTTGTTTTCAAAACAAAGTTTCAAGATGGCGGCACGCAGTAAACGGTGTTCAAGAGCAGAGACGATTTATTTAATAAATAGCTTGGAGGAACTGGAAATAATTAAAAGAACAGATGGCAGGAAAAATAAAAACATAAAAATTGTGAGCTTTTCAAAGTTGTAGCGGCCAGGTTAAATGAAGGAGGTTTCACAGATAGAGACGCCACCCAGGTCAAAAATAAGTGGAATGTTGTTGCTAACCGAGTTAGCTAAGTTTGTTTTCTTCCGGTAGATGTAAAGACGTCCGCCCCCCCATCCAATCAGAACCCTTCCCAACCCCCAGACCTAAAGCGGAGTTGGATAAAGCCGAACTAACGTGTTTTCCATGTAAACCTTAATTCGGAATTACTATTTCCATGTAAACTCGAAGGAAAATAGTTTAATTCGGAATTATTTAATTCCTAATTTTAATTCCGAATTAAAAAACATCATGTAACCGCAGCCATTTTTCCATTTATAAAGTCAGAAGTTCTTGCCTTACAAATTTGCAAATTTTGACTTCATACATCTACAATTTGAGAGCTTCTAAACTTGAAAACCTGAAAAATTTGTATTTTAGATTTTTCTCTCAAACTTTGGAGTCTTCGGTTAAAATTACTGAGTTATTTGACATTGGTTTTCTTTGTGCGCTTCAGTTAGGTTTACAGAAAAATCAAACAGTTTTATTTTGCGGAGCTTGTTGAACTCGCCTGTAAACCATTTTATGGGCTCCAGAACTTCAGCAGAGGGTTGCAACAATAATTTAGAGCTTTCTTGTTTTTTCCTTCTCATCGTAACTAATTTTCAGTACGTTAACGCTCTGCTGTATTTAGCTTTCTGTTTCTGGACCACCTGCCTTCACTGTGCTTTATGCTGAGTTCAGGTTAGTTTAGGAAATAAAGTCATTTGTGGCTCACGCTGCTATTTCCTTTCCTTTACTGTTCCTCTGAGAGTAAATTTGAATACTGAGGAATTAAACATTTGACACTAAAGTGGACTTGGAAATCAAAGTATGCATGTTTTTGTTTTGTAGGTTGAGAATATTTAATGTAACTTGATATTAATTAATATCTTCCTTTTGTGGCTGGCTTGTCTGTTTAGATGGACAAAGAAAACTCTAAATGCCAGCTGTGGGCTGCAGAGTAAAAGCTGTGACGTTAAAGCTGTGATGATGTCATATCATCATCATGACAACAAACGGTAACTACAGCAGTGTTTTCTCCTGAGATGTAAACCATTTCTTTAATGTCCACACACTGAGGGTTTCTGTGACTGCTGGGTTTTGTTTTGTTGTTCTTTTACTTTTTTTAGTTGGAAGATTGAATTAAAAAAAAAAAAAAAGAAACAAACTGAAGAATATGATTTTTCATCGTCCATTGACATCCCTAGAAACGATGTGGTCTTGAAAGGCAGCGTTTGTTGATCTAAAAGTGTAGTTTTCTGCATTAATAATCCCAACACAGAGGTGATACGAGCCCACACATCTTCTAAAAAAGATCTTGAAAATTAACATAAATTAGAGTGTCATTTGCATATAAACTGGCATTTATATTAATCAACAAAAAGTGATACAGAGTGGCAGCATGTAGGCTAAAAGAAGGGGTGGTCCTCATATGGAGCCTTGTGGTACTCCTCGTACACATGTTTCCACTGTGTACTGGTCCATCCCAGATGTTGTCTCTGGACAAGGTTAACAGAAGGCTTAATTTTTTTTGCCACTATAAAGTTTCGTAACATCATTTGTGAACGTAGCTCTGAGTTGAAATCTTAACAAAGATTTTGACTGTAATCACTACTCCGTGTTTCTTGATGTAGTGGGTCAGAAATCATCGTTGCCCAGCTTTGTCCTTTACACACTGAAATTCCTCCAGATTTCTGGAACAATTTGGTGACACTGTAGAAGGTTAAAAATGCATATCCCTTCCCATCTTTCTTTTAGAAAGAGCCTCTGTCCATCTTTGCTTTTTAAAGACTAATCCTTTTATGAATGGTGCCAAAAAAACAATAAGTACTAGTTACAGCATCAATTCTTTACGTAAAGAAACGAGGGACGCTGTTGGTATGTTGTGTGTGGCCGCTACACCTGGATTTGTCAGGTGAACGTACTGTTTTCAGTTGTAACATCTGGATGTTTGCGCTGTTTTGTCTTTTTTTTTTTGAGGGGTCCACATGCTAGGTCACATGCTAGGTCACATGCTAGGTCACATGCACTCGGTGTCTAGAGGGGCTCGAGAGCAGACGAGTTTGTATGCGCGCCTGGCCGAGGAATGTGCAACAGCAGTACGTCAGACGGAAAACTTATATGTCGGGGGGGGGGGGGAGGGGGTGGGGTCTTCTTTTATAGGAATAAATGCGATGGGGATGGAGTTTGTTTGCCAACTTGTCTCTCGGTTTAAAGTGTCGCTACACAGCTGATGTCTCTACCCAGACTGAAAACTCAATATCCACTTAACGAGCAAATATCTGGACATCACAGTATTTCGGTCCGGCCCTAGCAAACACACACTTTTAATTTGATATCCTGATATTCTTCTTTCACTTTGCTTTTCTGGTGTGGAGTAGCAGCTAGCTGGTAGCGTATGAATGTTGTTGCCGTCGCCAAGGAAACAGGTGCTGTAAACAGTGAACACGACCCCCACTAGACTGAAAATGTAAAGGGTAACGATTACAACATGGTTTTAGCAGCGCTTTGTAGTCCAACAGAACCAGTTTTGTTTGTTGTATTTGCTCCAGAAGGTCTTATTTTTACTGAAATATTTGCTTGATTGATATACATGACAGAAGATAATTGACACGTTAAAGTTGTTACTGAGCTCATAAGACAGTATTTGGATCCAGGTGTGGTTGTGTTCAGGTCTGTTTCCGTTAGCGGGGGAACGTGTTAGTCTTACATGGGTCCAGTACCGGAACCAGGGCTGAAACATGTCCCTGGTGTGGGTCCGGTACTCAGGATGGCCCCGAGGAACCGCTGGGAGGGGGGGGGGGGGGGGGGGTGGACTCGGCTCTGATTGGATGTGCTGTAGACAGGAGACGACATTCAGTCATATCAATGACCTCTTCTCGTTCGTCATCACCACTGCAGTGCATCCAAACAGAAACTATCTCACCTCATTTTTAATGTTCATCTTGCTGTTTCAGTTGTTGACGCTCTTTCTTTTCTTTTTTTTTTTTTAATTCTTAATCTTTTCAATCTTGTTCTTTTATTATTGGTGTCTGGCTAAAAGCATAAGTAGCACACTACTGCCCCCAGGTGATATAGTGGTAGTTTGGTAAGTCAGTAGGTCCTAGCGACTGCGTTACTGGTCCAGTTCCAGTTCCAGCCTCTTAGATTTGATGGAAACACAGCTGTTGTGACTGGAGGTGAAGCACTGGTGGATCTTTAAATACACAAACACGACGTGTGTGATGATAAAAACTTGTGTTAATGTTTTGTTTTTTTTTCTTTTTCCTGCCTCCACAGGTGTAAGCAGCTCAGGATGTCCGCCCACCTCCTCCTCCTCCTCCTCCTCCTCCTCCTCCTCCTCCACTGCCCAGGGCTTCTCCCTCGCTGAGCCAGCCATGACCAGCCAGCACACTCATACACACCCCTCCTTCAGCTCCATCCACTCCATGGCCGAGCAGCAGCAGGTAGGTTGTGACGGACCCACCTGATCACACCTGACATGTTCTGTGTTGATTCACCGCCCTGTGAGCAGCCTGTTGCAGCAACAACTCAAAACAAAGACTTTGTAAAGGGCCACTAGTCACTAGTCATTGGCTAGTGGTCCAGTGTCTCGGCTGGAGGAGCCTCTAGAGCCTTTAGAGGTCGACAAGCGAGAGGCTGTCTGAATTACCGGTTACCCCTAAAGAGCAGCCTTGAGTCAGGGTGAAGGTAGCTGCAGCTAGCTGCTTAGCTAACCTTTGCTCCCCAGGCCAAGCTAGGGATGCTCTGTTCATACAGTCAACAGCACAACAAGCCATATTATGTTTAAAATAATTATTAAATAATTATAATTTATAATCACATATAAATAATTATTAAAGTTCATCAAAAGTACAAAGTAGGGGTGCACGATAACTATCGGGCCGATAACAGGAAATTATGATGTCATCCCGTTAAACTCCGATATCAGGACGAATAGCCCCGATAACATATACAGTCATGGAAAAAATTATTAGACCAGCCTTGTTTTCTTCAGTTTCTTGTTCATTTTAATGCCTGGTACCACTAAAGGTACATTTGTTTGGACAAACATAACGATAACCACAAAGATTGCTCATAAGAGTTTTATTTAAGAGCTGATATCTTACCATTTTCCATGGTTTTCTTGATTATAACCTAAATCACTTAAGTTTTTACATCAATAGCTATGGCGTTGTACTGCCAAAAACACTGCTTTTATGCATTCAGTGTTTTCTTTTCTGTCTGTTTTAGTCACATGATGACGTTCAGTGGTACCAGGTATTAAAATGAACAAGAAAGTGAAGAAAAATGGTGGTCTAATAATTTTTTCCATGACTGTATATTTTTGTCAACACAGCAGTGTCTCGCTCCCTCTGAGCCTTGAATAACCAGCAGTGAATGTTATGTTAAAGTGACATCGGCATAATCAGAAAAACGATTACTCAATCAGGAAAATCAAGAATACCCCCTCATGCCAGAAAACAACTCGTTAACTCGGTCATAATTTTAGTAGTTGCTGACTTTAATTGATATTCGCAGTATTTTCCCTCATGTTACACATAAAAAAAGAAAAAATAGAAAAGGCTGAAAGAACGACTAGCAAACGAGGGAACGGAGGAATTTACGTTACACCTTGAATGCAGCCTGCAGCACAGCGCTGATCACAACAAACATGGCGGCGTGGAACTACGTTAAAGTTTCAGAAGAAGATAGTTTGGTGGTTATTTGTGACGAATCCTCCGAGTGAATTCTACGAGGAGGGAAGCACAAGCTTTAATACGTAAAACCTGATCAGCCACCTACAACATAACAATCGCTTCCATGGAGTTTTGAGGAAGCTAATGCTAACGTGAGCTAACAGAAGCTAATGCTAACGTGTGCAAGCCAGCAGCAGTCTCTCCTCTCCCTCATTCCTCTCATCTAAAGCTTCCATGAGATTAAAAAATAAAAACTACTGAACCTCATTTACTTTAATTAAAGGTATTAATTTAAATGGAACCACAAGCCAAAATCCTTTAAATGTAAATCTTTTTCAGTTAGTAATTCTGATGCATGTATTTCCATCAGTTCAAGGAGCCTTTATTTTTTATATCAGTCAGTAATGAACCTTATTTAAGTTAATGTGAGATATCAAATAGGTTTGTTTGATAGATTTATGAAAATGTTTGAGCGGCTTGACAATAGTTTTTCATTGTAAAAAATAAATATTTGTTCATTTAAAAAGTCAAAACTATTTTTGATTTTGTTCAAAGTATTGATGTAATGATCTTAGGTATATGTGTGTGTTATCGGTTATCTGATATCGGCCTCTAGGAGCTGAAAGTTATCGGTATCGGTTTTAAAAACAGTTATCGATCATCCCTAGTGTAAGGTATATATTGATCCCATAGACCGGGGGGGTCAACCTTAGTTCCACCGGGGGCCAAAATTCAAAACCCGCTTCAGATCACGGGCCGAACAGGATAAACATTTATTGAACACACTAAAACGAAATGTTTTTGGACATAAATATAAATAAAAACAGACAGAAATATTATTCTGTAATAAACTTAAACCTTAAATAATTTATATTTAATATTTTGCTCTCCATAAAAATATCTTGTTAAATGATACAAGTTAGAAATATGAGCAACTTAACATTAAAATTCCTTTGTTCCTATGTCAATGTATATAAAAAAATAAACTTTTAAATATCCCAAAAGACTTTGCTCTCCTTGAAAATTTTACAAGTTAGAAATATGAACTTGCTAGAAAAACCTGGAAATATACATAAAATGTGTGCTTTTATGTATATTTTCTTTTATTCACAGGAAATAGTGCAATTAAAATGATCATCTTAAAGTATATTTTCTTTAAAGAAATACTGCACAACATTTATCTGCTTTTATCATAAGAAAATTATTTAACTGGTTTCATTCAACATCTGAAATAACAAAAACTCTAAAAAGGTCCTTTCTTTACAGAAACACAGAAAAATACTATTTGTGTCCTCTTAAAAAAATGCAACTGAAATAGTTATCCACTTAAAGAATGAGAGGATTTTTAAAAACAAATCCCACATAAAAAAAAACTTTGTTTACAAGAACGCAGCAAATTACCATTTATCTTTTCTTTTTAGGAGTAAATTATTTACCTTGTTAACTGTAAACATCCAAAATGACAAATGTATATCTTAACTCAAAAAGGAAGGTCCTATCTTTACAGATACACTGTGATACACATTTTTTATGTCCTCTTAAAAAATGGGACAGAAAGAGTTTTCCATTCGTGATTCATTTTTTATGCAAATTGTCACGCATTTGTATCGGTTTTTATTCGACTCACGATGCATCGTTACACCGCTAGCGCTCAGGTAATCAGAAGTGCGTTTTGGGGAACACAGTTGCATTTGTGTCTCCCATAAAAGCAGCTTCTCTGCGTCATACATGTCAGTGATCATGTGGTGACGTTTCTGGACCTGCACATTTAAGGCCTTAAGATGAGGAACGCCAACTCACACGTCCACTTAATCCCTCCAAACGGTGGAGTCTTTTCCTTTACTGTCCATGAACTGAGATTTATTTTCCTTTACTGTCCATGAACTGACAGATTTATTTTCCTTTACTGTCCACGAACTGACAGGTTTATTTTCCTTTACTGTCCACGAACCGACAGGTTTATTTTCCTTTACTGTCCATGAACTGACAGGTTTCTTTTCCTTTACTGTCCACGAACCGACAGATTTATTTTCCTTTACTGTCCATGAACTGACAGGTTTCTTTTCCTTTACTGTCCATGAACTGACAGATTTATTTTCCTTTACTGTCCACGAACTGACAGATTTATTTTCCTTTACTGTCCATGAACTGATAGATTTCTTTTCCTTTACTGTCCACGAACTGACAGATTTATTTTCCTTTACTGTCCACGAACTGACAGATTTATTTTCCTTTACTGTCCATGAACCGACAGATTTCTTTTCCTTTACTGTCCACGAACTGACAGATTTATTTTCCTTTACTGTCCACGAACTGACAGATTTATTTTCCTTTACTGTCCATGAACTGACAGATTTATTTTCCTTTACTGTCCACGAACTGACAGATTTATTTTCCTTTACTGTCCACGAACTGACAGATTTCTTTTCCTTTACTGTCCACGAACTGACAGATTTATTTTCCTTTACTGTCCATGAACTGACAGATTTATTTTCCTTTACTGTCCATGAACTGACAGATTTATTTTCCTTTACTGTCCATGAACTGACAGATTTATTTTCCTTTACTGTCCACGAACTGACAGATTTATTTTCCTTTACTGTCCATGAACTGACAGATTTATTTTCCTTTACTGTCCATGAACTGACAGATTTATTTTCCTTTACTGTCCACGAACTGACAGATTTATTTTCCTTTACTGTCCACGAACTGACAGATTTATTTTCCTTTACTGTCCACGAACTGACAGATTTATTTTCCTTTACTGTCCACGAACTGACAGATTTATTTTCCTTTACTGTCCACGAACTGACAGATTTATTTTCCTTTACTGTCCATGAACTGATAGATTTATTTTCCTTTACTGTCCACGAACTGACAGATTTATTTTCCTTTACTGTCCATGAACCGACAGATTTATTTTCCTTTACTGTCCATGAACTGACAGATTTATTTTCCTTTACTGTCCATGAACTGACAGATTTATTTTCCTTTACTGTCCATGAACTGACAGATTTATTTTCCTTTACTGTCCATGAACTGACAGATTTATTTTCCTTTACTGTCCATGAACTGACAGATTTATTTTCCTTTACTGTCCACGAACCGACAGATTTATTTTCCTTTACTGTCCATGAACCGACAGATTTATTTTCCTTTACTGTCCATGAACTGACAGATTTATTTTCCTTTACTGTCCATGAACCGACAGATTTATTTTCCTTTACTGTCCATGAACCGACAGATTTATTTTCCTTTACTGTCCATGAACTGACAGATTTATTTTCCTTTACTGTCCATGAACTGACAGATTTATTTTCCTTTACTGTCCATGAACTGACAGATTTATTTTCCTTTACTGTCCATGAACTGACAGATTTATTTTCCTTTACTGTCCATGAACCCATGAAACTGACAGATTTATTTTCCTTTACTGTCCATGAACTGACAGATTTATTTTCCTTTACTGTCCATGAACTGACAGATTTATTTTCCTTTACTGTCCATGAACTGACAGATTTATTTTCCTTTACTGTCCATGAACTGACAGATTTATTTTCCTTTACTGTCCATGAACTGACAGATTTATTTTCCTTACTGTCCATGAACTGACAGATTTTTTCCTTTACTGTCCATGAACTGACAGATTTATTTTCCTTTACTGTCCACGAACTGACAGATTTATTTTCCTTTACTGTCCATGAACTGACAGATTTATTTTCCTTTACTGTCCATGAACTGATAGATTTATTTTCCTTTACTGTCCACGAACTGACAGATTTATTTTCCTTTACTGTCCATGAACTGACAGATTTATTTTCCTTTACTGTCCACGAACTGATGGATTTATTTTCCTTTACTGTCCATGAACTGACAGATTTATTTTCCTTTACTGTCCATGAACCGACAGATTTCTTTTCCTTTACTGTCCATGAACCAACAGATTTCTTTTCCTTTACTGTCCATGAACTGACAGATTTATTTTCCTTTACTGTCCATGAACTGACAGATTTATTTTCCTTTACTGTCCATGAACTGATAGATTTCGTTGCTGAGCTCCAAAACTCTGTTGAGAACTGATCCAACGCTCCTCTGGATGATCAGGAATGTCTCAAACTCTGTGTTCCAGAAGTTTCTGTGTTCCAGAAGTTTCTGTGTTCCAGGTCTCATCATGTCCATCTTCAGGACACATGGAGCTTCCTGGTGTCCAGTGATGTTGTTAACTCACCAGGACACGTCTCCTCCTGCTTCCTTCCCTCTAGTTCACTTTATTTACCGCTCATAGCCGCTGCTCCATCTGTTGTCAGTCCAATAAGTTTGTCCCAGGACAGTTCGTCCCAGGACAGTTTGTCCCAGGACAGTTTGTCCCAGGACAGTTTGTCCCGGGACAGTTTGTCCCGGGACGAACTGCCCTGGGACAACCTGTCCTGGGACAACCTGTCCCGGGACAGGTTGTCCCAGGGCAGTTTGTCCCAGGACAGTTTGTCCCAGGACAGTTTGTCCCAGGGCAGTTTGTCCCAGGACAGTTCGTCCCAGGACAGTTTGTCCCAGGACAGTTTGTCCCAGGACAGTTTGTCCCAGGACAGTTTCCCAGGACAGTTTGTCCCAGGACAGTTCGTTACACTTTCACATACGTTTCCCAGGAAGTTCGTCCCACAAAAATGTCTTTTCCAGTCGTTGTCCTGTGCATCGATTTAATGTCCATTACTTCTTCTGTTACGCGCAAATTGGAGTCCACTCCGCGGACGAAGCTTGAAACTAGGCTTGATTGACGCGGGAAGTGTGCGGGAAGGCCACTGAAGCGTTGCATTGTGGGATCAGCACTTCATATCAACGGGCCGTTAATAGCGATAATGTAAAATAATCTAACTTTCTTTTAGAGTCGACCTCTAGTGGTCATTCAAGGAGTTGCATGCAGTGCTTCAGTTTAGCGAGCCGGATGTAACCCCTTTGTTTAAAACTGTGACTGAACAATCAAAGTCAAAGTTAATTTTCGTTTACCTTCATGTTAAAACATCCATCTTTACAGCAGAAATAAAGACGCTTCAAGTCTGGTACAAACAAACGCTTTGGTTTCCAAAGCTAGACTTCAAACCCATGACAACTGTTTGGGGGTGAGTTTTATGTACCTCACCTGTTAAAATGATTAAATAAACTGAAATGCTAAATGAAATAGCTGATGCATAAATGTGTGCTTGAGTGACAGCTGCATTACTGTCTATGGCACATGTGTCAAACTCGAGGCCCGCGGGCCACATCAGGCCCGCCGTGTGATCATATCCGGCCCGCGAGATCGTTTTACATCATCATTGGGTGCGTTTACGTGGGAAGTTTAATTCCTCTTTAATTCATATTAAAGTTAAAGCTGAATAAAAGTTACCATGTAAACACTTAATTCCATATGAAAATGTCAATTCCGAATTAACTTAATTCCGAAGTAAGTGGCTGGTTTATTCCCATTTTAATTCCGCATTAAGTAATTCCGCGGTCATGTAAACACTCATTCCTCTTTAAATTAATTCCCGTCTTTCTGCACATGCTAGTTCTCTTGCCCGTCTGTCGCGATGACGCTTATATTCCGGCAGTTTCAAGATGGCGGCACGCAGTAAACGGTGTTCAAGAGCAGAGACGATTTATTTAATAAATAGCTTGGAGGAACTGGAAATAATTAAAAGAACAGATGGCAGGAAACATAAAAATTGTGAGCTTTCAAAGTTGTAGCGGCCAGGATAAATGAAGGAGGTTTCACAGATAGAGACGCCACCCAGGTCAAAAATAAGTGGAATGTTGTTGCTAACCCGTTAGCTTGGTTTGTTTTCTTCCGGTAGATGTAAAGACGTCCCCCCCCCCCCCCCATCCAATCAGAACCCTTCCCAACCCCCAGACCTAAAGCGGAGTTGGATAAAGCCGAACAAACGTGTTTTCCATGTAAACCTCAATTCAGAATTACTATTTCCATGTAAACTCGAAGGAAAATAGTTTAATTCGGAATTATTTAATTCCTAATTTTAATTCCGAATTAAAAAATATCATGTAACCGCAGCCAATTCAGATTCAGATCATTCATCCGTGGAGTGGACTCTAATTAGCACGTAACAGAAGAAGATTGCTCAGCCAGAAACTGTCCAGCCGTCGTCATCAGTGGTGGTGTTAGGATCTGGTCATTTTTCCACATGTTTGATGATAAACTTCCAGCTGTTGTGGTCCAACAACATTCCCATGTGTCTGTGCAGCATGTTTACAGCTGCTGATGTTGTCCAGTTAAATCAGTCACAAATGTTCTCAGCGTACATTTTTCTACAAGTCTGGTAAAACTCTGAAAGAGTCCACACGTTAGTTTTTCTTCCCCAGGAAACTCACCTGTAGTTCAGCCGCTGCGTGAAAGCAGCTGCATGAAAGCAGCTGCATGATCAAACATCGGTGCCGTACCGACGTAGATTTAAAGTAATTTTAGAGGCTGCTCTTCAGAAAGACGTGTTTTCCATCATCTGACCTGAAGTGAATCAACAGCAGCGAGCGGACGGCCTTTACACAACAACAAACGGCGACGCAGCCGCCATCAGGAAACGGTTGTAGACCAGTGAAACCAGGTACAGGAAGGTCAGGGATCCTCTGGTCTGGAACCGTCCAATCACAGCGCTGGATTGCTTCTAACAGCAGAGGGACAGACATTTACTACTTAATGATCCCAGAAACAGAGAGACAGATGTTTATTCTGTCAGAGAAGAAGCAGCTGATTGATCATGTGACCGAAGGAACACGTTCACGTGTTCAGGATTGATCTGCGTTTAGGCGTTTCTGTCAGGAATCATCTCCTATAGGAAACCAAGAGCCCTCAAATTAACATTTAGCGCATTTCTGAAAATTAAGGATGTTTTTTTTCTGTTTTTCCCGTTTCTTTTTTTCTCATTCACATTGGAAAAAAAAGACAAAAGTCTGACAGTAGCAAGAGAAAGCAGCCTAGCTCATCAATGTAGAGCTGATTTTGATCCACCTGTTAATTAATGCATGTAACTCTGCTGTTCGTTAAACATGTGAATATCTGGAACTTTAGAGGCTCAGCTGTGACCGTCTTCAAGCTTCTTACACACTTTTATAGTTGATTGTATTATTACTTGTAATTTCCGTAGATCCTTAGTGAAATTGTATGTAATAATATAAAAGGTCCACAATGGTGAAGTGAGATTCTGTGGAATAAAATTAAAATATTTTGTATCCTGATGTATTTATCCCTTCTGCTTTGAAGCCAGTGAAGTAATTACATCATGATCACATCAAGTAATTAATTCAATTCCTGTGTGCAGTCCAGATGTCATGTGACCTCCGTATACAGTAAACCCTCACAGTTCGCGGTCGCAGCAATCACGGTCTCAGTACATCGCGGAGGTTTCAAAAATATTCATTGAAAAAAAAAAAAAAATTTTTTTTAAATCAAGAAAAATATTCAAATGAAGCGCGCGAGGCTGAAGCTAAACACATCACATCAAGAACGAGTCTCATGAACGAACATCGAGGCCTGTGATTGGCTGCTACGACGGGCATTACTGCGCCGTCGGTTGTCTGTAGCTGATTGGCTGAGACGCGTCCCCGCAGCTGCCCATCTCTTTAACGCTGATACACTTGGTGTTCCCGCTCCGTCAGCTCCAAATATCGCTTATTTCAGTGATTTAGTGCCATTTTAAATTTAACTTATTTACTGTACTTATGTAACTTATTTATGTAACGTGTCACTGCGGTTGCTAGGCAGAGCGTCAAAATAAACATCAGAGTTTTGAACATTGTAGTTAGTGTTCCGATCCTCCAGGTGGCAGCATCGCCACTCTCTATGAAGGCGTCATTTCACCTCACCTGCCCCAGAGGATTATGGGGGAATGGAACGAGGTAGAATCAAACTTTTTTTTTTTTTTTTTTTCAAAAAAGTGGAACTTCTCGATAAGTTGAGGAAGTATATATATATACATATATATTATATATATATATATATATATATATATATAATATATATTATATATATATATATATATATATATATATATGTATGTGTGTGTGTGTGTATATACATACACATGTATGTATATATATATATATATATATGTGTATATATATATATATATATACAGGTGGCTCACGGTACGATCCGTACCGTGGTTTTTGTGTCACAGATTCGGTACAGTTTCAGACCAAGCTACCCTGAATCTGCGATCGCAAGATACCGAGTTTGCGCAAAGCACAACTCGCATGTCGGCGCGTAAAAGAGCGCGTCCAAATGGAATAAATGTGCAGCTGTGGCATGATCTCATCCAGATGTTTGCTGTGGAGGAAACCAAGGAGATCTTTGTCTCTGGTGTCAAGATGTAAAAGGTTGGATGCGGGAATTTATTTCCGATATGTCTGAAACTGTTGGTGGTCGAGGAGGGACAGGAACATTAATTGTTCGTGATCTTTAAATGCGCATCCAATGATTCGTTCTGCACCAAGACGCACAACTGGTAACAACTGGATCTTACGCAGGTTTGATCCGGGTTTAGGGAGGTGGAAGATTGCGTTCTGTTAACTGTTAACTATTTTCACTCCCTCACCGGTGTATTCAACAGCAAAACCAAAATTGCCCCACGCTGGCGATTTAAATAAGTTTTCTCCCAACTTCTCCGCTACCGCTGAACATGCCTGCTTGTTTTTTTTTGTTTTTGTTTTTTCACATTTCCTGCGTCTATGAGCTGCAGCCAACCGGCCAAAGTGAGAAAAGCTGGTCACTGTGAATAAGTGGACGTTGACATGCAGTGGACTGTTGACTAAAAGGTTCAGGTCTGGACTCTGTTGTTCAGTCCATGTGTGAAAATGATGCCAGTCTTTCACAATTTATCCCGATGAATCCTGGCAGTGTCATCTTGAATATGTCCGTCCCATCAGGGAAGAATAAATCCATAGATGTAATAACCTGGTCATTCAGTATATTCAGGTAGTCAGCTGACCTCATTCTCTGAGCTCATACTGTTGCTGGACCTGGACCTGGACCTGGACCTGGACCTGGACCTGGACCTGGACCTGAACCTGGACCTGGACCTGGACCTGGACCTGAACCTGAACCTGGACCTGGACCTGGACCTGAACCTGGACCTGAACCTGGACCTGGACCTGGACCTGGACCTGAACCTGGACCTGAACCTGGACCTGGACCTGGACCTGGACCTGAACCTGAACCTGGACCTGAACCTGGACCTGAACCTGGACCTGAACCTGAACCTGGACCTGGACCTGGACCTGAACCTGAACCTGGACCTGACCAACTGCAGCAACCCCAGATCAGAACACTGCCCCCCACAGGCTGGTACAGTAGGCGCTAGGCATGATGGGAGCATCACTCTGGAACAGGATCAATCTGGACTCATCAGACCACATGACCTTCTTCCATTGATCCAGAGTCCAATCTTTATGCTCTCTAGCAAACTGAAGCCTTTTTTTCCAGTTAGCATCATTGATTAGTGGTTTTCTTCAGGCTACACAGCTGTTCAGTCCCAATCCCTGGAGTTCCCTTAGCATTGTGAGTGTGGAGATGCTCTTACTTTCACTATTAAACAGCCCTGAGTTCTGCTGTTGTTTTTCTTCCATTTGATCTCACCAAACGTTTAATTGATCACCGATCACGATCATTTCCTCCTCAAAGACGATGTGTCCCCACTATCCTTCCAGTTTTAATAATGCGTTGGACAGTTCTGAACCCAGTTCTGGTAGTTTCTACTATCTCCTTAGATGTTTTCTCTGCTTGATGCCAATGATCTGACCCTTCTCACACAGACTAACATCGTTTCCTCGACCACCGGATGTGTCTTTGACATGGTTGTTTAGGAAATGAGAAGCAACTTGTTGCACCAGTTGGGGTTAAATAACTTGTTTCCAGCTGAAAGATAATTATCCATGCAGTAATTAGCTTAGTAAAATCCAGGAGCAACTTTTTTCACATTTGTTCAGCAGCTGTGAAATTCAAAGGTTTGTTCGACAGAAGAAGTTTTTCAGAAGAGGTTTAGTGTTTATATTGAGTGTGATGTTAACCCTTGAACTGCCGTGTCCTCTGCAGGTGCTGTCTGATATGACCATACTTCAGCGGAGGATCCCCCCCAGTTTCAGAGACCCTGCCAGCGCCCCCCTGAGGAAGCTCTCAGTCGACCTCATCAAAACTTACAAGCACATCAATGAGGTACGTGAGGAAGACTCCAACCGACAGGTTCAGAGAGGCCGTACCAGCTCATTAATGGTTCGAACATGATGCTAATTGTGTTAGCTTGGAGGATGGAGACTGAGGCAGTCGTGTGCTTCAGGATGGAATATGAAAGAAAAATGAGAGTTGTGGGTGGATGTTGAATGTAAACGTACCAAGAGTGTTTCCAGTGCTGTCACGTAGAGCTGCCAGCGTCTGGACTGATGACCAGAGAAGTCAGGATGACCGTGTGTTGGATTAACTGGTCAAGTGAGCGCCGCGACAAAGCTGCTGTGGCGTTCAAATGCATCACGGGAAGCACAGTTGCTCATCATTTTATGGACCAGTGATGCTCACTGGTGCTGATAGAGGATGACATTTTGTAAAGGTGTTTAAGGTGCTTTCACACGTTAGTTTGTTTGCTCCGGTCTGAATCGCCTGATGAGTTAGTTAACCTGTAGCGTTATCAGGTTGGTTTGGTTCCTTTTCAAACAGAGAAAAACCCAAACTAACCAAAAGGCAACTCTTCAAACCATCAGAACCCGTTACTCGTTAGTTCAATGTGTCACAGGAATAAAATGATCATTGTCCTATTAATTAACTGTCCTATACAATAAGTAACCTTGAGAACCTACGCAGATTAGTTATACGGTTAGTAAAATTAGAGAACCTATGCAAGTTAGTTATACTAGAGAACCTATGCAGCTTAATTATACTAGAGAACCTATGCAGGTTAGTTAAATGTTTAGTTATAATAGAGAACCTATGCAGGTTAGTTATACAGTTAGTTATGATTAAGAACCTATGCAGGTTAGTTAAACTAGAGAACCTATGCAGGTTAGTTAAATTAGAGAACCTATGCAAGTTAGTTATACTAGAGAACCTATGCAGCTTAATTATACTAGAGAACCTATGCAGGTTAGTTAAATGGTTAGTTATAATAGAGAACCTATGCAGGTTAGTTATACAGTTAGTTATGATTAAGAACCTATGCAGGTTAGTTAAACTTGAGAACCTATGTGGGTTAGCTAAATTAGAGAACCTATGCAAGTTAGTTATACTAGAGAACCTATGCAGCTTAATTATACTAGAGAACCTATGCAGGTTAGTTAAATGGTTAGTTATAATAGAGAACCTATGCAGGTTAGTTATACAGTTAGTTATGATTAAGAACCTATGCAGGTTAGTTAAACTTGAGAACCTATGTGGGTTAGTTAAATGGTTAGTTATACTAGAGAACCTATGCAGGTTAGTTATACAGTTAGTTATAATTAAGAACCTATGCAGGTTAGTTATACTAGAGAATCTATACAGGTTAGTTATACTAGAGAACCTATGTGGGTTAGTTATACTAGAGAACCTATGTGGGTTAGTTATACAGTTAGTTATACTAGAGAACCTATGCAGGTTAGTTAAACTTGAGAACCTGTGTGGGTTAGTTAAATGGTTAGTTATACTAGAGAACCTATGTGGGTTAGTTATACTAAAGAACCTATGTGGATTAGTTATACTAGAGAACCTATGTGGGTTAGTTATACAGTTAGTTATACTTGAGAACCTATGTGGGTTAGTTAAACTTGAGAACCTATGTGGGTTAGTTAAATGGTTAGTTATACTAGAGAACCTATGCAGGTTAGTTATACAGTTAGTTATAATTAAGAACCTATGCAGGTTAGTTATACTAGAGAATCTATACAGGTTAGTTATACTAGAGAACCTATGTGGGTTAGTTATACTAGAGAACCTATGTGGGTTAGTTATACTAGAGAATCTAGGTTCATAGCTAGAACCTATGCAGGTTAGTTAAACTTGAGAACCTATGTGGGTTAGTTAAATGGTTAGTTATACTAGAGAACCTATGTGGGTTAGTTATACTAGAGAACCTATGCAGGTTAGTTAAACTTGAGAACCTATGTGGGTTAGTTAAACTTGAGAACCTATGTGGGTTAGTTAAACTTGAGAACCCATGTGGGTTAGTTATACTTGAGAACCCATGCGGGTTAGTTATACTAGAGAACCTATGTGGGTTAGTTATACAGTTAGTTAAACTTGAGAACCTATGTGGGTTAGTTAAACTTGAGAACCTATGCAGGTTAGTTAAACTTGAGAACCTATGTGGGTTAGTTATACTAGAGAACCTATGTGGGTTAGTTATACTAGAGAACCTATGTGGGTTAGTTATACTAGAGAATCTACAATGGTTCATAGCGTGAAACCTATGCAGGTTAGTTAAATGGCTAGTTATATTAGAGAACCTATGTGGGTTAGTTATACAGTTAGTTATAATTAAGAACCTATGCAGGTTAGTTAAACTTGAGAACCCATGTGGGTTAGTTAAACTAGAGAATCTACAATGGTTCATAGCGTGGAACCTATGCAGGTTAGTTTGGATTTTAGCGGACCTACCCAGACTAGCTGGCAGATACCTGCAGACCTACATGGTTTTCTGGCCCAACTTCTGTTCCTACAGTTATTGTACTGGTGATTTATTTCCATGTTGGCTGTATTTATTTATTTATGACTCTCACCAAATACTTGAGTTTAAGCATGAAGCGCATTAATGGCTGTGAAAGGAATGTTTTAACCCATAAAACAGTACACTACATTAATCATAGAGGTTAATCCAACGGAAACTACAGTTTATTTGCAGGAAAACAAACTGGAGGTCTGCTTAAGTGGCCTAAACCAGAACTTTTGGTAAAAATAGTTTTTACCAAAGCTAGTTTCATTTTTAAAGCCCTATTTACCGGGTAGGACCGAATGTACCCGTAGAAAGTGATGTTCTCAGATTAATTATTGAAAGTTACCTTAATTTCACTAGTTAATCTTGTCTGAACAGGACTTAATTTCCAACAACTATAGGTGTCATAACAGGAAGTAGTAAAATGAGTAAGGAAGCAAATTATTTTAGCTGTTCAGTAATAAGTAAAGTAATAATCCTACTTCTGTATTGAGCCCAACACTGTTCAAGACTGATTCACATCTCAGGTTAGGAAGGCCTCAGAAAGCCTGAAATAAATTTCTAATATCACAGTTTTGACAATATTCTAAGATGGAAGATGATTGGATTAAAACAAGTATTTTCCCCGTTGGAGCTTCACTTCCTGTTAGTTCGTACTCTGCCTGTTGGACTTCCTCTCAGGTGTAGAGACAAACACAAGCCCACCTGATTTTCTGTAGGTGGCGCTCCCTACAAACTGGACCCTTCAGTGTTCGGGGACCAAACTAACCGTTACCACAGAAACCTGCAGGTGTTTACCAGCAGGTGACCACGTGATTCTGGGTTTGTCTGGTCATCAACGCCGTCTGACGGCGTCTGACAGTTCAGGGAACTCATGTGACAGGTTCTGAAGAGAGACGAGGGGTTCTGTCGGTCTGCTGGAGGTACCGGAGACTCAGACCTCACCTGTGCTGTTCCCCCCAGGTGTACTACACGAAGAAGAAGCGGCGGGCCCAGCAGGTCCCCCCTGAGGACAGCAGCACCAAGAAGGAGAGAAAAGTTTACAATGACGGCTACGACGACGACAACTATGACTACATCGTCAAAAACGGAGAAAAGTGGCTGGACCGCTACGAGATAGACTCTCTGATCGGAAAGGGCTCTTTTGGACAGGTGAGGTCGTCACCTGTAAAACTGGATCTACTTCTTCCCCGGCTTCATAAAAACTGACTCACAGACAATCACGGTTTTGTTTCTGCTGGGAAAGATTTGAGGTCCTAATACGGACCTGAGAGGAAATATTGACGTTATTTCAAACAGTCTGTTGAGGGAGGAGCTAAACTTTAACTGTGTAAACAAAACAGTGAAATCTGTAAAAAAAATATTTTCCTAAAAGAAAGATTTGAAGGACAAAAACATGAGGCATCCTGGGTTCATACTCTCTGAAAAGAAATAAAAGTCAGAGGAAATGGAAGAATTACAGTTTTTCATTGATTTGTTTATTTACATTTAACAATTGTACATCTAAAAATTACAAACAAACAGGAAAAAAATGTGAAAGTTTAGAGTTTCAGGAACAAAAAAGGAAAATGAGACAATATGTAAGGTTGGAATAATAACTATAACAATAAATCAAGAAAAAGTAAAGTAAATAGAGCTCAGACTTAAATCAGAAATATATGCTTAAATCATGATGTATTGATTAGATGAGCTTTTGTTATCATTGAATGTTTTCTGTATTCTGAGAGTTCCTGCAGCTGGTTGTCGTCAGCCAGATGTGACGCTGATGTTGGTCCCGTCTGTCTGCAGGTGGTGAAGGCCTACGACCACCATGAGCAGGAGTGGGTCGCCATCAAGATCATCAAGAACAAAAAGGCTTTTTTAAACCAGGCTCAGATTGAACTACGCCTGCTGGAGCTCATGAACAAGCACGACACGGAGATGAAATATTACATAGGTGAGAACAACACGCTACAGCGGGGGGGTAGAGCGCTAACGGGGGGTTAGCCGTAGAGCGCTAACGGGGGGTTAGCCGTCCGCTTTGGTCCGCTTTGGTCCGCTTTGGTCCACTTTGGACCGCTTTGGTCCGCTTTGGTCCGCTTTGGTCTGCTTTGGACCGCTTTGGTCCGCTTTGGACTGCTTTGGTCCGCTTTGGACCGCTTTGGTCCGCTTTGGACTGCTTTGGACTGGTTTGGTCCGCTTTGGTCCGCTTTGGTCCGCTTTGGACTGCTTTGGTCCGCTTTGGACCGCTTTGGTCCGCTTTGGACTGCTTTGGACCGCTTTGGTCCGCTTTGGACTGCTTTGGACTGGTTTGGTCCGCTTTGGTCCGCTTTGGTCCGCTTTGGACTGCTTTGGTCCGCTTTGGACCGCTTTGGTCCGCTTTGGACGCTTTGGTCCGCTTTGGACCGCTTTGGTCCGCTTTGGACCGCTTTGGACCGCTTTGGTCCGCTTTGGACCGCTTTGGTCCGCTTTGGTCCGCTTTGGACCGCTTTGGACCGCTTTGGTCCGCTTTGGACCGCTTTGGACCGCTTTGGACCGCTTTGGTCCGCTTTGGTCCGCTTTGGTCCGCTTGGACTTTGGTCCGCTTTGGACTGCTTTGGTCCGCTTTGGACCGCTTTGGTCCGCTTTGGACTGGTCCGCTTTGGACTGCTTTGGACCGCTTTGGACCGCTTTGGTCCGCTTTGGTCCGCTTTGGTCCGCTTTGGACCGCTTTGGTCTGCTTTGGTCCGCTTTGGACTGCTTTGGTCCTTTTGGTCCGCTTTGGACCGCTTTGGTCCGCTTTGGACCGCTTTGGTCCGCTTTGGACCGCTTTGGACCGCTTTGGTCCGCTTTGGTCTGCTTTGGTCCGCTTTGGACTGCTTTGGTCCACTTTGGTCCTTTGGACCGCTTTGGTCCGCTTTGGTCCGCTTTGGACCGCTTTGGACCGCTTTGGACTGCTTTGGACCGCTTTGGTCCGCTTTGGTCCGCTTTGGTCCGCTTTGGACCGCTTTGGTCCGCTTTGGACCGCTTTGGTCCATTTTGGACCGCTTTGGTCCGCTTTGGTCCGCTTTGGACCGCTTTGGTCCGCTTTGGACCGCTTTGGTCTGCTTTGGACCGCTTTGGTCCGCTTTGGTCCGCTTTGGTCCGCTTTGGACCGCTTTGGACCGCTTTGGTCCGCTTTGGACTGCTTTGGACTTTGGACTTTGGTCCATTTGGACTGCTTTGGTCCGCTTTGGACCGATTTGGTCCGCTTTGGACCGCTTTGGTCCGCTTTGGACCGCTTTGGTCCGCTTTGGTCCGCTTTGGACCGCTTTGGTCCGCTTTGGTCCGCTTTGGTTTGGACCGCTTTGGTCCGCTTTGGACCGCTTTGGTCCGCTTTGGACCGCTTTGGTCCGCTTTGGTCCGCTTTGGTCCGCTTTGGTCTGCTTTGGACCGCTTTGGACCGCTTTGGACCGCTTTGGACCGCTTTGGTCTGCTTTGGTCCGCTTTGGTCTTTGGTCCGCTTTGGTCCGCTTTGGTCCGCTTTGGTCCGCTTTGGTCCGCTTTGGTCCGCTTTGGTCCGCTTTGGACCGCTTTGGACCGCTTTGGTCCGCTTTGGTCCGCTTTGGACCGCTTTGGTCTGCTTTGGACCGCTTTGGTCCGCTTTGGACTGCTTTGGTCCGCTTTGGACCGCTTTGGTCCGCTTTGGTCTGCTTTGGACTGCTTTGGTCCGCTTTGGACCGCTTTGGTCCGCTTTGGTCCGCTTTGGTCTGCTTTGGACCGCTTTGGTCCGCTTTGGACCGCTTTGGTCCGCTTTGGTCCGCTTTGGACTGCTTTGGTCCGCTTTGGTCTGCTTTGGACCGCTTTGGTCCGCTTTGGACCGCTTTGGTCCACTTTGGTTTGCTTTGGTCTGCTTTGGACCGCTTTGGTCCGCTTTGGACTGCTTTGGTCCGCTTTGGTCTGCTTTGGTCCGCTTTGGTCCGCTTTGGTCCGCTTTGGTCCGCTTTGGTCCGCTCCGCTTTGGTCCTTTGGACCGCTTTGGTCCGCTTTGGTCCGCTTCTGCTTTGGACCGCTTTGGTCTGCTTTGGTCCGCTTTGGTTCCGCTTTGGTCCGCTTTGGTCCGTTTGGTCCACTTTGGACCGCTTTGGTCCGCTTTGGTCCGCTTTGGACCGCTTTGGTCCGCTTTGGACTGCTTTGGTCCATTTTGGTCCGCTTTGGACCACTTTGGTCCACTTTGGACCACTTTGGTCCGCTTTGGTCCGCTTTGGTCCGCTTTGGTCTGCTTTGGACCGCTTTGGTCCGCTTTGGTCCGCTTTGGTTCGCTTTGGTCCGCTTTGGACCGCTTTGGTCCACTTTGGACCGCTTTGGACCGCACACAGATGAAGCTCTCAGTGAAATCAGAGCCGCTGCTCCGAGCAGACTTGTTTGGAAGAATTACACTTAAATACAGTTAAAGGATTTATTAATTTAAAGGATCACTGAACACACTGAAGTGCATTTTATCATTTTATCTCTGACACCTTCAGAATATAACCTGTAACAGGTGTTATAGAGATCATTCGAAAGTCGATTTTAAATACATCTGTACTAGGCTTGGGCGGTATTACGGTAATACCGTATACTTCCGGTATTTAAAAATAGCAGCGGTATCAGTTTCAATACCGTCATAAAAATGTAATAAATGATTTCTGTGGTTTAAAGTTTAGTTTCTCTCCTGTATCGCTGTGTGTTTATTTTACCGTTTATTCACGTTCGCTCACAGCTGATCTCGGTTTGACTCGTCCTGTTAAGGTACTGACGATGAAAACAACACTTCCTGAGTTTGCTGCTTCAAAATAAAAGCTTCTAATGAAACTGTTAATGATGGACTTTTATGTTGAAGAGTTTATAGGAAGTGAAACGTCAGACACTTTACTATAAAGCACGTTCCGCCAGTGGTGTTTGTTCGCCTTAATAGTCGCAGGAATACCGTATACCCCGGTTAAATGTGAGGGAAGTTACCGCCCAAGCCTAATCTGAAGTTTGAAAGAAATGCTCTGAAATGACCTGAATGTTTCCTGAACTGCATCCTGACCTGATTCTTGTTTCTGTTCTGTCTCTTAACCTTCGTCCCCGTCTCCCGTCTGTCTCTCTGTCTCTGTCCAGTCCACCTGAAGCGTCACTTTATGTTTAGGAACCATCTCTGTTTGGTGTTTGAGTTGTTGAGCTACAACCTGTACGATCTGCTGAGGAACACCAACTTCAGAGGAGTTTCGCTTAACCTCACCAGGAAATTTGCACAGCAGCTCTGCACAGGTGGGTGCAGGGAGACAGGTAAAAAACTGTTGGTCCAGGTAAAAAATGTAAAAATAAGGCTGGTCCAGGTAAAAAACGTAAAAATAAGGCTGGTCCAGGTAAAAAACATAAAAAAAGGCTGGTCCAGGTAAAAAACGTAAAATAAGGCTGATTCAGGTAAAAAACATAAAATAAGGTTGGTCCAGGTAAAAAAAAATAAAATAAGGTTGGTCCAGGTAAAAAACATAAAAATAAGGCTGGTCCAGGTAAAAAAACATAAAAATAAGGCTGGTCCAGGTAAAAAAAAAAAACGTAAAAATAAGGCTGATTCAGGTAAAAAACATAAAAATAAGGTTGGTCCAGGTAAAAAACATAAAAATAAGGTTGGTCCAGGTAAAAAACATAAAAATAAGGCTGGTCCAGGTAAAAAACAAAATAAAAAATAAGGCTGGTCCAGGTAAAAAAAACAGTTGGTACAGGTAAAAAACATAAAAACAGTTGGTCCAGGTAAAAAACATAAAAATAAGGCTGGTCCAGGTAAAAAAAACAGTTGGTACAGGTAAAAAACATAAAAAACAGTTGGTCCAGGTAAAAAACATAAAAATAAGGTTGGTCCAGGTAAAAAACATAAAAATAAGGCTGGTCCAGGTAAAAATAAAAATAAGGGTCCAGGTAAAAAACATAAAAATAAGGCTGGTCCAGGTAAAAAACATAAAAATAAGGCTGGTCCAGGTAAAAAACGTAAAAATAAGGCTGGTCCAGGTAAAAAACATAAAAATAAGGCTGGTCCAGGTAAAAAACGTAAAAATAAGGCTGGTCCAGGTAAAAAAACGTAAAAATAAGGTTGGTCCAGGTAAAAAACATAAAAATAAGGTTGGTCCAGGTAAAAAATGTAAAAATAAGGCTGGTCCAGGTAAAAAACATAAAAATAAGGTTGGTCCAGGTAAAAAACGTAAAAATAAGGTTGGTCCAGGTAAAAAACATAAAATAAGGTTGGTCCAGGTAAAAAACGTAAAAATAAGGCTGGTCCAGGTAAAAAACATAAAAATAAGGCTGGTCCAGGTAAAAAACATAAAAATAAGGTTGGTCCAGGTAAAAAAAACATAAAATAAGGCTGGTCCAGGTAAAAAACATAAAAATAAGGTTGGTCCAGGTAAAAAAACATAAAAATAAGGCTGGTCCAGGTAAAAAACATAAAAATAAGGCTGGTCCAGGTAAAAAAAAAAAAAAATAAGGCTGGTCCAGGTAAAAAACGTAAAAATAAGGCTGGTCCAGGTAAAAAACGTAAAAATAAGGCTGGTCCAGGTAAAAAACATAAAAATAAGGCTGGTCCAGGTAAAAAAAAAATAAGGCTGGTCCAGGTAAAAAAACATAAAAAATAAGGTTGGTCCAGGTAAAAAACATAAAAATAAGGCTGGTCCAGGTAAAAATAAAAATAAGGCTGGTCCAGGTAAAAAAAAAAAAAAAAATAAGGCTGGTCCAGGTAAAAAAACATAAAAAAATAAGGCTGGTCCAGGTAAAAAAACGTAAAAAAATAAGGCTGGTCCAGGTAAAAAACGTAAAAAAGGCTGGTCCAGGTAAAAAACGTAAAAATAAGGCTGGTCCAGGTAAAAAACATAAAAATAAGGTCCAGGTAAAAAAAGTAAAAAGGTTGGTCCAGGTAAAAAACATAAAAATAAGGTTGGTCCAGGTAAAAAACGTAAAAATAAGGCTGGTCCAGGTAAAAAACGTAAAAAATAAGGCTGGTCCAGGTAAAAAAAACATAAAAAAAGGTTGGTCCAGGTAAAAAACGTAAAAATAAGGCTGGTCCAGGTAAAAAATAAAAATAAGGTTGGTCCAGGTAAAAAAACTAAAAATAAGGTTGGTCCAGGTAAAAAACGTAAAAATAAGGCTGGTCCAGGTAAAAAACGTAAAAAAATAAGGCTGGTCCAGGTAAAAAAAAAACATAAAAATAAGGCTGGTCCAGGTAAAAAAAAAACGTAAAAAATAAGGTTGGTCCAGGTAAAAAAAACATAAAAATAAGGTTGGTCCAGGTAAAAAAAACGTAAAAATAAGGCTGGTCCAGGTAAAAAAACGTAAAAATAAGGCTGGTCCAGGTAAAAAACGTAAAAATAAGGTTGGTCCAGGTAAAAAACGTAAAAATAAGGTTGGTCCAGGTAAAAAATAAGGTCCAGGTAAAAAACGTAAAAATAAGGCTGGTCCAGGTAAAAAACATAAAAATAAGGCTTGGTCCAGGTAAAAAACGTAAAAATAAGGTTGGTCCAGGTAAAAAACATAAAAATAAGGTTGGTCCAGGTAAAAAAACGTAAAAAATAAGGCTGGTCCAGGTAAAAAAAAACATAAAAATAAGGCTGGTCCAGGTAAAAAAAAATAAAAAATAAGGCTGGTCCAGGTAAAAAAAACATAAAAATAAGGCTGGTCCAGGTAAAAAAACATAAAAAATAAGGCTGGTCCAGGTAAAAAAACATAAAAATAAGGCTGGTCCAGGTAAAAAAAACGTAAAAATAAGGCTGGTCCAGGTAAAAAAAAAAACGTAAAAATAAGGCTGGTCCAGGTAAAAAAAACGTAAAAATAAGGCTGGTCCAGGTAAAAAACATAAAAATAAGGTTGGTCCAGGTAAAAAAATAAAAAGGCTGGTCCAAAAAAAACATAAAATAAGGCTGGTCCAGGTAAAAAAACTAAAAATAAGGCTGGTCCAGGTAAAAAATAAAAATAAGGTTGGTCCAGGTAAAAAACGTAAAAATAAGGCTGGTCCAGGTAAAAAAACGTAAAAATAAGCTTCAGGGGTGCATGGTGTCACCTTTAGGTGGTTGCTCTGCAGGACAGCACTTTTATGATAAAGCCTCAACCTCCGGATGCTGGCTGGTAAACCCCTCCCATACTGGTCCCATACTGGTCCCATACTGGTCCCATACTGGTCCCATACTGGTTCCATACTGGTTCCATACTGGTTCCTCACTGGGACCTCAAGGGTTTTTCCATTCCATCCTCATTGGTTTTTTACTGGCTCTTCACCTGTTTGGCTCCTGATTGGTTCTCCATTACTGGTCAATCTTTGGGTCCTCACCAGTTCTTCACTGGTTCTTCAGATAACGCACTGAACTCCACATTCAGTGCGTTTACATGGGAAGTTTAATTCCTCTTTAATTCAGAATTAAAGTTAAAGCCAAATAAAAGTTACCATGTAAACACCTAATTCCATATGAAAATGTCAATTCCGAATTAAACTTAATTCCGAAGTAAGTGGCTGGTTTATTCTGATTTTAATTCCGAATTAAATAATTCCGCGGTCATGTTTACACTCATTCTTCTTTAAATTAATTCCCGTCTTTCTGCGCATGCTAGTTCTCTTGCCCGTCTGTCGCCATGACGCTTATATTCCGCGCTGGGCTTGTTTTCAAAACGGCAGCACGCAGTAAACGGTGTTCAAGAGCAGAGACGATTTATTTAATAAATAGCTTGGAGGAACTGGAAATAATTAAAAGAACAGATGGCAGGAAACATAAAAATTGTGAGCTTTTCAAAGTTGTAGCGTCCAGGTTAAATGAAGGAGGTTTCACAGATAGAGACGCCACCCAGGTCAAAAATAAGTGGAATGTTGTTGCTAACCGAGTTAGCTAAGTTTGTTTTCTTGTAAAGAAAAGAAGATGTAAAGACGTCCCCGCCCCCCCATCCAATCAGAACCCTTCCCAACCCCCAGACCTAAAGCGGAGTTGGATAAAGCCGAACAAACGTGTTTTCAATGTAAACCTCAATTCAGAATTACTATTTCCATATAAACTGGAAGGAAAATAGTTTAATTCGGATTTATTTAATTCTTAATTATTAATTCCGAATTAAAAAACATCATGTAACCGCAGCCATTGAACCTGATAATGTCAGTGGTGTGGGGGCTAACGCTAACGCTAACCCTAACCCTGAAGATGTATATATACATGCATATATGGATTAAGGAGTGCTTTATTGATGGTTGTAAAGCGGTTTATAAACCTCCATGAATTCCTGTATGTTTATGACTGCGGTCCATATCTGTTCACACGCGTGTTTTGATGGGTTTTTGTTTCTGTTTTGTCTGCAGCGTTATTATTCCTGGCCACTCCAGAGCTGTCAATCATCCACTGCGACCTGAAACCAGAGAATATCCTGCTGTGTAACCCCAAAAGGTCCGCCATTAAAATAGTGGACTTTGGATCCTCCTGCCAGCTGGGTCAGAGGGTGAGCATCATCAGCCGAGCTAACACCCCCCCCCCCCCCCCCCCCCCCATCCAAATTTATGTATTGACAGATAGAAATATCAGTTTGACTGCAGCAGAAGGAGGTTCACCATTAACAGGCCTCTGTTGGTTCCCTCCCAGATCTACCAGTACATCCAGAGCAGGTTTTACCGCTCTCCTGAGGTCCTCCTGGGGATGCCCTACGACCTGGCCATCGACATGTGGTCTCTGGGATGCATCCTGGTGGAGATGCACACTGGAGAACCGCTCTTCAGCGGCTCCAACGAGGTAACAGCCCCCCCACCTTCACAGTCAGAGGGGAGGGGCCAGTACCACGGAGGGGAGGGGCCAGCGATTCACTGGGATCAATGCTCACGTCACACAGCTGATCAATGAATCAGGTGGAGTCAGCAGCTCATCTCCAGTGGTTTCTGGTGTTTGTGTTTGTGGACCAGGTGGACCAGATGAACAAGATTGTGGAGGTTCTGGGGGTCCCACCGGGCCACATGCTGGACGCAGCTCCCAAAGCCAGGAAGTATTTTGACAAAATGTCTGACGGTTTGTGGACGGTGAAGAAGAACAAGGATGTCAAGAAGGTAACCGCCATGAACAAACGTCACCTTCAGATACCTGCTGAAAACGTTAAAACATGTCCGCCGGGGAAAATAAAAATAATAATTCACCCACTGATGATTATGTTGATCTGCAAACTTACAAAAAATGAATGAAATGAATAGTCTGTAATTTTTTGGAGACAAGTTTACTCGTATCATCACGTATCAAAAGTCCTGAAAAAAAACATTATATTAAGATTAGAAATTAACTGACATTAGATCCACAAGTCAAACTGGACTTGGTGGAGAAACTGTTGATGCTCGACAACTGGGTCACAGTCAACATTCAGACCAGGGTTCTGATCAGACCAGGGTTCTGGTCCTGATTCAGACCAGGGTTCTGGTCCTGATTCAGACCAGGGTTCTGATCCTCATTCAGACCAGGGTTCTGATCCTCATTCAGACCAGGGTTCTGATCAGACCAGGGTTCTGATCCTCATTCAGACCAGGGTTCTGGTCCTCATTCAGGGTTCTGATCCGGTCCGGTGTACATGTGAACGTTTGAAACCCATCTGACCCTTGTTCTGACCCGTGTTCTGACCCGTGTTCTGACCCGTGTTCTGACCCGTGTTCTGCAGGAGTACAAACCCCCGGCCACCCGACGTCTTCACGAGATCCTGGGTGTGGAGACGGGGGGCCCGGGGGGCAGGAGGGCAGGAGAGCCAGGACACGCCCCCTGTGACTACCTGAAGTTCAAAGGTAGGTGGTCACTCTGCACCTCCACGTCACAATAATGCGTTTACATGGGAGATTTAATTCAGAATTAAAGTTAAATCTGATTTAAAATGATTTAAAAATGACCATGTAAACACCTAATTCTGAAGTAAGTGGCTGGTTTATTCTGATTTTAAATCTGAATTAAATAATTTCACGGTCATGTTTACAATCATTCAGCTTTAAATTAATTCCCGTCTTTCTTTCATGCTAGTTCTCTTGCCCGTCTGTCGCCATGACGCTTATATTCCGCGCTGGGCTTGTTTTCAAAACAAAGTTTCAAGATGGCGGCATGCAGTAAACGGTGTTGAAGAGCAGAGACGATTTATTTAATAAATAGCTTGGAGGAACTGGAAATAATTAAAAGAACAGATGCTACGGTTGTAGCGGCTAGGCTAAATGAAGGAGGGTTAGCAAATCCAAAAACGATGCTAATAATGTGGTTTTTGTCCATGTTGTTGCTAATCGAGTAAGTTTGTTTTCTTCCGGTAGAAATAAATACGTAAAGATGTGTTTCCCCCCCCCCCCCCCCCCATCAGCTTTGCTGCTGCTGCTCTAGAAACTAAACTTTGTTTTTTTTTTTTATAGTGGAAATGATTCTTTGCAGACAAAGGAAGTAAAAAGGACAAAAAAAACTAGAATCAAACAGCATCAATAAAATAATATCGGTGACTAGAGGTTTTAAGTTTGTTAAATTAGCTTTATATTTGTGAATATGTAGCAAAGAATCATGGTTATTTACATTTAATTCCTCAATGAGCACTTTTAAATGCAAACTTTTTTTTCCATTTATGCTTTTTTTTTCTTTTTATTTGAAAATGTGCAACGCAGGATGAGAAAAAGAGAGAGACCCCTTTGTTTTTTTCTAAATTAATCATAAAGTTAAGTACATTTTATGTATGGTTTCCTATTTTTAAACCGTTATATCTCATTTTATTGATAAATAAAAGGTGGTAACCTGTGGAAATGCAATTATCTGCTGCACTTCAGGAGGAAAACGGGCTAAATGTGTGAATCTGAAGGTTGAGCCAGTAAGAAAAGCTAAATAGTTTTCATAGATTTGCTGAGAATAAGCTGAAATAGTTCGACATGTTTCAGGACCATTTTAGGGAGAAAAGAGTTTAGGTGCCTGTTTTATTTCTGAGGTGCGGAGGTTGACCTTGTAGCCCGGCGGCGCCCGGTGGTTCCAGGGCGCCGTGTACGTCTATCTGTACATACATGCGTGTATGAACATGCTTGTGCACGTGTGATGCTCAGCCTTGAGTCGTGTTGACCACGTCGACCAACATCCCGCTGGTGTGATTCCTCCTGCAGACCTGATCCTGCGCATGCTGGACTACGACCCTAAAAGCCGAATCACGCCATTCTACGCCCTGCAGCACAATTTCTTCAAGAAAACAACAGATGAAGGAACCAACACCAGTTCATCGACATCCACCTCTCCTGCCATGGACCACTCCCACTCCACCTCCACCACCAGCTCTGTCTCCAGCTCTGGTGAGGGGCCGCACGCGCTCAGTACGCTGCAGGTAGCGCGCCGTCATGGCCGACGGTTACAGCGTTAATGTGGGTGTGGTTTCCTTCCAGGTGGCTCCAGTGGTTCTTCCAACGACAACCGTAACTACCGTTACAGTAACCGCTACTACAACTCTGCTGTTACCCTGTCAGACTACGAGATGACCAGTCCTCAGGTAAACGGCTCACCTCCGCCGACTCACGACCACCTGGGGGTTTTTATCACGGACAAGTTAGAAACATCAGCTGATCTGCAACAAATATAAACAAAAAACTGAACTATTCCTACTAAAGGTGTGATTCAGGTGATGTGTAAAAACAGAATAAAATCAGCTGATCGTACTGGGTCTTTGTACTAACATATACAACTTCAGATTAACACTTTATAAGACTATATAAGACTATATCAAAGTCAAAGTCAGTTTTATTTGTCAATTCTTTCACATGTGCTATACATACAAAGGAATCGAAATTGCGTTTCTCACTATCCCATGCAGACAAGTAACAGGACAGGACAGGACAACAATAAAGTGCACAGGCACAGCAGGACATAAGACAGAACGTAAACATAAACATAAAAACAGAACTAAGGCAATAATAAATAAGGTGCAAGGCTTATACTTTTCTAGTACAATAAAAAGATAAATAAGGTGCAAAGGCTTATACTTTTTCCTAGTACAAAACTGATATTAACATTAATACTAAAACCCAATACTAGAAGTAGTGTACTATGAGGTAATGTATGTTGTAGTGCAAGAGTCAGTAATGATTTAATATTATGGCTGAAGATATGTGCAGTTTATTTAATATTATGGCTGAAGATATGTGCAGTCTATATAACACTATATAAGACTATATAACACTATAAAACACTATATAACCCTATATAACACTATATAAGACTATAAAACACTATATAACACTATATAACCCTATATATCATTATAAAACACTACATAAGACTATATAACACTATAAAACACTATATAACACTATAAAACACTATATAAGACTATATAACACTATATAACACTATATAAACACTATATAACACTATATAACACTATATAACACTATATAAGACACTATATAAACTACTATATATAACCCTATATAACACTATAAAACACTATATAAGACTATAAAACACTATATAAGACTATATAACACTATATAAGACTATAAAACACTATATAAGACTATATAACACTATAAAACACTATATAACACTATAAAACACTATATAACACTATATAACACTATATAAACACTATATAAGACTATATAACACTATATAAGACTATATAACACTATATAAGACTATAAAACAGTATAAAACACTATATAAGACTATATAACACTATAAAACACTATAACACTATAAAACACTATATAACACTATAAAACACTATAAAACTATAACTATATAACACTATAAACACTATATAAAACTAAACTATATAGACTATATAAGACTATATAACACTATATAAGACTATATAACACTATAAAACACTATATAAGATTATATAACACTATATAAGACTATATAACCCCATATAACACTATATAAGACTATATAACACTATATAAGATTATAACTATATAACACTATAAAACACTATATAAACAGATATATATATAACACTATATAACACTATAAAACACTATATAAGATTATAAAACACTATATAACACTATATAAGACTATATAACACTATAAAACACTATATAACACTATAAAACACTATATAAGACACTATATAAACACTATATACACTATATAACACTATATAAGACTATATAACACTATATAACACTATATAACACTATAAAACACTATATAAGACTATATAACACTATAAAACACTATATAACACTATAAAACACTATATAACACTATAAAACACTATATAACACTATAAAACACTGTATAACACTAAAAAACATTATATAAGACTATATAACACTATAAAACACTATATAAGACTATATAACACTATATAAGACTATAACACTATATAAGACTATAAAACACTATATAAGACTATAAAACACTATATAACACTATAAAACACTATATAAGACTATATATAAACAGGTTTAAAAGGGGGGTGTTAACTGTTCCACGACTGTAACCGTGAACAGGTGATGTGTGCACCTGTGATGATGTCATCATGGTTCTGTCAGGTTGGTTGGATGTCGACAGGTGAGAACTTCCTGTTTCTGACTCAGTCTCGCCCCTCTCTCCCCCCCCCCCAGGCTCCCTCCCAGCAGCAGATGAGGATGTGGCCCGGCAGTGATGGGGGAGGCGGGGGTCAGGACCCAGCGTACACCCAGTTGCTGCTCCACAAGCCAGCTGCCACCCAGCAACACCAGCGCCACTTTTTGGACCCGCCCCACCACCCCCACCCGACCTACTCCCACCACGGGAACAGTGGGCGTGGCCTGCGGCAGGGCGGACAGACGGGCCTGGGTGGAGGCGGGGGCCAGCAGGGCTCGTCGCCACAGATGGGCGACAGCATGGATGTGGGCGTGTCGCTGGGGCTGCACCACCTGGGGGCGGTGTCTTCCATGGAGGCCTCCCAGTTCGGCTCCGCCTCTCTGCCCCTCGCTCTGCCAATCGGACTGTCTGCCTTCCGGACTCGGACGGCCCCCACCGCCCCAGGGCCACAAGCTCCGCCCCCTGAGGACTACTACCCCGCCTCCAACAACAATAACCCCGCTGGGGGGGGCAGAGGGAGGCCGGACTCAGACGAGGGGCCCGCCAACTCTTGATAAAACCTGAACCACGCCCTAAAGCCATACGATTTTAACTACAACTACACACAGCCAGAGTCCAGAGACACACGGGGGGGTCTGTGCTGGGGGGGGAGGAGGAGGAGGAGGAGGAGGAAGAGAATGCTGGGAGAACTTTTATCCTCTTTTAGTTCGTTGTCGCGACTGAACGGAATGATTGACGAGTTTGTTTTTATTGATATTGTTGATTAATCTTTGATTTTCTCGGGTTTGAGTAGCTGCGTGTTCTGTTCTGTTCTGAGAGGAAGACGAGGACGAAGAGGAGCCGAGTTCAGCTTCACACTGAGCACGTGCAGACGCCGTGGAGCCGTGACTGTAGCATGTTCACATTTACACGCACACGCACACGCACGTACACGCAGCGAAACGCCACACGTGTGCGTGTGTGTGTGTGGGTCAGGACAGACGTCGTCATGTGATCCGGGACTCGCCGCTCTCCGCCGACAGGCTGGCGTTGAGGCGACGGGACAGCGACGCCCCGCCCACGGTCAGACGGAGCTCCTCCTCCTCCTCCTCCTAGCTCTTCCTCCCTCCCTGCTCTCCTCTTCCTCTCCTCCTCCGGTCGTGTTTCTCCTCCAGACAGCTCCTCCTCTCTGTGCTGCTAATCACCATGACAACTGGTCCGGATTGCTGCTAAAGATCCAACACAGATCAATAAAGAAATAAAAACAAATAGAAACAGAAATAAAAAAAAAAAAAACTTTTTAACCCTTGTGCTTAAGAGAAAAGGATAAATAAGAACCACTGCATCTCAATGTATTTATTACTATTTAACAAGAAAAACAAACTGAAAGTAACAATTGTTTTTTTGCTCTTCTTTGTTTGGTTGCCTTCTTTCTGCAGGTGAGCTCTGATTGGCTATTGTAACAGTGCGAGTAACTGGTGACATGTAAATGCCACTGGTTATGGGGGCCGGGTGGAGGGGAAGGGTTGGGGCAAAATAAAGTTGGATATATAATAAGAATAAAGAGTATACTTTTGCACACCAAAGTGAAGCCAACATCAGATCTCTGCCTTTCTTCTCGTCCAGGAAACGCTCCACGTCTCGCTTTAACGCCGTTACGGTTTCTGTGTCGCTATCGGGGCCTTAACCTTAACCCTTCCAGGTTGGAGCGAAGGCCGCCGTCGGGTTGGAGACGCCGTTGTGGGCGGAGCATCACATCTTCATGTTGGGGGCGGATCAGGATGCCACGTTGAAGGTGGAGCTACGTGTTAATGGGGGCGACGCCTCATGTTGAATGTAGATGCTAAGTCATGGTGGGTGGAGCCACAGCATGACACTGTGGGTGGAGTGAGCGGGTGGGCGGGGCTATATAAACTGGTGTGTAGGTGGAGTCATGCGTCCAGAACCTGCTCGTCCGACTGATACCGGGCTGCTGAAGAAGCCACAGTTGGTCCTCGCTGAATGCTAAGCTAGTCATTATTTACACCCAGATATATGCAAGAAACCCCTGACTTCATTTCAGTTTTAGCAAATACACGATCAGTTATGTATCAGAGCTGAAATAAAAATATAACTATGGCTATTTATTCTTGCTCCATTGTGACTTATGAGCATAAATGACGAGCATTTTGCTAACGAATGCTAACAACAGGTTACTACAGGGTTCCTGATCTCAACGGAGGTCTGTGAGAAATCCTCTGGACCGGGTCAGCTGACAGATACTGTGAAATATGCATTTAAAAGTGTTCATCAGTGAAGAAGCGTAGAAGATCTACAGATTAATGTCCACACAATGAAAACTGAAAAGGAAAAAAAAAAATTTTTTAAATATGGGGGTACAGCTCCATTGGCCTTCATTCTTTTTGGACTACTGTGTGTGGTTGCTCTCCTAAAGATATAAGAGCATTAAAATAAATAAATAGCTATGACTCAAAATGTACCCAAAACGGGGAGGTATGAATTAAAAAAAAAAAACATTGTTGTAAGGTGACCTTAAGTTATTTGTGTACATGGCGGGGGGGGGTGGAGGTCAGGGCTGTACTGTAAAAACGTGAAAAGAACTGTTAAAATCCTCCATGACATCACCCACAGGTTTCTGAAGAGGCTCCTCCCCCTCCGGCTGCCCAGTCCCATGTTAGAAAAAGAGCCCACCTTCAGTTCAGTTACCAAATTAGCTATTTTAGCTTGACTGGTCTAGCTAATGCTAACCTATGGTTGTAATAAATATTACTTTGCATTCTCTCTGAACGGCATCTGAAACAGCTGAAATGAGGATCAGCGAAGCTCTGCAGCTCGCGGGTTTTCACCCATCGCTGTTGCCGTCTGGGTTGGACGAGCCCGTCGCTGTGGGCTGATGGCGGCGGGCCAGCAGCGACGGGCTGTGGGCTGATGGCGGCGGGGCCCACAGCGACAGGCTGTGGGCTGATGGCGGCGGGGCCCCGGCTCCTGAAATGGTCAGTTGTGCTTCAAACCACACTGGAGGAGGGGACCTACCATTTCAGTTGTCGACCGCTGCATGTAGCTGACTCACAGTGAATAAAAGCTACCTGCAGCTTAGGCTAAGCTTTGTCCTCGGACCCCTCCGGGTCAACCGGCCCACAGTCCGTCATGGCCGTCTGCTAGAAGCAACCTGTTCTCTGTAAAATAAGAACTGTCCTCTATTCACGGCTCAAGAGCTCCGCTCAGAAGCAAAAACAGTGCTAAGCTAAGTAGCTAAAGTGATGACATCTCGCCACTGACTAAGCCGCCGTCAATCATAAGACCACGACCCATAGTCCTAAATTTGACACTTTACATACACACATATATATATATATATATATATATATATATGTATATATATATATATATATATATATAGATATATATATATATATATATATATATATATATATATATATATATTTACAGTCGCGGAAGAAAATGATTAGACCACCATTTTTTCTTCAGTTTCTTGTTCATTTTAATACCTGGTTCCACTAAACGTCATCATGTGACTAAAACAGACAGAAAAGAAAACACTGAATGCATAAAAGCAGTGTTTTTGGCAGTACAACGCCATAGCTATTGATGTAAAAACTTAAGTGATTTAGGTTATAATCAAGAAAACCATGGAAAATGGTAAGATATCAGCTCTTAAATAAAACTCTTATGAGCAATCTTTGTGGTTATCGTTATGTTTGTCCAAACAAATGTACCTTTAGTTGTACCAGGCATTAAAATGAACAAGAAACTGAAGAAAACAAGGTGGTCTAATAATTTTTTCCATGACTGTATATATGACCGTTTTGAGGGTCATTGGAGATTGACTCACTTTTGGAGCCAGCCCCTAGTGGTCAGCTGCAGAACTGCAGGTTTTCTTAGTTCTGCATTGCACTCAACCTGGAAGCTTGATAGAACATGTTGGTGTTGAACGTTCTTGTTCCCAGATGGATGAGTTTAATCCCTGCTGATGCTGCTGGTCGACTCCCTCAGTCTGATGGCATTTATTGAATCACAAACGGGAGGAACCTCATGAGGAACCTGGTGGTCCTGAGAGTGGAACAGCTCCCAGTAAACTCCGGCTACACGCTACACGGCGCTGTTTCTCCTTTGAGAAGGAGCTTTATTATCTGTGCTATGTGTCATGTCGTGGGTGGATACATGTAATCCTGTCACTCAATCCGTTTGTAATCAGAAGTGGGTATTTCTGAATTCTGAATGAAGTTTCAACTTCAAATAAGTAGCTGCACCATAAGGTCAGGTTTCCAGTCAGAAACCCTACTTCTGAATCCAGCGTGGTTGCAACTCTCATCAACAAACCAAAAGAAAAAAAACTCAGGTAATGTTACCGTTTTTGACAGCTCTGTCTGATTTTATTCACATAAAGTCAAATTTGATGCAGCAACTTTCGAATGGCAGATGTGAGGTGGGTAAAGTGGTCGACAGATCTGTCTCCACAGAGGATGGAAAGCATCGATTCAGCTCAAGAGGACACAACGGGGAAGAACGTCGATGTGCTGAACCTCAAAAGAAATTCCAGGCTCTGTTCCCATCATATCGAATTAGGAAAAGAGTAACTCTGATGGCTAAACGGGCGGTGATCCCTGGAATAACTGGAGGGAGCGACTCGCGCAGGGAAGACCTTCATGTCTGTAAATGTCATTATTACTGAGTCATTAACTACTCATTTTTCTTTTGTCTGTCACATCCCCGGACTAATCTCCGTGTTGATCTCTTTCCTGTCATCTCAGACCTCTGACCAGTCGAAGCAGATGCTTCTGATGGAGGTTCTTCTTCTCCCCTGTTACCTTAAGTACGCTCAGGACGATGGATTAAATCCAAGTGAAGGCTTGATGTGACCTGTTTGCTTCCTTAATTAGAATGTCTTTATGAACAAGTAAAAACAAAACCTAAATGCTATTAAATCCATTCGAAAGCCTCACACTTAGTCTTACTTTTCCAAACTGGAAATCAGAAAAGTCAGTCTTGTTGGTAGTGGTGTACCGGCCACCTGCTGGTGCTTATCTGGAGTTTCTGTCTGAGTTCTCAGATTTTTTAGCTGGTTTAGTGCTCAGCTCAGACAAAGTCATCATAGCGGGTGACTTTAACATCCACATGGATGTTGACAGTGACAGCTTTAAATTAGCCTTTACATCTCTTTTAGAATCGTTGGGCGTCTCACAAAAAGTAAAAGAACTGAATCACTGCTTTAATCATATCCTGGATCTGGTTCTCACCTATGGTATAGATACTCATCACCTCACCTGTTAGTGTCGCCGCTGAATTCTCTTCTCTCTCTACTCTCGGACCACTTTTTAGTTACATTCGAGTTTTCAGCATTTGTGGCATTAAAACAGGAAATGAAACGTGTCATTACAGCAGATGTCTTTCTGAAGATGCTGTGAATAATTTTAAGGAGGTCATTCTCTCTCATCTCCCTATGGTGGAATATGATAGAATAGCTGAGGGCACTGACCTGAATCTTACTCCAGCAGATATTGATCACCTTGTTAACAATACTGCCAATATTTTACATTCAGCCCTGGATGCGGTCGCTCCTCTGAGGAAGAGGGTTTCTCATCTTAGGAGCTCAGCTCCCTGGTATAATTCACATATTCGCATGCTGAAGCAGAATGCACGTAAAATGGAAAGGAGGTGGTACTCCTGTAAATCTGCGGACTCCCATCGTGCCTGGAGAGATAGTTTAATGGTCTACAAAAGAGCCCTACGCAGAGCTAGAACATCTTATTATTCTTCGCTAATAGAAGAGAACAAACATAACCCACGTTTTCTGTTCAGCACTGTAGCCAGGCTGTCAAAGAGCCACAACTCTGTTGGTCCATGCATTCCTGCTACTCTCAGTAGTGAAGACTTTATGAGCTTTTTTAGTGGGAAAATAATTAAAATTAGAGATGAGATTGGCCAGGCCCAGCTGTCGACGGCTGTAAACGTCCCTGCAGATTCATTGATTTCTTCCGTTTCTGATTTGACTCTGGACTGTTTTTCTCCTGTGGGCCTCTCTGAGTTGACCTCAACTATCAGTAAAGCTAAACCATCTACATGTCTGTTGGATCCCATCCCAACTCGACTGTTCAAGGATGTTATATCCTCTATTGGTATATCAATTTTGGATCAGATTAACCTATCTCTACAATTAGGATATGTGCCACAGGTTTTTAAAGTTGCAGTCATTAAACCTTTGCTCAAGAAACCATCCCTTGACCCGGACATCTTGGCAAACTATAGACCAATATCCAACCTTCCATTTATCTCTAAAATTCTGGAAAAAAAATAGTTGCTAGCCAGTTAGGAGAAGAACACCTGCATAGAAATGATCTATTTGAGGTCTTTCAGTCAGGGTTTAGAACTCATCATAGCACAGAAACTGCACTGATTAGAGTCTCCAACGACCTCCTCATGGCCTCAGACAATGGATTAGTTTCTGTCCTGGTTCTGCTGGACCTCAGTGCTGCTTTTGATACCGTTGATCACGGCCTTTTGCTGCACAGATTAGAGCACACTGTTGGAATTAAAGGGACAGCATTAGGCTGGTTTAAGTCATACCTATCTGACAGGTTCCAGTTCGTCCATGTTAATGACGTTTCTTCTACACGGACTAGGGTCTGCTATGGCGTCCCACAGGGTTCAGTTCTGGGACCAATCCTTTTCACTTTATACATGTTGCCCTGGGGAAAAATTATCCAGAGCCATGGCATAAACTTTCATTGCTACGCTGATGATATGCAGCTGTACTTGTTAGCTTGTTAGCAGGATGTTCGAAAAGCTCGCTGAATAGCCTCCAATTGATCCAGAACGCAGCAGCGAGGGTGCTGACAGGAATCCGTTAGCGAGATCACATCTCTCCCGTGTTAGCCTCCCTCCAGTGACTTCCCGTGAAATTTCTAATTGAGTTTAAAATTCTGCTTCTCGCATATAAGGCCCTTAATGGCCTAGCTCCGCGCTATTTACAAGACTTGATAGCATGTTATGCTCCTAATAGAGCTCTCCGCTCTCAGAGTGCAGGATTACTCGTCGTTCCTAGAATATCTAAAAGTAGGTTTGGAGGACGGGCCTTCTGCTACCAGACACCTTTTTTATGGAACCAGCTACCAGTTTGGGTTCAGGAGGCTGATACTATCTCCATTTTTAAAACTAAATTGAAAACATTTCTGTTCAGTAAAGCCTACAGTTAGTCTAAACTATAGTGTGTAGATGCTAATAGTTATAGCTACAGTTAGTCTAAACTATAGTGTGTAGGGGCATATAGTTATAGCTACAGTTAGTCTAAACTATAGTGTGTAGATGCTAATAGTTATAGCTACAGTTAGTCTAAACTATAGTGTGTAGATGCTAATAGTTATAGCTACAGTTAGTCTAAACTATAGTGTGTAGGGGCTAATAGTTATCTACAGTTATAATCAAACTATAGTGTGTAGGGGCTAATATTATAACTACAGTTGTAGTAGCTCAGACTAGAGTAGCTCGTCTTAATCACAGCTTCATCATAGCTATGCTGCTATAGGCCTACGCTGCAGGGGGACGCCTACATGATCTGAGTGGTGTCTCCACTGCTCTTCTCCCTTCCTTCCTCCCTTCCTTCCTCCCTCCTCCAGCTCATTCCATAATTAATTAGGAGCACCTTGTTACTGTAACTGTGCTCTGTAAACTGACTAAAGTTATTTTATTTCTCTTGCTATTGATTTTCTTTTA